>CAWVQM010000004.1:0-395000 GCA_963932345.1 Ophion ventricosus
TTTCATTCCCGTTGTACCTGCAAGAATTGTTTGGTTGTTCAAGAATCCTGAGGTATCGTTCATTTTCGATCCGTATTGGAAATACCTAAAGGGTGTCTCCAAATGACCTCACACTTTAAGATGCGCGCCATGTTTCTTTTTGCACCGAACATAGAGTACTAATCTTTGACAACTGGCATCGGGAAGTATTGAGGTTTAGTCATGGAGAATTACACGATCGAGCAACGCATGAAACCCCGAAACAACCCAAACAAGCAATGTAGTTATTGCAGACGAAGTTTGATGGCCGTGTTATCGCGCGCCAGGGCAATGTGAATTGGCCACCAAGATCGTGCGAATAACGCCATTAGACTTCTGTCTTTGGTGTTTTCTGAAAAGAAAAGCGTATGCCAATGATCCACAGACGATTCCGGAGCTCAAGGAAGCAATTGAATGCACCATTAATGAAATTAGTACGCAATTATGCCAAAATGTTATTGAAAATTTCGTCACAAGAGTGAACGTTTGCAAATAAGGACGAGGCGGCCATTTATCGGATATTGTGTTTCACACATAACCTCCATCTTTGTGCCTTCGATTAAAATAAAAATACTTACTTTTCATATAAATAATACCTTTTATTAATAAATTAAAATGTCAGGTCTTTTGAGACACCCTTTACTTCTTGAAACCAACGCTTGGAATGATTGGTCGTTCATTTCCTAGATTTCGAAGCCAATAGAAATATATTTTCTGCTCTGAATATACACTTTGACCTTCACGATCGGGACCTACATATATTGCAATATTTGCAAGTGCGATGCAGTGCCGATTTCGCCGCTGCGCCGATTATGGAGGTCATCGCAGTGTAGTTTGTTCCACTTGAGGTCCAAATTCGCCAGTAGATTTATTTAAAATGACCATTGTAGGTGTCAAAAGCTTGCCACTCGCAGAAATCAAAGGCTTTATAGTATAACTGTGTGTTGTTAATGTTTTCGATTGCACTATTGCCTATGGGGATTTTTTCACGTCTATTGCCGATGTTTGACTTGTATGTAGATCTAAATTGAATTCACTTTGGTCAGAATTAAAGTAAATAAATTTAACTTATTTTTCTTCAATATCATTACCGCAATTGCATCTTAAACGCTAAAGCAAATATTTTCGCAGTGAGAACGTTTTCCCATCGCTCCTTTCACGAGTCAAAGCAGAAAACCGAAAATGATGTAATCTTCGAGAATCGTTTCTCGATATCCTGAGAGGGTGGTTTTTTTTTAATTATCCGAGTTTAATCTAGCTCTTTGCAGGAGCCCGAAGTTAGCCGAATATCGCAGAATCCTTACACATTTCTATGCCCATATCAGATCAACATTGGCGCGTGGTTTTCACCCCTCAATTGCGGGATGTGGATAAAATAAAAAACAAGTGTTGGTTACTTTTTTATCCTCCACATATGTACAAAGTTATATGCCAATGTCACGAAAATTTCGGTAGATACGGATGCAAAAGACGAACTTTTACAATAAACAATATACAATTTGTGGGTATATTTATCGTTATCATCATGAATATATAATAATGAAGAATAACATATTTTTTACATTTTAACATTCTTTCTATCTCGCCTTGTTCACAACTGATAGCCATAAAACGAAAATAAAATAACAAATTTTTCAGGGTGCATTTAACCGCCCTTGAAAGAAGACTCTTCGCTGAAACAAAATATTCATATCGAACCTTTTTATTCACTTCATAAACCTGCCAAGTTTTATGCGAATCGGGGAGTGGGACAGCTTTGACTGATTCCTTGTCGGAAGATGGTGAGGGATGGAGGGTTTAATAAATGAATATTCATTAAATATTTATTAAAACAATTATGTAAATATTTAATTGAGTAATCAAATGAGTTTTCATTTATATGAATTTATCCGGGTATCGTAAATTGTTAGCAGATTATACGTCGATACCCGCCGAAAAATCGAAGGGGGATTTCAACCCCTCAGTTGCGAGATATAGAAAAAACAAAGAATATGTGTCCACTATTTAGTCATCCTCTATACTTCGGAAAATCTACATCCCGATCAGATAAATTTTTTCGTAGATACGGATTGAAAATTTGCACTTTTACAATGGACAATATGAAATGTGTTGTTATGCGCACCGTTCTCATCACCAATGTATTGTACTCGAAAGACGAAACATTATTGGCATTTGAAATTTCTTCGTCTCTTGTTCCGTCGCAAAGTTATCGAAAAACATAAAAACTTTTCAGGGTGCGTTTCACTCTTTAAAAATGGGGTTCCGCAGATATAAAAAAATGCTTGTTGACTATTTGAACTCACTTTACAAGCATGCTACTTGCAAGCCACCAATTCATCACAATCGCTGTAGGATGCGTCGCGCGATTTCCTTGTGGCGCTGAGGGGCAGAGTGTGCGATTTCTTGTTATATCGCGATGGTGTGCTTCAAGTGTAGTATACAATCATTATTTTCACGTTTAGATATACTGAGGAAAATGCATATAAAAAGAGCAAAACGAACAGGAGAATTTGTGTTGGCAAAGAGAGACGAGCCAAAAAACGAAAGTCTAGAAAATAAACAAAACAATCCAGCAGAGAGCAAAGCTATCTTATCAGATTTATATCTTTTCATTCATTTGCGATTTCGGGATATACGTATAGTATGTGATATTATTGATATATACGCAAAAAATCAAACAGATCATATACCGAATAAAAATTAGCGAAAAATATCAATCTATACGATAGGAATAAAACGGTATCACGATATCACCTTGTACTCACCTAACTGGCACACTATCACCCACCAGTGGGTAATGTTGTGCACTTTCACGAGCTGTTTTCGATTTGATTATTTAAGGGTTATTCAGCTCAAATTATGCTTACAAGGAGACGGCACGACCGTGGGGTCGGGGATTTGGCCGAATTTTTTTGTGGTGAAAGAGGACCCCTAGCACCTCCCGTGGTTAAAGTAGTAGGACGCACTACTCGGAAAATTTCGAAAAAAATCGATTCAAAGTTTCTTAGGCGCCTTATGAGTTTAAAATGTCAGGCACTTGTCGAGCCGCCGTCTAGTTTAGACGGTTAGGGCTCGGTCTTTTGCGCCGGAGGTCTCGCGTTCGATTCCTCCTTCGGATCTTTTTTTTTTGTTATCCCAACAATTATTCAAAACGTTTCTCATCCCTACATTATTTTTAAAAATTTATTTTAGCTCAAGAACGTGAAGTTTTTCATTCACTGAAAAATATTCGTGCTCGTTGTTCTATTTGGTTTTATGGCCTTGTAAGGGTGTGAAGAATTTTTACCTGGGGTCTCCTTAGGATTAAAGCGGACATCTGCGCATAGGACTGTGCGTGAGTCTGTGAGAATTGAACAGCAGTTTATTTTTCGATTTCGTCGTGAACAGACGTGCCTATTTCTTATTGTTAAATTTCAAAGTTCTCTTACAATTCGAAGTTAAAAATGTTGGCTGAAGAAGTTGCTGGCTCTTCTGGAATAGGAGAGGAAATTCCTGAAGAATCCATGTACAGTGATAAATCAAAATCGCGATTGAAGGACGCAGTAGTTTATTATGAAAAGCTGTTGACAGAAAATAATTTAATTGCATCGACACCTTCGGAAGAAATATCTCACGATGCTATGTTATTGGCCGGAGAACTTTATAATAATACATTGGAACTTTTGGGTGAAAAAAATTCGTAATTGAAGGGGAATTAATTCACGCTTATGAGGATTGCGAAGAACTACAGTTCGAAGTGCCCCAACTTGATTCTTCTCCAGACGAGTACGAACCGGAACCGAAAAAAAATAAAAGTGAAATGATTCCCATCGCCTACAAAGTCAAAGTCGTGAACATTGCTAAAGCGCATCCCACGTGGTCTTTGGCGACATTGCAAAAAAAAGGATGCAGCCGCTTGAAGAGAAAAGAATATCTTTCACAATGAGAGAATGATATTAAAAGTGGTGGAACGAGATTGGACAAATTTGAGGTGATAGATTCGTCGACCTACGACCGTTTTGTGGAAGCAAGACAGCAATATCAGCAAGTTACGACAAGAAATTTACAACAATGGGCGTTGGCTGCTGCTGCCCAATTCATCGATTTCAATTTCAAGGCGTCTGATCGATGGGTCACGGCATTCAAACAGAAACACAAAATTTCTCAACGGAAAATCACGAAACTGGTTTCGAAAAAAGAGGCGGCATCAATGGAGGAAATCCGAGCGTCTGCAGAGACCTTTCGTCGACAGACGTGCCGCTTAATACCTCAATACCATGAGGATTATGTTATAAATACTGACCAAACAGGTAAATACAAGTTTTCTGCGTACAAAATGTTTTTACCGATGCAAAATGTATAAATTCAAAATTAATTATATAAAAAGTTTTCTACATACATATTCGAATATTTTTTAATATTAAAAATACTATTTTTTTTTCAGGATGTCAATATCAATCTGTTTTCAACAGGACACTCACTCAAAAAGGGAGTAAAACAGTTTTCGTCAAAAAGTCGGATTTGAATGAAGTGACGCATTCGTACACCGTACGCATTCGTACATTCCATAACATTATCCGGAAAACTGCTCCCACATGACTTCGTATGTTTGAAAGAGGCGACCGGTCATTTCGGACCTCGTATTAAAAAATTAGTAGACGGCTATGCCAATACATATACGAACGTCATTGCAACATCATCGAAGTCCGGAAAACTAACAACAGCCTTATACACGGATTTTCTCCAGAAATGTTTAAAAATTTACGTCGGGGAGAAAAAATGTTTACTTCTCATTGACTCTTGGGGGGGTCAAACAAATCCAGAGATGTATGATGAAATCTTCCAAGATGACGAAAATATGCCAACTTGCTCTGTAAAAGTAATTCCTCCAAAATGCACTCCCTTGGTGCAAGCTTGTGACGTTTACTTTTACAGACAAGTTAAAAATTTCATAAAGCGCTTGCAAAATTGCAGCGAATTGTTAGAGCAGAATCGTGAAATTAATTCCCGGGAAGATTGTATAAAAATCCATTCAATAATTCACCATCAATTATCGTCACGAATATTCCGAGACATGATTCAATACGCCTGGTTGGCCTCAAAATTATCAGTTACTAGAAATATTTTCATGAATTTTAATGGGACATGTTTTTGTACGGATGTATTGCAAACTCCCTGCGATTGTAAAAAATCCGCTTTTATATGTTGCGCAAGATGTCGCAAAAATTATTGCTTTGTTTGTTTCTACGATAATTACCACTGCGGTTTCTGTATATAATTATTATATGAATAAAAATTGAATTTTTCCTAATCGACTTTTTTATTCTCATTAAAAACCCAATGTTCCTCCTCATATACTTTACAATGAAAAATAAAAAACCCACCGTTATGAATTGTTTTATTGGAAAAAAAGTAAATAATTTAAAAAAAATGAAAATAATTTAAAAAAATAATGTAAATAAATTTAAAAAAATAATGTAGGGATGAGAAACGTTTTGAATAATTGTTGGGATAACAAAACAAAAAAAAAATAAGATCCGAAGGAGCAATCGAACGCCAGACCTCCGGCGCAAAAGACCGAGCCCTAACCGTCTAGACTAGACGGCGGCTCGACAAGTGCCTGACATTTTAAACTCATAAGGCGCCTAAGAAACTTTGAATCGATTTTTCTCGGAATTTTCCGAGTAGTGCGCCCTTCTACTTTAACCACGTGAGGTGCTAGAGGTCCTCTTTCACCACAAAAAAATTCGGTCAAATCCCCGACCCCACGGTCGTGCCATCTCCTTGTTAGGGTTTTAAAAATGAGGGACAATTATACTTATAAGGTTAAAAAGGTTTTAGGTGCTTATTCCACTACGTTTAAGCGTCTTGTAGCGCGCTTCGAACCCGATGCTGAGAAATATGCAAATTACATTGGGACCGGAGATTCGAAGACTTTTAAGGGTATTATATAATAGATACATAGCCATACAAAAATTCCACAGTAAACAAAAAGGACCTTATCGATCACGGACAGTGATTATAGGCACTCGTTTCGGCAATTTGGAAAAAAATGACTTGGCGCAAAACGCTAATTAACCGGAAAACTTGCAGATGAACTTTCGATATCAGACTAGACATTCATCGAAATAATAGTTCTATTTGAAAAAATAAAGAATAAAAATTCAGCAACGCTGTATTATCATCAGCTTTCGACCGATCTTAAGCCGCAGTATCGGAAACGCTCACCTGGCGAAATAATTGTGGCGTTTGTGGCAGCATCAGCAAGTTACCAATAATTGGAATAAATATTCGCATACCAGGTGTACAAGTATGAAATGCGGATTTCAGACAACAGATGGTGCACCAATGCAGTTAGTGTTATAAAGATTTGACACTGCGCCATTTTGTTGTGTCATCAACAAGTGTCAGACGCGCACGAGTGATAAATTGGAAAAGTGTGTGCATAGTGTTGTGTTGTTGTGTTCAATATGTCGAAATTTATACCGAACAAAGAGCATTCGCGGACAGCGTTAATTTTTTGTTTTCATTTGAAGAAAAATGCTGCTGAATCATACCGATTACTTCGAGAAGCTTATGGTGAACATGCTCCATCGCAAGATACGTGTGAACGATGGTTTCGGCGTTTCAAAAGTGGTGACTTCGATGTTGCAGACAAGGAACATGGAAACCCGCCAAAAAAATACGAAGATGTGGAATTGAAAGCATTGTTGGATGAAGATGATTCGCAAACACAAAAACAACTCACCGAGTAATTGGGTGTTAGTCAACAAGCTATTTCCAATCGGCTACGAGAGATGGAGAAGACCGGTAGATGGGAACCACATGAATTGAACGACACGCAAATGGAAAAGCGCAAAAACACATGTGACATTTTGCTCACTCGGTACAAAAGGAAGTCGTTTTGCATCGTATAGTTACAGGGGATGAAAATTGGATTTATTTTGAGAATCCCAAGCGCAAAAAATCATGGGTAGACCCAGGCGCACCATCCACATTGACCGCAAGACTGAATCGCTTTGGCAGAAAGACGATGCTCTGTGTTTGGTGGGACCAGAGGGGCGTGGTCTATTATGAGCTGTTAAAACCTGGGGAAACGGTTAATACTAAACGTTAGCAACGACAATTGACCGATTTGAACAGTTTGCTGCTTGAAAAAAGGCCAGAATACCGAAAGAGGCGAAACAAAGTCATTTTTCTTCATGACAATGCTCCATCACATACGGAAAAACCGGTTCGCGACACGTTGGAAGCACTCAGCTGAGAAGTTCTACCCCATGCGGCTTACTCACCAGACTTGGCTCCTTCCGATTACCACTTGTTTGCATCGATGGCTCACGCACTTGCTGAGCAGCGCTTTGGTTCGTCCGAAGATGTGAAAAAATGGCTCGATGAATGGTTCGCAGCAAAAGGGGAAGATTTTTACTGGCGTGGTATTCACAATTTGCCCGAAAGATGGGAAAAATGTATAACAAGCGATGGAGCATACTTTGAATAAAGCACTTTTTATCATTCTTTCGACTTTAACGTGTTTTTTTTTTAGAAAAAAAAACCCACATGTCATACTTGTACACCTGGTAAGTCAACTGTTCGAAACATTACTTTTAAGAAATCGAACCAATCTACAACGAACTAACAAGGAAAGGGCCAGACGTTTAGGATCATATACTGTGCAGGCAATAAGTTGCGATACTCAAGCGATCCCGAGAAATCGGAGGGAGAAGTTTGCGTAAGCAGCTTTTATGCCAGTTTGTTTCAGCTATTAGCATGTGCCGCCGGTAGCATAGCGGGCAATGGCCCGGACTTTTATAACATGATCGCTGGATCATGTCTCGTTTGGACGACTTTTTTTTCAATATAATCCATTTTGTTGTTTCCTATTTTTATCATTCTGAAGCATGTCATATTTATTCTATTAATTATTAATCATTTGTTTCATGAAACAATCTTTTAAAAAAGGTCATGAAATAAACGTTTTTCTTTTCTTTTTTCTAGAGGATGTAATATTACTTTTATAAAGGATAAATTAATGTCAACGTTCGCAAATAAAAGAAACGTTCAACGTATTATGATGCAAATTGATCTTATTTTCCATTATATTTCTTATGAAAGTAATCTTACATCCTCTAAAATAATGAAAAATAAGTTTATTTCGAGAAAATAAATGTTAAGAGGAAAATTCATATGACGTGCTCCAGAATTATAAAAATAAGGAACAAAAAATGGATTAAATTAAATTTTAAAAAAGTCATCCAAACGAGACTCGATCCCGTGGTCTGGCCCTTCCGTTATGAGCAGAGATGATCTCTTTAGAGGATGCATAGGCGGCTGAATGAAAACGGCTCAAAAAGTTTTAATGCAACGTGCTGGTTGATGACTTCGAAATCTGTTTCAAGCGGCAAAGTAATATTGTCGCAACTATGATCGTATGTGTCTACAACGATGGTTTATTGGGCATGATGAAGCGTATGAAGGTATTAAGCATGACAATCGGGCTGAACTGCTACAATTTCTCTTTAAAATGAGCCTGAAAGGAGAGGAGAGGAATGCCAATTTTTTCGGCGAATTGTACAGTGCAGACGTAGCAGACTAAAGACAAATAATAGTACATTAAGATACGAGCCCGATAAAACTTTTTCTAATGAGTGTGAGTTTGCAGCACGAGCCGAAGGTGAGTATTGTAATCACACGTGCTTAGAAAAAGTTTTTTTGGCGAGCATTGTACGAAATTTTTTTTTACTAGGCGTGAAAATGGTTTCTATCGTATGCCTAAGGGTCTAGCCTAATATATTATTATTGGTATGTCTTCATTATACTATTCTAGTGAGAATACTAACCGATTAGAAAAAAAGCGGCACATTGTATCTCACTTGTGATATGGGTAGCTAAGTAAATAGAAGCTCGGGTAAGAAAACCATTTTGTACATGAAACATTAAAAAATGTCGAATGTACAAAATGGTTGAAATTGGACATTACAAAAAGATTCATGTCTCATTCGATGATACATACTTAGAGATTTTTCATTGTCGTTGTTTCTTGATTTGATATTATATGACGTAACATCATGATGGCGGATAAACTTCCGAAAATCAAATTTTGATCCGTAATATTGAACTATCAAAATATAGCATCAAAATACGATTCCATCAGTTTAAAACTACTAAATATGTGACGATCTTAAATTAAAACGTTCATTTTTTTTAAATCCAATGATATCCTGAATTTGAAGAGCTCTAGTTAAATTATTTATTAACAGCCTATAACCTATCGAGTTTTTGAAAGCCCTAAGTGAAAAAGTCTAACACCCTATAGGAGATTTTTAAATTGGGGGCCTGATAAAGTTGGGAACAATTATTATAATGATAGCCCGACGAAAGCCCTAAATCAGTTTTCACCCGGTGTTTCGAAAAAAAAAAAAAACATCATATCAGTTACATAAATACCAGTTACATGAACGAAATTGAATTATTTTCGAAAAAATGTCATTCAAATAGTTATTACTTGAGCTTCGTTTTTATTGGTCAAGGATATAGTTATTCGTTGAGGAGATGAGATTTGGCAGATGTGCAATACACCGAAACGTTTATGATTTTCCTAAAAAAAATTCTCGCAAGTTTCCGTTCAGTGCTATCGACGTACGAGGACATCCACGCGTATTAGTTTCACAATTACATACTTTAATGTATATATACGAAGCTACGCTCGCTCTTTCAAGTGCTTCCAGAATGATGCGCACAGTTTTGATGAACGTTCTTCCTATGCCCCACGCCCCTCTATAATGTTGGCCGGTGTGGCATCAACTCGATAAATGAATTTACTGTTGTGGTGGTGATCGTGGTGGCTCGAGTGCTTGTGCCACTTATACTGGACCATGCGACATTTTAACAATGACCCAACATTGCACGTCTTCCACTAAGCTGGATATTCAGTTCAATAATATTCAGTTGAAGTTAGCGGAGGTAAACGATAAGAGACGCATCCGAATATCGAGCGCTTTACAAACTTCGAGTAGGCGAAAAAACAGACTTTATTTTTACTTGTGGAAATATCTGAATGGAATATTTCATAATGCATTAAATTATTCCATATCACTGCTGCAATGTTCTTTTTTGCAGTAATTTACATTCTTTCGTAATATTTTTGTTTGGATCATTTAGCTTGTGAATTAATTTTGACGAGAGTGATTTTTTATCGAGAAATTAATGAAAATATTAAAATTGGCGCAATCGAGGGCAGTATGTGGCTTATCCAGCTTCATTGGACTGACAAGAAAACCGTTTCCGGTGTTCCCTCCGATTTTGTTCATTTTTGGACATGTTATTCTTCATCGAAATCTAAGAGACACGTATTTTTTTTACCGGCGGAAAAACACTTTTAAGGGGTGAAACTCACCCTCAAAGTTGGTCACCCTCCGAGTGACTCTTGCAGTTTCGCATAGTTCCAATCAAGATATTCGAATGAAACCAATTCGAGAAGAATTCTTCTGGCGAATAATGAAAAATGCGCCTTTTCCAGTTCCGAGGGGGTGAATAGGGGTAAATCTATAGGCGTTGAAAGTAAAAAAAATCGTGTAACTCGGAAACTTTTTTTTTATCTCGATGAAACCAATTGCATTCGAAAGAGCTTAAAAAGTAGAAGAATGGGTTTTTGCTTTTTTCGAAAAAAAAACCTTTTGGGGGTGACTACCCCTGTATAATACCGTTTCCGGCGTTCCCCTCCGATTTCGGTTATTTTTGAATATGTTATTCTTCATCGAAATCTAAGAGACAGGTATTTTTATTACTGGCAAAAAAACACTTTTAAGCGGTGAAACTAACCCTCAACGTGTCTTTTGCAGTTTTGCATATTTTCATTCAAGATATACGAATGAAACAAATTCGAGGATAATGCTTATGGCGAATAATAATAAATGTGCTTCCATCAATTCCGAGGGGACGACTTGGTAGAAATTTATAGGGGTTGAAAGTCGAAAATTTTTCCAAGATCGATTTTTTGTTCATTCTATCAAAACCATCTAAATTTAATAGAGTTACATAACGTAGGAGATACGTGTTTTTGAATTTTCCGGAAAAAATCGTCCCAGGGAAAACTACCCTTATATAATGTCCGGTGCTCCCTTATCCCATTTTGTTCCGTTTGATCGATGGTGTTTTTCATCGAATTGACGTAACGCAAATCGTTCAATCTCATTGCGAATGACTCAGAATAGACGTATTCCTATTTCGATGGCATACATTTTTAGACACCTATGCGGGTTAAAAGGTTAACAATTGTAAACCATAAACACGATTCGTTTTATTCTAATGAATTGATTTGCGTTCGAAAATACGACGAAGCTTACAGTGGTATACCGTTTTACGTTACTTCAAAAATGTTTTTTTACCGGTGAATGACGCCTAGGTATACGTGTGCCACCAAATTTCCATTCAAGCGCATTATGTTTAAATATTACGAAGCTATTTTTATCTGACGATTAACGATCTTAATCGCAGCTGTAACAAAGCATTTCTCCATTTGATTTTTACATTACTACTTTTAAATTTTACTATTTAAAAAAACAGTCACTGCTTTTCGTTTTTATGCGGAATAGACAGTGCAGTTATAGATGCATGAAGTTGACGTCGAACAACCGTCGTAATATTCCCGATATTGTATGCCGTCGAAATAGAAATACGTCTATTTTGAGTCATTCGCAATGAGATTGAACGATTTGCGTCACGCCAATTTCGACGAAAAACACCATCGATCAAAAGGAACAAAAGCGGATAAGGGAGCACCGGACATCACATAAGGGTGATGATGTTTTTCCGGAAAATTCAAAAACAGGTATCTCCGACGTTATGTAACTCTATTAAATTTAGATGGTTTTGATAGAATGAAAAAAAATCGATTTTTGAAAAATTTTCGACTTTCAACCCCTATAAATTTCTACCAATTCGTCCCCTCGGAATTGATGGAAGCGCATTTTTTATTATTCGCCATAAGCATTATCCTCGAATTAATTTCATTCGAATATCTTGAATGAAAATGTGCATAACTGCATAAGATCCTTTGAGGGTGAGTTTCACCCGTTAAAACTGTTTTGCTGCCGATAAAAAAAGCACGTGTCTCTTAGATTTCGATGAAGAATAACATATCCAAAAATGAACGAAATCAGAGAGGAACGCCGGAAACGGTATTCTACAGGGGTAGTCACCCCCAAAAGGTTTTTTTTTCGAAAAACGCCAAAACCCGTATCTTCTACTTTTTCAAGCTCTTTCGAATGCAATTGGTTTCATCGAGATAAAAAAAAAGTTTCGGAGTTACACGAATTTTTTTTACTTTCAACCCCTATAGATTTACCCCTATTCACCCCCTCGGAACTGGAAAAGGCGCATTTTTCATTATTCGCGAGAACCATTCTTCTCGAATTGGTTTCATTCGAATATCTTGATTGGAACTATGCGAAACTGCAAGAGTCACTCCGAGGGTGCCTACCTTTGGGGCTGAGTTTCACCCCTTAAAACTTTTTTTCCGCCGATAAAAAAATACGTGTCCCTTAGATTTCGATGAAGAATAACATATCCAAAAATAAACAAAATCGAAGGGGGACACCGGAAACGGTTTCCTTGTGAGTCAATTCTTGGATGGGTCACCGCTTAGCGTGACGACTCACGAGTGAACCATTTTTACTGACAATGAGTTTCTAATGATCGCACAATTGAAACTCAATTAAATAGAAGAGACATTCGAAATGACAAAAAGTACAGGTTCTATGGACGAATTGTATTTTCCAACACAGTCTACAACAGGCGAAACAACAGGGCCAAGGAACCTTGAAAATAAACAAATAAAAGTACTTACTGCTCTTAATTGGATATCATACATCCAGGGCGTGCATATTTTAGCTTCTCTGGCTGGCTCCCTTTTTTCAAGGTTCCAAAACACAACTAACGAATTTCCTGTATTACGGATTGATTAAGTTTCTTCAACTATTATCCATGGCTAAATTAATTCAAGCATCAAAACCTGTGTTCCAAGATGACTAACGCTCCGTATACTTTATTTTACAAGCCGTTGGTGTTAAATCGACACAGGCAGTTGGTGTTAAATTCCCAACAGCCAAAGACGCGATGACTTATAATTCATGAACTCGTCAATTTGGCCATTTCGCCAAAGTGTCGAGCACGAAAAAGAGCGGTCAAGAGAGGGCGAGGTAGTTGAACGTTAAACGTCGAAATACCACACTGAATACTTAAACAGCTGGCGTAACAATTTCGCGGTTTTAATATCGTAACATTGAGTGCTAACCCAAATACAAATTGCTATTATTTTTTAAAGTACCAAAGTTAAATAATAGGTATGATAGCGTCTCTCCGTAGTATACGAAGCAGGCCCAATGCTTCGTGTCCCACTGTAGATACGCATAAATAGCAATATGTATTTGTAGTAGTAGTCGCAGCAATACGTTTGCTATCCCATGCTGCACAGTCCCGCTTACATATTTGAACGGAAAATTTCAATATGTTAAAGTAAAACGTATTGTCAATGTAGAAAAAAAAATTATACAACTTCGCTGTAGGTATAAGTAATTTTTCAATAAAAAAAGTAAATCTGAAAAAGTGAAAAGTAAATAGACACGGGGAAAGTACGAAGCAAAATTTGAAAAAATTTATATTTCTTATATAATAATTATTATATTAAACTAATTAATTGATAAATCACACGAACAATATTTTAAGGAAAACGAACGAAAAATTAAAAAAAATACGAGCGGAGGTTTGAACACGGAACCTCCGGCTTACTACGCTGGACCGCTACTGCTTCGGATACCGAGCCGCTTGGATGAAGTTCAATACTTTCTCGTATATAAATTGTGAAAATGATTTTTGGAGCGTTTGAGCTCGTAAGTGGCCGGCTATCTAGTCCTATGGTGGGGCCATATCAACACCATGAGGTAGTACTGCAATCACGCGCCGCCCCATCGCCAACTACATTTCCCAAATGTAACACTCCACTTGGAAGTAAAAAAATCGTATTAGAAAAAAAAATTGTCTGTCTGACTGTCGGTACGTTTACGCGTTCATATTAGGTGGTTGCATTGAAACCCGCTTTTTGGCTGTAGATGTCTCTAGATGTTCTATGCCACCTTGAAGGGTAGCCCTGTGCCAGTAACTTCCGACCAAAAGATACCATATTTAGTTGAAACACGTGCTTCGAATAAGCAAGTTTGTCACATCCTAGCCATAATGCAGACACTTTTCACTCGGTTATTCTCAGTATCCTCATTTGCCATTACAGATCTATTATATATATTAGGAAATCTAAAATATAACAGCACAAACGCGTGCGAAAATTCTTCGACCGGTTAAGTTCCAGTGGAAAACGAGATCGAGTATATACGCTTCAGACAGACGTAAATATAAGGCAAATATCCATTCGAGCCATATGAGCTCTCATTGTTAAATGGTGGATCGAGTTCATGATTCCCAAGCCAGAGAATCGACCCGGTAACCAGAGTGCAAAAACCGGCGTATATATATATATATATATATATATATATATATAAAATAAGAACCAAGCGGCCACCGTGCCATCGCGAACGCCTCAGCATTAAAAATCAACTACGCACATTATGTGATCACGTTAGCAAAAATAACAAAGAGCAAATTTCTCCTTCCTTCACTACCACCAATCCTAAGAAGAGAGACCACGGATCGAATCTCTCCCTACTCCCGCTTTACCTTCATTTCACCTTTACTACCCCTACTCCCACTTCATAAAAAATAATAAGCTGACCAAGAGGGGAGTACACAAAAAACTTCAATCCGGAGGTGTCTTCGATCTACCGCCATCCTAATCAGTCTTCGAAAAACCTCCATCCAATTTAGTCTTCGGAAAAGATTCATAAGAATAAATCTTGATCGAGCAGTCTTAGTCCAATGAGTATTTCTTTAATTAAATTCCATCCGAATAGATTTCCTGTCAATCTTTTATGAAACAGTCTCGATTATATCTCTTTAAACGAAGTCAACACACGTATAAATATTATACTCGGTCCGCGGTGACCGCTCCATCTTATCATTCTCGGGTCGAGCTCACCTTTCATTTTGCGCCACGTGTGTCATTTAAAGAACCATCCGCACCGTCGTATCTCGCGAGCGTCGAATACCAGCGAGCGCACTAGGCCAAGAACGAAGGCCCTCGAATTACAAGCGATAAAAACCATCCACGCGCCCGAGCGAACGATCGATCGAGCGAGCGAGCGAGCGAGCGAGCGACAATCATACAACAAATGTAAGCTAAATATATGTTTTTCTGTATCATGCATCGTAATCACTTTCTTATAATAAATGATACCGTGTTAATCGAACACAAGTCTGTCGAATTATTCCCGAAATACCCACAGAAACGCGAAAATCCCGTAACCTCAGTTTTCTCACACACATCCCCTTTTTATCCTCATCCCGTGCTATTGCGCTAGGCGTAGGCAACAACCCGAGTAGAAATCCTGCTCCGGCTACAAGAAAGGCCTGATCAGGCATCCTGATTTCTTTTTCATGCCTTGATCAGGATTTTTGATCAAGTCCTGATCATTTTTGTGACACTTTCCCTGACTTCGGTCTGATCAGGGTAAAAAATCAAGGCTTGATCGATGATAAAGATCAAGGCCTGATCAGGATAGAACATCAAGGCTTGATCAGTGAAAAAAATCAAGGCATGACCAGGATAGAACGTCAAGACTTGATCAGTGAAAAAATCGAGGCCTGACCAGGATAGAACATCAAGGCTTGATTACAGTGCAAAATAAAGGCCTCATCAGGATAGAAAATCAAAGCCTGATCAGCGTAAAAAATAAAGGCCTGATCAGTGAAAAAAATCTAAGCCTGATCAGGGCTTTATTTTTCAAGGATTAATTGAATTGAAACATCATCGCCTAGTCAGGATGATGGAATGAACCTCTGCTGTGGATGTCCTATTTATTCCTGAAATAAAAAATACCACGCAAACCCAAAATAGAAAAACACACAAATTACAAATAACGTTGATACTTTATTTTATAAACTAAATAGGAATCTTGTTTATCACTAATTTTTCTTATTACTCTACTTTATCACACTTATATTTTTCTTATTACTCTACTTTATCACATGTTTTGTGAGCCGTAAGTCCAGTTGCTTGACCATCGCCTGAAGCTAGCTGGATCAGGCGAATTGAGGCAAGCCGTAAGTCCACTTGATTGACCATAGCCTGAAGCTAGCTGGATCAGGCAACTGGAGGAAACACTACATCCAGTTGCCTGACTATCACCTGACACCGACCGGTGCAGGCATATTGAGGCATACCTTAAGTAAGGCCTCCGTACTACGACGTGATCAGGCCCGGATCAAATATCAAGCCAGCCTGACAATATTTCTACTCGGGAAAGAGGGAAACAATTAATTATGCTCTCATCCCTTCCGGATGTGACAAGTTAAAAATGGACCGTGGCAAGTTCTTTCTCCGATGTGTATTTCTGCACTACTTCAGTTCGAAACAAAAGTCTAGCTGGACTTCGCCGATTGCTTACACAGATTTATAGTAAGATCGCATCATCCGAAATTGTGTCCAGAGATTGGTTCCGACGATTTGAAAGTGCCGATTGTGACCCTTATGACAAGCACAGACCGGATGTGTCGAAAAAAATTGACGATGCTAAATTGCAAAGTTTTCAGGATGAAAACTTTTTAACAACAAAAACACTTAAACAATTGGCCGAAGAGCTCAAGTCAACAGTATTGCGACGTTTGTATGTCATGGGAAAGATGCAGCAACATGTAAAATGACCGCCATGCTAGTTGAGCGAGAAAGCCATTGCGAATCGACTAAACCTCACCATTTCTTAGCGCGAGAGGCACAGAAGAAGAAGTTTCTTGTGGGGTCTTATAACTTGTTTCGACAACTCTAAACGCAGGAAATCTTGGGTTGAACCTGCCCAATCATCAACATCAACACCAAAACGGAATATTCATGGTAACAAAACCATGCTGTGTATCTCGTGGGATATGAAGGGGGTAGTGCTTAAGGATGGTAGTGAGGGAGGAGGAGGGAGGAAAAGGGGCGTGAAAGGTGCCCTACATACACGCATAGGGTAACACAGATAACTAAAAATGCTTAATGCTCTTTTCGATGCACATACATATACGTACGAGTTACACTCGTTGATTTGATACCTCGAAATATCGACATGGTATGCGTTGACGGATTGGATAGAACATCGAACCGTGTGATGTCAGAAAAAAGACAAATGGGGCGTTGTCAACTACGAGGCATCGTATTTCACTCGTTCGGGTGGATTCATGAGATACATAAAGGTGAAAGGTCCATCGAGCGGTTCTCTTTAAGGCAGTAGTCTGCTTTAGGAGCCGAAAAAAAAGCGTTTTTTCAACAATTTTTTTGAAAGGGAAGGAAATGATTGCGGTAAACGAAATTTTGAGACGATAGTATATTATATTCAAGCTTTAAAAAACAATTTTTATTATTACAAATTATTGAAATTTGCCAAAGTTGTAACGATTTTTCTGGGGCGCCTGGAGTGTGCACTCGTAAATCGGTGCCGGTGATGGAGGTCGTGCGATGCATCTGAAACAGTGGAACCAAATTTTTTTTTTAGTTTTTATAAGTTCCTTTTCTATATGAACTAAAAAAATACCGAAGAAATGACGAAATTCCAAATTTTTTCGAAGTTTGAAAAAAAAATTCACTTTTTTGAAAAAAAAAATTCACTTTAAGTTGCAAAACAAGTAATTTAAATAGTACTTTTGTCCAACTTTTTTTAGTTCAAATAGAAGATAATTCAATACTGAAGCTAGATCACTTTGGTTTTTTTCGATCGGACATATATTGTTTTTACTATCGCCGGCACCGTTTTCCAAAACTTGTGAAAATGAAAACTCGAGAAAACGGGCTGTAAAGTTCTGCCCGAGCATTCGCACCTGCTCGACGCTCGGCCACTAAAACTGATCTAGCTTCGAAAATATGTCGAATTGGCCTCTAAAATTTTGAACACATATTCTTGGATAGTTTTGGAATAGATTTAAGACAAAAACGAAAAGTCGATTTTTTGAAGCCTGTAAAGCAGACTACTGCCTTAATGTCGCACATACACACGCAGTAAAATCGCGATAAATCTTGCACACATGTTTCCGTCTTATTCCCTCGGCCGCCTCGACTCCCTCCTTTGTAACATTATACAATCGCATATGTACAGTTCAAAAGATACGTATTCCTTCACGCTTCGGGGCTACACTGCTGAAACTGCTACTCGGTCTCTATATACACAAATACGTCCCTAATTTCAGGGGGTAAAAGGAAAATTACGGCGCGGGATAATGGAATATTTGTCGGACCGCTGGTCGGACCTGCAAGAGCTTTTCGTAATTAAGTGGGGAAACTCGTCTCCAACGGTATAATTGGCTATAACAACAGTATTTAATTATGTGTGGATATATATCGGGAGAAGAAGTAGATTAAAGGGCTGACTCGCGGGTTTTCCGCGGAAAATGTGTCGATGCGATACGCATCCGGTATTACAACCTTGCACGCATTCATTGAGAATCATCCGTGTGCTCATCACACTGTTCCCGATTGCACAATTCAAGTACGCATACGCCGGAGATTAATGTGCGAAATTGTTTTTTAATGCATTTTATTGTACTCTCAAATATTTGTTTCCATACAGTTTTTATACTCATAGTGTTTTAGTACCTAAAAGGTTGTTCTAGCTTTCTATGAAAAAATCGGAAAGGACCTTTTTTAGGTTGGGAAATGGAAAAAAACCCGATTTCCTGAAGCTTTCGTACAAACGGCGTATAGTAGTACAGCCGGAAGGAGAGGCCCCGGCAAAGATTTTGGGGTGATTCTCAAGAACTGAAAGTCCTAAACGGCATGGTAAGCGTAACTTAGGGGATCATCACCGTGTGACGGGTCGAAAAAGAGCTGATTTTCGCGATATTTTTTCGATGGTTAAAATACGCTAATCTGTCTGATTTTTTTTATGTCAAATCAAAGCACTCATGAAGCACAGAAAATGTTTAAACGTTTGTTTTTATTTGAAAAAAAATTTTTTAACGGTTGAAAATGTCTTGGGAAAAAAGAGTCCTCACGGTGTACACGGTTGTGGCCGTAAATATTATCTGAAACAAAATTTGTAAAACGATTATTAATCAGTATGAAAGCTGCTATCTTGCTATGGAGGTTTTTTTAAACGAAAATTCAAACCACCACCGTTGACAAAATGGTAGCGGTTCCTCGATCCTCTTCCTACAAGCTCGTTCGCGTATACTTCTAGAGCCTTTTTTTATCTCGCCACATAGACTTTTCGGGCGTTTTTTCCATCGGTCTATCCATACTGGATGTCGAAAACGTACTGACGTGTCTGGCAAGTTTATTAGCGAATAGGTTGTAGGACTGAGTCACCGCAGGTAGGAACGTGTCCCTGCAGGTAGGAACAGGATAAACGGAATAACGGTTGAACGAGGAGCGGGAGCTGGGGTCCCTGGTGCGCCGTCCGCGCCAGGTCTCACGCCGCTGCTCGAATCACTTTCTCTAAGAAAGGCTGTAGCGACCGAAATCATTCGAATTCCGCCCCAAAAATTAAACAGCATGTTTATAACCGTCTATAGGGGGGAGTGGGGGCAGATTGATACGATTTTTTCTTCAAACGGAAAAAAGTACCAAGATGGATGATAAAATTTTTAAAAAAACCATTTGGATGCGTCAGTGTATATCCAAGTCAAAATCCTAGAAATAATTTCCACTTCGATTTGCAAGGTAAAACAGTTATTCCTCGTTTTTGCGAAATCGATATTCGTATCAAACTGCTCCATACACGGGGCACTTTGATTTGTACTCTAAAGTAGGCCTCTTTTATGTGAAATATCTAAAATAATAATTAAAAAAAAAACAAGTTTCATATTTCTTTATAATATTTATTCGTAATTATCATATTATAGTATTTAGCACGGTAAGTATACTTCGGTTTTTTTTAATCAGCGTAATATTAAAGTGTTTCTAAGTTCACGTAAGTTTTATCATTAACTTAGCTAATGATAAAACAGTTATCATTAACACAGTTAATGATGCCCGCAGTTTAACTAGGTAGTTCGCCGAACCCACAATCCTATTGCGGATCCACTACTGTCGTTAGTTTCAGTTCCAACAATATAAAAAAAATGATAACGTCTCGATTGTATTGTGTATTTGTTGGGGGGCTTTAAAATGGCTGCGAACGAATTCTTCAATTGAACAGTTCCACACCTTGATTGAATTGTGAAATGAGAAAAAAATAGAACCTTTCGATAACTTGGTAGGGAGGCTTTCTATCCAGACGATTTGTCAAGCGCGGATATTCTCCGTTTCTGCCTCGCGTCAGAGTTGCGACAGAGTGATTTATGAGAGGCAAGTACGGACGTTGAAGCTGTTTTTCTCCTACCACGTACTTTTCTTTTCACACATACTAATATACGGTGGTCTACTTCCAATCATAAAAGTTTTATGTGCGTTGTGCAACATGCCAAAAACATCATCATTATCAGGCTTTGCCAAATTGTATTTGGTCTTCCAGCAATGGCCTAAATCTACGATCTCGAGAGGAGACTTCCCGAAAAAGGGAATTAAGATAATCGTAAGTGTGCTAAAAATCTATAATAGATCTTTTTCATAAAAATTCCACTGTACATGGATATCGCTCTGGTTCGAAAATGATAGATATCTGAAGTACAATGACCCGTACCGAGAAGTGTCAGTATATGCATGTATTGTATATCACAGGTCTACGGTTGACGAACTTAAAGTTGATGCAGTATTTAGCGAAAGGCTGTACGTCGCTGGTGAGATCATAGTCTTGGTTTAGGATTTGCAATACCGAAACTAAGACCAGAGTTGCAAAATCAAGACCAAGACTTGAGCTGCCAACCGATGTCAAACATGCAAGAAGATGGTATGAAGGTGACGAAATTGTGAAATTTTTGCGTTCTTACAATATTTTTATCTATAAAAGTTTAAGGAGTTTCGGGGCTGTTCCTTGGCTGCGAGAATGGGAATGAAAGTACAATGAATTTTTGGCACGATGCCAACTTCTTCCGAATAAAATTTTATATGAAAATAAATTATCATTGATCTATTCGAACTTATATAGCTGTTGAAAAATATTACTATGCCGGGAAATTATATTAATAGTTATCATTTTCGCTATTAAATATAAATATATTGAAATTGTATTAAAAAAAAAAATAACGGATAGATTTGACGACAGTGACAGTTCCTGCTATTAGGACAACTGACTACCACTAAAGCGTCGTAGGCTGTATACTATGTACGTTTTAAACACCATTATGGATTTTGAAATACCCACTAGTTGATGCTTGTCTGCGAGTGGCTCACTCGACAGAGGCAGTCAACCTGGTGTTGTTGCGTTTGGTCTACAAATTTCGTTAATCCTTAAAAACATACCGTTCGACTTCAAAATTCGCATCTTTTTCGACTATTATTAGTGACCGAAGTAGAGAAACTACTGGATCTTTTGAGACGGCATTCCTGAAACTAAAATCACCGTTTGCTCAGTTTAAAAATAAAAATCTTAATATTATTTTAATCCCTACAGCCCTATAACTCATGTTTACGAGGTTTCATATGTATTACCAAAGGGATTAAGATCCAACTTGAACATCAAACATCTGCGAAACTAACAAGGAAACCGTTTCCGGTGTCCCCCTACGATTTCGTTTATTTTTGGATATGTTATTCTTCATCGAAATCTAAGAGACACGTATTTTTTTTTTATCGGCGGAAAAACAGTTTTAAGGGGTGAAACTCACCCTCAAAGTTGGGCACCCTCCGAGTGACTCTTGCAGTTTCGCATAGTTCCAATCTAGATATTCGAATCAAACCAATTCGAGAAGAATGCTCCTGGCGAATAATGAAAAATGCGCCTTTTCCAGTTCCGAGGGGGTGAATAGGGATAATCTATAGGGGTGGAAAGCAAGAAAATTCGTGTAACTCGGAAACTTTTTTTTTCTCGATGAAACCAATTGCATTCGAAAGAGCTTGAAAAAATATAAGATACGGGTTTTTGCGTTTTTCGAAAATAAAACCTTTTGCGAATGACTCAAAATAGACGTATTCCTATTTCGACGACATATATTTTTAGACACCTTTGCGGGTTAAAAGGTTAACAATTGTAAACCATAAACACGATTCGTTTTATTATAATAAATTGATTTCCATTCGAAAATACGACGAAGCTTACAGTGGTATACCGTTTTGCGTTCCTTCGAAAATCTTTTTTTGCCGGTGAATGACGCCTAGGTATACGTGCGCCACCGAATTTCCATTCAAGCGCATTATGTTTAAATATTACGAAGCTATTTTTATCTGACAATTAACGATCTTAATCGCAGCTGTAACAAAGTATTTCTCCATTTGCTTTTTACATTACTTCTTTTAAATTGTACTATTTAAAAAAACAGTTACTGCTTTTCGTTTTAATGTTGAATTTCAGCTAGCTAGCAGATCTCATGAGAACTCATTTTCCAAATATTATTTTTTCCAGAAAATGACTAGACAGTGCAGTTATAGGTGCATGAAGTTGACGTCGAACATCCGTCGTAATATTCCCGTTATAATTTATTTTAATCTAGAAGCAAGTGAAGGTCATTATCATCTTATCTCGCCGACTCGTTTGTCTCGCACAATTTGGATCATGCGTAACATATATAAAAAGTGCATCACAGTTGCTTCTCGAATGCCGTGTAAAAACGTTGGTACGCAATAAGTACGTAAATCTTGCTATTTGCGAGATTATCCATCATATTACGTACCGGAAGAACTCGTCGTGGTCAGTTTAATGGGTATCATCATAGTGTACACTATAAATCGATTTTCATCGATCTCAAAGGTAGTATGCATAACAATTGTCCTACTATTTCGAGTAATTATTTATTCAAAAAGTCAAGGGCATTGAATGTTTCCTTGTGTTGAAGATGCGGGTCAACCCAATGAATGTTATACAACTACTTCTGACAACATTTGAAGCAATGAATCTTCTTCAATCGCCCATGCGGTGATGGGCGGAAATTTCTCTTCAATGTGGCGGAAATACAATTGAAAAATAGTTTTGAAAGTATATTATTAAATGCAATGGAAGAGTATGCTGGCGTCGAAAGGGTGGAGGATCACTCCCTAGATTTTGAAGAACCATATAAAAATATAGAAATGCAAATTGTAGAAGATGAAGAATGGGCAGATGCTATTCATGAACCGAAACTACCGCCAGGCGCATGCCCAAGTGATGATGAAGATTTTTCTTATGAATACAAATCGAGAGCAATTGATTACTGGAGGTCGGGGAAAAAAAATGTAAGCATCTAGAGTGTTAGACAGAAGTTCAAAAAAGTCAGATCTGTAGGTCAATTAAGACATTGGACTCGTTATTTAAATAAAGGTGGAACTTACAAAGAAAAAAATCGCGAGAATTTGTGACTACAGATTGCGCAATTTCAAGTTTGCTGTTGACGCATACTTAACAGTTCATGATAACGATTTACGAAAGTGGGCTTTGCAAGCACAGAAGGAAGTAGGCCATGAAGACTTTCGGTTCAAAGGATGTGAATTTTGGTCCAGATCATTTAAAAATGCTCATCGTTTTGTAGCAGGAAAAATTGACAAATTCATCACTAGAGAAACAATTGAGAATGTGGAAACTCTAAGAGAGCAAGCCGAAAAATTTATATCTGATGTCAAGCAAAATGTACAAACATACGGATTACCAAACATTTATAATTTCGACCAAAATCGTTTCGAATTGGAGATGCATTCTGGAAGAACTTTAGCAGTCGAAGGCGAAAAGCAGGTGGAATGTCTTGGACAGTCAGTTTCGTCTACTATCCACAGTTATACTATTCAACCAACTATATCAGCAGCGGGAAAGCTTCTTTCGCCCCTTTTTTTAGTTCTCAAAGAACCAAGTGGTATGTTTGGTCCAATAGTGGAACAGAAATTGTTCAGACCAGATAATGTATACATAACAGTTTCGAAGTCTTGCAAACTTACTTCAAGTATAATATGTTCTTATAGATTGCAAAATTATTCGCATATGTGTGTTACATAGTTATATAAATAAGAGTAATTATATAAATAATAAAAATATTTTATTATTTTTTTAGAAAACTTTAAAACCTGGTTGCAGCATGTTTTTTTCAAAAACGTTGGTTCGAAAAGTGTACTGTTGATTGATTCATGGAGTGGCCATTGCCCTGCGGTTGTACGGGATGCAACACCTCCGAATAAGGACATTATATTAAAGATTATACCTAAGGGTACGACCGGCAACATTCAACCTCTTGATGTTTATGGTTTCAGAGTATGGAAAAATTTCTTCAGACATTTCTCTGATAGTGTATTATTAATGGATTATGATATTAATTTGCACTTAAGAAATAATATCATTAAATTGCAATCTCTGACTCATAATCAGTTATCATCTCCTCGATATGTCAATCTTTTCAAGTATTCTTGGTTCAAGAGTGGATATACAGAAGTGAAGCCAGAAGCATTTGAAAATCCTGTGGATTTTGGTTTCGGTGACGCTTGCAAATCGCATTGTCAAGTCCTAGGGTGCAAAAATGTAGCGATTATTCGCTGTTCGTGGTGTAAGAAGTCATTATGTTTCAAGCATTTTTTTGATGATTACCATTACTGCAGTACTTTCAATGAATAATATAACTTATATTCCTCCGAATGCCAAGATAGTATACGAATACCAAGGCTTTGTTGTGTTTACGAATTGGAATATCCGCAATTTTGCATTTAGAGTGTTAGATCAATCAATTCATTATAATAAAACGAATCGTGTTTATGGTTTACAATTGTTAACCTTTTAACCCGCATAGGTGTCTAAAAATGTATGCCATCGAAATAGGAATACGTCTATTTGGAGTCATTCGCAATGAGATTGAACGATTTGTGTCACGTCAATTTCGATGAAAAACACCATCGATCAAACGGAACAAAATCGGATAAGGGAGGACCGGACATCATATAAGGGTAGTTCGCCCTGGGACGATGTTTTTCCGGAAAATTCCAAAACAGGCATCTCCTGCGTTATGTAACTCTATTAAATTTAGATGGTTTTGATAGAATGAAAAAAAAAACGATTTTTGAAAATTTTTCGACTTTAAACCCCTATAAATTCCTACCAATTCGTCCCCTCGAAATTGATGGAAGCGCATTTTTCATTATTCGCCATAAGCATTATCCTCGAATTTGTTTCATTCGAATATCTTGAATGAAAAAGTACAAAACTGCAAAAGACACTTTGAGGGTGAGTTTCACCTGTTAAAACTGTTTTGGCGCCGATAAAAAAAGTAAGTGTCTCTCCGATTTCGCTGAAGAACAACATATCCAAAAATGATTGAAATCGGAGAGGAATACCGGAAATGGTATTATACAGGGGTAGTCACCCCCAAAAGGTTTTTTTTCGACAAACGCAAAAATCCGTATATTCTCCTTTTCAAGCTCTTTCGAATGCAATTGGTTTCATTGAGATAAAAAAAAGTCTCCGCGTTACACGAATTCTTTGACTTTCAACCCCTATAGATTTACCCCTATTTACCTCCTCGGAACTGGAAAAGGCACATGTTTCATTATTCGCCAGAAGCATTCTTCTCGAATTGGTTTCATTCGAACATCTTGATTGGAACTATGCGAAACTGCAAGTCACTCGGAGGGTGCCCAAATTTGAGGGTGAGTTTCGCCCCTTGAAACTGTTTTGTCGCCGATAAAAAAATACGTGTCTTTTAGATTTCGATGAAGAATAACATATCCAAAAATAAACGAAATCGGAGGGGGACACCGGAAACGGTTTTCTTGTAAGTTGTGCAACTGATTTTTTTTTATTTTTTTATAAAAAACTGAAAATTACAAAAAGGGATTTGCGAACTCTTAGACATACGGACGTTTAAGAGTATGCATGAGGGTCGATAAGAGTACGCAAACCTCAATCGACACATAAATCGCAAATAAAGTTGCCCACATTTATGAGAGTTGGACAGTTGAAGAGTTGGAGAGCTGGAGAATTCGAGAGATGGAGGGCTAGAGGGGGAGGGGAGAGAGAGAGAGAGAGAGAGGGAGAGAGAGAGAGAGAGAGAGATTGATTGATTGATTGATTGCTTGATTGATTACTTTATTATGCTCTAGTTGTAGAACTTTGGGGCAAAACACAAGAGTAGTGATATATATATATATACAAAAAAATACAATTTCAAAAATACTAATACAATGTCAATTTCAAACAAACAAAAATATTACTTTCGAAAATACGAAAATATAAATTTCAAAAATACAAAAATCACAATAATTACAGTACGGGAGCTACAAAAAGAAAGATAACGGAATTAGCTCAGCTTACAAGGACAATATCAGTCGGCGGCTGGCTGCATGCATCTCACACACTCAAAATAAAACGACGATAGGTCCGCAAGAACATTACACTCCGAGAAAACGAAAAGATCATACCATGATACGCTCACGCACTCATAAAAACTCGAAAAGTACAGCTTTAGGTAACAAAAAAAATGATATGGTAAGTACTAAATACAAGGTGCTAAGTCCCATCCAACTCGAAAAGGTAACGTAAAAGGCGTTCTTTAAAGCAGCTTAGAGAACTTAAATGAGTCAAATTTCTAGGGAGGTGATTCTAGAAATAAACAGCGCTGATATAAAACGATTTTTGATAAGCTGTAGTGCGACATAGTGGAATAACGAAATCTTGCGGAGCTAACGTTCCGCGCGTTAATCGCGACGCTGGAACTGGTCGTACGAATAGTTCTCTCAGATATTCAGGCGCATCACCGTAGCGGAATTTGTGAACAAGTGTGCCAAAGAAATACATCCGCCTGGTCTTCACTTTTAACCAGCCTAGTCTTCTCCTGAAGGGTGTGATGTGTTCATCACGTCGTAACCCAAAAATGAACCTAATACAATTGTTCAGGAGGCTCTCAAGCACGTCATTTAGGTCCGATGACACATCTGTGAGAACGAGACAGCAGTAGTCATTAAGCGGAAAAATAAGAGACTCAACTAAGGTGATATGGGTGTTCCTCGGGAGAGCGGATCTTCGAAACTTCAGCTTGTGGAGTGAAAAGTTCACTTTTTGAGATACAGCGATGACATGGACCCGCCGCGAAAGGTTGGTCCCGAAGATAACTCCTAAGTTTCTAGCTTTTGTGGCGTAGGGCAGAATGACGCCATTAATCGCGATAGGTAGTAGAGCTGTGAGATCGAATTTGCTGATAAATTTGTTGCTGCCTAGAACTAGAATTTTAGATTTAGATGGGTTTAGCTTAAGTCCACTTGCAGCCGCGTAGTCAACGATAACCGTTACGTCCTCAGACATATTGGCAATTCCATTATCCAAATCGGAGGGAGGACAACTCAAATATATTTGAGTATCGTCTGCAAAAATCAAATGCTGGGAATATTTTAGTGAGAGCCCAATATCATTGATAAACAACGTAAAAAGTAGGGGGCCTAGCACTGAACCTTGTGGTACGCCGGAAGTCGTGTGAATCCAATTAGAGTGGTTGCGTTGGTCGTCTAAGACTGCTTGTGATCTTCCAAATAGGTAACTGTATACCCAATCTAGAACGCTTTCAGCTAGTCCAATTATACGGAGTTTAGTTAATAGGACTTTGTGAGAACTAGTGTCTAAGGCCTTGCTAAAATCGAATCATGCTAGAATACTGAGAAGTCTGTCATCCACTGCTTTTCTGATGTCATGGCATAGTCGTAATAATACCGTTCGCGTGCTAAAGCCTTTTCTGTACCCTGATTGCCTTTTATCGAGGATGTCATTTCTGCGCAAGTGCTCCACTAGCTGGTCGTGGACTATCCGTTCGAAGATTTTAGAAATTTCGCATAAATTTGCTATAGGTCTAGAGTCAGAGGGCGATAACGGTGGGTTCAGCTTAAGTAGTAGTCTGACGTAAGCACGTTTCCATGACGTCGGAAAATGCCCATTGCCGAGGCTTAGATTAGATAAGTAGACTAGATACGGTGTTAGACTCACTGCAGCAGTAGTAATGGCGAAGGAAGAAACCCCGTCTGGTCCTGAGGTATGAGTGGGCAACAGGCTGCTAACAATGAGCGACCTTACTCTTTCCCTCGAAATTTTAGTGAATAGAAAAACTGGTGCGGTGGGAAACTCAGTGTCAAACGAGTGCAAAGGTCTGAGTGGATCTGGTTCGAAAGTTGAGTTTGAAATAACTGCAAACGAATTATTTAGTTCGTTTGCAGTGAAGAAATTTAAACGAGAGATGGTACTTGATTTTACTAGACCTAGGCGGGCTAGCTCTTTCCACAGTCGCGCAGAATCACTAATGCTGGTTAAGCGCTGCGCATGGTAATCAGACTCGGCTTTGCGAATATCGGTTACGAGGGTGTTGCGATAGTGTCTGTATAATCGAGAGCATTTCCAGATCTTCTAGCATGCTTGTACAGAGCAGAACGAGTGCGGATTCGTTGTTTGAGATCTGCCGTTAAGCACGGAGCTGCTGGTTTATTAATCCTAAATGTTTGCATAGGTGCATGCAAAACAAGTGTTTTTAATAAAGAGGTACTTAACTCTCGTTATATTGATCGATAAAGTCGGGCGTAGCTACCTCGTTATCCCTGATAGGGTAATTTGCTGATAGAGCAAGACTAAGGTCAGAGGAAAATAGATCCGCATTAAATCTCGTAAAATTTCTGCGCGATATACTATGTTCAATAGATTGCTCAGTCTCAATGGTATAACATAATTCTATCATGTCGTGGCCAGCTATAAACGGTTCTTCAGACTTGGAAAAGGATCGTACCTTGTCCAAGCTGTCAACGATAAAGACATCAAGAAGTGAATCGGATGTCGCTGTGTAGTGAGTTGCATCTGAGCTTATGATGGACAATGCATGAGCATCCGCGAATTCTTGAAGTGCTAAGGACTCGAAGCTGGTTTCTAATAAATTACAGTTGAAATCGCCTGTAATAATAATGTTGGGGTACGCAAACGAAAGTCGATTAAACGCATCTTTCAGCTCGCTAAATAAACTAGCCTTTGGCCTTCTATACACGACGGCTAGAAGGATTGCGTTTTCGCCAGGGAAACATATGTCTAGCAAAATGAATTCGGGCTGATTTGTGAAGTGACTAGGGGATGCCGCCAGGGATTTAAATTTTAGAGACTTGTGGATATAGCAAGCAACGCCACCGCCCAGTTTACCTTCTCGTTCGTTGCGTATAAAATTATAGCTATCTAGATGTATTACATCATCTGGCAGATGAGAATGGAGCGACGTTTCGGAGATACAGATAACATGAACAAATTTTTTAGCCAGATATAGTTTTAGCAAATGTAAATGCGGACATAGAGGATTTGCATTAAAGTGAACGATCTGAAGTGGATGCTTAGCTGGTGATGAAATTAAAGAGCTTGGCTTAGCAGAGGTGACATCCAGCGTGGGTAAACATCAGATCATGTTATTTAGTTGGTTTTCAGAGCTGATAGTAATAGGCGTGCTCCCATCGGCTTTGCGTACTCGAATCACTCGAGATTTCACCCATACATACTTGTAGTTCGCCTCGGCTGCCGCTGACTTAGTCTTACGGAGCAATAGGAAAAGCTCTTTAGGAAGGAACTCGTTGACGAATATGCGTCCCGGTTTATCGATATTTAGTACATCGCGTAAGAAAACGTCTTTCTTTACACGCTTCTTTTCGATGATGTAGTCTCGTACAGTTGTAGTTTTCAGAGCCACTAAGAGAGACAAGGTGGCTGCCACATTTCCAGATCGGAGTGGATCACCAATGGTGGAAGGAGCGCTGTTACGCGTGAGGACACATATATCGAGGACATCGCTGAACAAATCTGAAATTTCAAGCGCATCGAAGACTTTTTTTAACTAAAGAGTGATGTGCGTCCGTAACAGTGATTGGTATGCCAGTTACGAGGAGCTGCGCTGGAGACTGCGCTGGGGCCGAAGCGGTTGAGGTTCGAAGAAGCCGAAATTCGCGGATAAGACAAGCGTTGCTGGTTTCGAGGCGAGCAATCGCTTCATCGTGGTGCTCTAATTTCACAAACACTTCAGTTAGGGCGTTGAGTTTGTTGGAAATCTTGTCGTTCACTACAGTCTGAGTTTTAATAATTTCAGATAAGTTTTTGTTTGTTGCATTTGTCTCTGCCATGGTTTCAATCATTTTATTTTAGGGAGAGGGAGAGATACATTTTTAGACCATCCTTCGTAAATAAAAAGCATCGCCAAAGGTTGATTAATGAATCTGCTCAATTGTTACTTTTGTTGAGGTAGCATGAGGAGGTACTTGGTAATTACAAGGCGGTAAAATCCGTGAAACTCAGCTGAGGATAAATCATTCGAAAATGTATAGTCAATCGTTGAAATGGTGGAAACAATATTCTATGTATAAATTAATTTTACAAGTTTACATGTCAAATTTTTCTCCCAGTCAATCAATGTGAGGCAAAACTGGTGCTGACCCAATATTTCATATATTGTAAACCAGAGTCTTGTATTTTGTATTTGAGCCTTTTCATAATGCACATCACTATTGGGTAGCCAGTGTGCTTGAACTACTCTTGGGCAACTAAATTATCTTAAGCAGTTCATGATTTTAGTATTTTAGTTCAATCAAATGGTTGGGATATTGAGTATTTTGTTTCAACAAAAAGTTCGCAATATTTATTATTTTATTTCAATAAACTGTATACATCATATTTTTTTTATTTTTGTCTATTAATAACTCATTCACAGATTATAGTATTAATAACTCACCAATCAAATTCATTAATAATCGTTTATTAATAGTTTATTCACAGGTGGGCTTATCAGCATATGTACAGTGCAAGTAGCTCAAAGCTACTTGCTCTCAATACTTGAAGAAAAAAACGTGTAAATACGTGTAAATGAGCCATCGAATATATCAAGGTACGACAAAAGCAAGACTGATAAAATCTTCCAGGCAAAACAAGGACGAAAACCAAGACTAGATATTATTCAGCAAGAGCAAGACCGAAACTCAATGTGTAAGAGCGAAGATCAAGATTACCATGGTCTTGGTCTTGTTTTTTCTCATCACTTGTCACGTATGGTATATACCACCATTTCGGGAGATGAGCTGCTTCGAAAAGAACGCAACGGTCATGTATAAGCAGTGCACCTTGTTTGTCTAGGTCTATAAAGTGTGTTTAGAACGGTTTGTATAGGTCTAGGAAGTGTATTTAGAACGATTTGTATAGGTCTAGGAAGTGTGTTTAGAACCGGCATGTATAAGTACTGCTACTTGTTTGCATGGTCAAGGAAGTGTGTTTAGAAACAGCTTGCATATTGCGGTTCTGGGCTTTCGTCAAACCAAAAATAAATATTAAGTGTTTTTTAAGTTTTTCAGTTCGAACATAGGATTTTGCACGGTATGTACAAACAAAACGGGGTCACAGGATACTTGATAGTCCATTTCAAGAAATTGGAACAAATGAGATTTCGTTGATCTTATGTAGGTTAAGCCAAAAGTCGAAATGGCTCAAAGAAACTCACATAAAATAACTATGACTTGAGACTTCAAAAGTCATGACTGACCACACTGCGGCTGTGGTTAAAGCCCAATAACGGCGGATATTTGATCACTTTCGTTTGTACCTAAATGGTTTTTGTACCTAAATTGTTACCATATGGGTATGTATATTTCATACGTGTATGGTATGATACTGATATAGTATTGACTGAATCAGATACTTGCCGGGAAACTCATAAAGTAAATTAGTGTGTGTAAGCTTCTGGAGCAATTGATTAACGAGATAAGTACCACGTGCACTGACATTAACAGCGTCAATAGTCCATAACAGCTTGTTTAGTCAGTCGTGATATAATTGCTTTGATACTGGGCGTTCTCCTTCTCTTCTCTCGTGTAGCTATACTCCTCGGATCCCATTGCGATCTTGATCGCGTGTGACGTCATCTGTCAGAATGCTCAAATATTCGTGTTCTTTTAGTTTCACTGTCAATTTGCATGATTCGATACATGTCAGGAATTACCACCCTTTTTACCTATATATTTCATCTATGAAGGAACTAAACGCCCTTAACGGGGCATAGACCTATGTCAGCTTTGAAAAAATCGATATTTTGTATTGTCTTTTTCAAACCACAATGCTTCAAGAATGTAATTCGGAAAACGTTACGGAAAATTTAAAAAAATGGTATGGTTACATTGCCTTTTATTGCGCTGCGCGTGGACGTTCGGTAGTCTTTTGGCAGCGACGCGCACGTACCCGTGCAGAAATGTGACCGGGCATTCCCTATTTTGTGTCGGGCCCTGGCAAGGCTTGCCTCGTCTGATTCACCTAGCCGGGCCCTTTCATGGAACAGACCGGGAAGATCACAAAACAGTTTTTTTATGGTTTACACTCTATGTTTGAAAATTATAATATAATGTTCTGGCCGGAATACATTGCGAGCAAGTACCCTTACATGTAATTTATACCCGACCAAAACATTGACGTTATCTGAAAAGTGGAGCTTTTCAGGAAAACTTGAAGAACTGTGTAAAGCTGCTTTGCTCTCTTCCCCATCAGACGTATTTATAATTGATTAGGATAAAACTAATACATCTGTTGGAATTCTATTCATCCTCATAAGCATTTTTTTATCCATGATAATCTACAAGAATAAAAATGCTTATCATAAATAATGGTATTACGACAAGTATTAATTTGAACATAACGAATAACCAACTTATTTCATAAGACAAAAAGTAAAGCAGGTGGTTCGTGGTTTCCAAAATTGAGGTCGCTTTGTCAGGAAATATGAATGTTCTGGCCGGGAAGTCATTACCCGGATGTATATTGCCAACAATCCGCCAGGTGGTGTCAAGCGAAGCGGTTCGTGTAACTGAGGTATCACCATACAACGATAAAACTTCGCCCCGTTATTCTATCACGTACAGAAGTGCTATGCTTACAGCGTGCACTTTCGCTTATGATTTTATGATACGTATAAAATAATAAGTATCAATACGACCTGATACTATCTAATTTACTCGGGCATATCGGAAAAAGCATGTCCAGTATCTGAACATTTCTCTATTCGTCCGCCGGTTTATTTTTCATGAAGGGCCCTGTCAGTACACAATCACCTTCCAAGTCATTTTGTGGCGATTTTCTGATCCCTTTCCTCGTCAGTTGCCGGCCAGATCCTGGTCAGTTTCAGAAAATGGGCACGGCGGATCGGGGCCTGGTCAGACACTTGTTACATAGCGAGCTTGATCTACACTGGAAGGCCTTGATCATAACCTGGTATTACTACAGAAGGCATATAAGGGGCAGTACTTTTTTCTGACTCAAATTTCTACATGAGTAGAAATATCGGACACATATACAATGGGTTCTTCGTCCAGGACTCATATATACTTCGTCTTTAGATTTAGAATGCGTTGATCTCTGATCAGATGGCGCTGTAAACGTGACCTGTGCCGAAAACGGACGGTTCGAATTATAGAATTTTTAACTTCGCCTCGGTTTATGCTGAAATTTTTCAGATTGGAAAACGTAAATTTTGCAAAGGCTACTTTCTATTTCGAATTGCAAACACTGGAGGTCTTCAAAATTCTAGTTTCTTGCAACGATTGCGAGTCAAGTCAAAGTTTCCCTCATCCTAAAAGTGATGTGGCATACGAAATCAATTGCCAATTCGGTTTTGTAATGCGGTCTTCGGATCAAGGGGCAGCCGATGCGACAAGATTTCGCGGATTAATGGACGTCGCCTTTTAGCCGATCTAAAGACGTACGATGAAAATATAAAAAAACATTCATACGCCATCGAAGTCGTCGCGAAGAAAATTGATGGGGAACGCGGTGACGCTGCTTGCAGAATAGGAACGTGTCTTAGCCGCGGTTTACAGAACAATGAAAGCATTGATGACCATTTAAATCACGATAATTCCTGATTACTGACTACATTTAAGTTCAGGGGTTAAACGTACCTTTAAGTATTTGTGTTCTTTTCGTTTTTTGGCTATAACTTATAAACGGGCATAATTAAAATAAAGTACAAATGAAAAAAATATAGTATTCTTCGATCACTATACATTCATCATGATAACGATAAATATAACCAATTCCATATTATTTATTGCAATAATTCGGTATTGCATGCGTATCTACGAAGCTTTTCGTCTCATTGGAGAGTAACTTTGTACATGTGCAGATGTTGGAATATAGGCAACACATTTTTTTTTTAATGTTGTATTTAATCGACATTTCAAAATCAAGGGACGAAACCACCCTTTAATTTTTCGCTAGTTCCTTTGTGTTTTTAGAAACAGCAGGATTACAATTGTATATTTACAAAAAAAGCACCCCCGCATTGTTTCTGTTACGTCCGAAGCCGTTTAGAAAACATATATTTTAAGGAGTTATAAACGTCGAGCGGTAAACGCTTTACTCCGATTACTACCCTAATGAGTCACAAGTGCTCTACGGGATAATAATTTATGTGGGAACGTTTGCTGTGAGACCTCGAGAGATCTTGTTTCTTTTAAGGATTTGGGAAATTGAGAAAAAGAAGGGACTTCATTGTTTTGAGTCACACGATAGTTTAATTAACATTTGATAAATCGTAATCTGGTACATTCAGATTAAATATTATAATGTTGTAAATACCTTTGGTTACTTGGAGAGGTGTCGTCGTTTACAATTTCGTATCGTAGTTCTCGTTGACAATTTCTTTTAAAACACGCACACGTATTCTCGCACTCTTCTACGGAAGACCCGGATGAATCGTGTAATACAATTTGAATGACGTAATTTATTATCGCGCACACTCTTCTACTGAAGACCCGGTCGCGAAATAATAATAACAAATGATACTTTTAAATACTTGTTCGCTTGAAACTTTTGATTATAAAGACAATATAAATTTAACTTCGATAATTCTGCCGAATCACACTCTTCTACGGAAGACCCGGGTTTCGGACAGCGTCATGTTGTATGACAATTTTGAGTTGAGACTATATAGCTAAATATACGTCCGATACTACTGTCGTATCACTCTCTTCTACGGAAGACCTGGATCACGAACAGTGTATCGGCGTTGAAAACTTCGGCGAGATTGCGCCCTGTTGTTTAGAACAGTGGGTTTTCATAAGTTGGGTGACTTAGCAGGAGAGCTGTTTCTCAATTTGGGCATGGAAACGTTAACTATTTTTTTTTTTTTTTTATTTATTGGTGTCTTCCAATGGTACGCGCCTTTTTGCGCTTATTTTACCAGTCCCATATTTTTCCATTCCTTCCAGTACCCCACTCGTTACCTAACCCCCGTTGCGGCCACAGCCGACTTACGCTACACTATACCGCATTTGCCGAGGGTACGGGGAAACCGTGGAAAACCCGTACCGGTATAGACGGCCCTGTATTCTCTGATTCCTTGGCATACAGACTTTTTTGCTCAAGGTATGTACACGAAGGCCTCAGAAAAACGGCCTCCCGCTCACTCGTCGATGCGCCAGCCAGAGCACGGCTAAGCGGTCACCGCACCAAGTATTGACCCCGTCCGAGGCTGCTTGACATCAGTGATCGCCCAAGTCGCACCCTGACCGCCCAACCACGAGCGTCGGTTGGAAACGTTAACTATTTTCTATCTATTTTCCACAAGTTTGCCTCCTTCTGAGAAGCAATAAAAATTTGGTATTTTGATTCCCTACGATGTCACCTTACCCAGATAGACACATTTGGCTCATATTGGCATCATATGGGCATTATCTATGAGGCATAAAAATTAACACAGCTATGTGTCGCTTATGAGTGCTCACCTTCAAGTCATATTTGCATCACATAACGATTCATAATAACACATCCAATTGAAGCGAAGTTGTTCTCACGCGAGTATGCATGCAGTGAATGCATCAGCATTAGCAAAATTGGCTCCCGAATATCCAACAATAACGGAGTGCATATGGGGTTCATATTGGTGTCACAGGGTGACGTAAATGTTGTGTTCATATGGAGCTCATATGAGAGTCACGGCGTGAAGAAATTTTAGTACTCATATGGAGCTCATATGGGCGTCACGGCGTGACGTAACTGCGTTGTGCTCATTTGGAGCTCATATGGGTGTCACGGCGTGAAAAAATTGTAGTGCTCATATGAAGCTCATATTCTTGTCATGATATGATACAATTGTTGTGCCTATATGGACGCTAGAGGGCGTAACCCGTACTGCGATACTGTACAGGCTGCCGGATCTGTCCATGAAATGAAAAAATAAATAAGTCTACAGATTATGAATAAAAAAAATTTCTGGTAGTAATTCTTCGTTTCCATACGCTTTACTTATATTGCTACATATGTGATAATTGGATTAAAACGTGTTTTGCCTCATTAAAGTTTTTGCCTAGCCTTGGTTTCGAACCTACGTCTTCTAATTCTAGAGCTGAGCGCCCTACCTACCTAACCATCCTATCACTTGTGTAAATTTCCTTTTTCTCGTTCCTTACTTTTATCATTTTTAAAAATGTCAATAAGTGGGCAAACGTTGAAGTTTGCATTGTTGCAATGCAACGAAAATTAATTTTTTTTCACTACTGATTTTGTTGCCCATTTAAACAGTAAAAATAACTGACACGTTATTACGTATTCTTATTATAGTTTTACGACTTCAAGGCTTTTGATAATGATAAAAAAACGAATAACTGCAGTTATTATTACGTATATCATATAAAATTACTACCTTGTTGTCCTTGCTAAATATTTTTGTGATGGAAGAAAGACATCCAGATGCATTAAAAGGAATTATGAAAAAATGTTCAATTTTTTAAGAACATCCATTTGAATAAAATAAATAACAAATTCTTAGAAATTAATTTTTATTGAAATTTTATTTCATTATATAGTACTTAATATCGCCGTGGTATGGCGCTCATAGGAAGTATTACTGAAAAACATGCATATCGCCGTCATATTGCGCTCATCGAATGTATCACTGAGAAACATGCATATGGCCGTCATATTGTGCTGATCGAATGTATCACTGAGAACATGCATATCGCCGTAATAGAATGTATCACTGAGAAACATACATTTTGCCGGCATATTGCGCTCATGGGGTGTATCACTGAGAAATATGCATATCGCCGTCATATTGCTTACATGGCATGTCTACTACCAGTGCTAACCCAGTGAATACACCAAAAAAAAATATTGGATGACTACCATATGACGTCAATCTGCAAATATTCATTGCAGAATTCAAATTTGCCCCCTTTTGAGTTCATCTTGTAGTCAATGGATGATGCATTTCGAAACGACAAATTTAAGTCACGATGTATCTCAAATCCAAGGTACTGAATGAGCTCATGTAATGTATTCACCAACGTAAACGAAATTGCGTTCATGTTAAGTACAATTCATGAGAACAATTGATGTTACCATAGTGAATACACACCAAAATGTCTACACATGACTTCAATATGACGTAAAATTTGCGGATGTTAATTGCGGAAACTTGAGCACAGCGATATGAGTTCGACGTGCTCTAAACGCATGATGCATTTGTAAACGACATATTAAGATCAAAATGTTTTGTAAATGCATGATACTAAATGAGCTCATGGCTTTGCATCACAGCATGTAGTCAATAAGCTGTAAAATTTGCTTCGTCAATAGTATGCACGCCAATAGTCAATAGTATACTCTCTCGAAAAAGAGTTCATAGGTTCGAGCGGAGATCTTTTATTATCGCGCCCATGCAGAGCGGTAGATAACTATGGGTATAGGCTATTGTGCGCAGTTAACAAACAAGGAAAAAGTATATCTTCGCTATGGTCTAGAGATGCACGTGATTCTGTAGTATGAGAGGCAATAAAATGCAGTGGATATCTCGAACGCTTATATTTCTGGTTACGGTGAAAAAATAGAAGTAGTAGCCTCTATTGCTCCTTACACGTGTACGATTATGCGCATTATACAGAAACAGAAAATCAAAGAAAACGTCGTACGTAACAGTTCAAAGATTATTACCCTTGAATATTACAGCATTTTCGGTTGTTTGCTATAACTCGTGGAAGAAGTGATGTTAAAAAGTGATCACTGCGTAAATATTTGTTTTTACGTAGAATATTCAATTGCGGTAAATATACTGAAGAAAAATAATTTCAATACTTTTTTCTTTGGATTACCACTGTGCTTTGAAGAACAAAAAGTTACCACCGGTATGTGACAGAGATTTTCGACGATCGCAATTTTTGTTGATTTTTATTTTAAAATCGTCGACGCGACGTGATACAAAGTCATATCAAGCAGTAAACATTCTTTTTTGTACAAGCTACCCAATTGCTGAGAAAAGTTCCAAAATAACGATACGTTTTATCAGTTTATAATTCGAGATACGTCTATAAATTTCATCAACTTAAGCAAAAATTATGAAAAAAATACATTAACCTAAGGCGCAGGAAGCGGCTACGTTGAGATAAACGTATAATAAGAGAAAAGAAGAAGATAACGTTGAGATGAGCCTATTTTATTACAAACTGATGATTGGTTTGAAAATAGCATGTGCTGTCATTATTTTTTTTTCGTTATGCGAATGTAAGTTTATATAAGTTTGGTAATGTCAATGATTGCGGCAGTCTTCGGCGGAGAAGCCACCCATGCTGAGCTGCAAATACGGATAAAAATGAATTTGCTTCAAACTCCAATCACCGAACACTAAAAACCGTTAATTGAGGATCTAGGAAACATTATCATAGAAGAGATGGATAAACCTATGGGAACGGAATTCGAAATTGGTATGGATTTTCGTTCACCACATAAAATTTACGAAGCGGCCACAGTAGAAGATAACAGTGGAGAAGATTCGCACTCACAACGATACATAGATCCTAAATTCGATGAAAATGTATGTACAGAAGATTTGGAAGAATTCAGTTACGAATACAAAAAAGGAGCTGTAAATTGCTCGAGGCCCGGGACATACGGGAATAGAAAACTATCATCTGTCAAAGCGAAATTCAGGAAGGTCGAGTCAGTGCGGCAATTACGCCGGTGGGTCCATAGTAGAAATAAAGGTGGCACCTGTAAAGTGAACACAGTTCACTGCACGTGAAAAAATGTATCGACGCCTCCGACATAACGCTGCCTGTCCATGTTATGGATCTTCAACGATGGGCCGTAGTGCACGAGAAATTGTAGAAATGCTAGCCCTCAATTTTAAAGCATCCGAATCTTGGGTCATATATATTTTAAGAACCATCGTCGAATCGTGTCAAGAAAGATTACCAAATATGTAACGCGATAACAATTATTAAATGCTGAAACACTTCAAAACAAAGCTACAGAATTTACAGAGACGGTGGAAATGAACATAGCAAAGGTTGGAGCAGAAAACTTAAAGCAACATACAGACCGCACTTTGGCGATAGAGAGGCAGAAATCCGTAGAGTTAATTGGGCAATCGCAAATATCGATAACACACTGTTATGCTATATAGCCTTCGACTTCTGTGAGTGGCAAGATTTTGACACCCATGTTGGTCGTACTAGAAAATTTGGACCTCGAATACAACGAACTATGTTCAGATTAGCCAATATATGTTTATTGGCTTCGTAATCGGAAAAATGAATGACTAATCATTTTAAGATTAAGTTGGTTTTAAGGCAGTAGTCTGCTTTAGGAGCCGAAAAAAAGCGTTTTTTCAACAATTTTTTTGAAAGGGAAAGAAATGATTGCGGTAAACGAAATTTTGAGACGATAGTATATTATATTCAAGCTTTAAAAAACAATTTTTATTATTACAAATTATTGAAATTTGCCAAAGTTGTAACGATTTTTCTGGGGCGCCTGGAGTGTGCACTCGTAAATCGGTGCCGGTGATGGAGGTCGTGCGATGCATCTGAAACAGTGGAACCAAATTTTTTTTTAGTTTTTATAAGTTCCTTTTCTATATGAACTAAAAAAATACCGAAGAAATGACGAAATTCCAAATTTTTTCGAAGTTTGAAAAAAAAATTCACTTTTTTGAAAAAAAAAATTCACTTTAAGTTGCAAAACAAGTAATTTAAATAGTACTTTTGTCCAACTTTTTTAGTTCAAATAGAAGATAATTCAATACTGAAGCTAGATCACTTTGGTTTTTTTCGATCGGACATATATTGTTTTTACTATCGCCGGCACCGTTTTCCAAAACTTGTGAAAATGAAAACTCGAGAAAACGGGCTGTAAAGTTCTGCCCGAGCATTCGCACCTGCTCGACGCTCGGCCACTAAAACTGATCTAGCTTCGAAAATATGTCGAATTGGCCTCTAAAATTTTGAACACATATTCTTGGATAGTTTTGGAATAGATTTAAGACAAAAACGAAAAATCGATTTTTTGAAGCCTGTAAAGCAGACTACTGCCTTAAGAATCAGATATTCCCAATACGAGTCTAGAATCAATAATATTTCTGGATTTTCCGAGGGGTCAATGTCCAACGGCATTTCGAGAAATGTATTTGCAAGAAAAATATATTAAAGTTCTAACTATTTCAACAGTTCCACTAATTCATAAATATATTGTACTTATTAGTTCTACAGACACATATGATAATAAACTATTTTTGCAGGTACAACACAAATTATACAGCCCTTGGATGTTTATGGCTCCCGTGTATGAAATAACTTCGTCACCTTTCTGACATCCTAATAGAACCTTTTCAAATATAAAAGCAGTTACGTAGAAACAAAATCACAAAAATTCGAAAATCCAGTTGAATTTTGCTTTTCACAAAACGCACTGACATGCAAGCTTTGCGGTGAAGCTATGATTGCGAGATATTTGAAAAACAACAAATATGTATCCGGTAGTTTTTCATCCGCTACACATGAGCAAATTTACATCCCAAACAGATGAAAACTTTCAAAAAAGCACACTAGAAAATTGCAATTTTTTTTTCAATAAACCATATTAAATTTGTTGTTATCTGCATCGTTCTAATCTCTAATGTATCGTATTCGAAAAATAAAACATTATGGCAATTTGAAATTTATTCTTATCTCGTTCCATTGAAGAGTTATCGGCGTAAAACACCCCTATTCACAAGAGTGTGCTTCACCCCTTAAAAGTGAGGTTTTGCAGATATAAAAAATACCTTTCGACTATTCTGACCCACTCTATAAATATGCAAAATTTGATCAAAATAGGAGGGGCCACCTCGAGACGATTCCTCGTAAGTAGAAATTCCTATCAAAACGTCAGTAAAACCCGTTTTTATCAAAACAATATTTTTGAAACCGGTTCAATAATGTTAGTGAAAATGAATGTAAGGCCAGCCAAACCCTGAAATTAATTATCGTACATGGAAGTGGCGATTCTGACATGCATATCGCGTAAACAATTACACTTTCAGAAGAAAATCCAAGTTGACATAATAAAGAACGACACCATGTCCGTCATATGATTGCAGTGCATGCATGATAGATTCGTTTATAATTAACTTAGAAATTGCATGACCTCATAAATAAATTCGACCGGAATGCCCGGGATTAAAAGTTCTGCCCTATACCGACATGAGGTTTTGTCCAAGGATTTATCCGCGCTGTCCATCAGGTTCAGTTTTCCAGTAATAACTGTGGGGTCGCAAAAGTTTCAACAACTCTTGTGCCTGCAACGTTCGATTGTCGAGACACCGGAGGGGTATCCACGCCACATTGAGGCAGGCCCGATTGAGTGATGGTAGGGACGTTCATCGAAATTATATATCGATATTTTATTCGATAAGATATATCTTAATGTTTTGTCGATATTTTTTTATATAGCGAATGAAAACATCGGCATTGTCGATATATCTTATCAATCATCTCAAATTACTGGTTATTGAAAAGTTCAGTAGGGCAGTGATTAGTCAAAGATGTAGGATAGATGTTTAAGAAAAAAGAAAGTTTATATCAACCTACTATATTGTATTTCAATATTTTTATTTACAAGGAAACGTTTTGAGGTGTCCTCCCCCGATTTTGACGAAATTTGGCATGTTTGTAGAGTCGGTAAAAATATTTGACACGTATTGTTTTATATCTGCGGAAAATCATTTTTTCGGGATGAAATGTACCCTTGAAAATGGGGGTATTTTCATGTTTCGGCGATAACTAAAAAAGGGAACGAGATACGAAGAAATTTCAAATTGCATTAACGTTTCATTTTTTGAGTACTATACATTAAAGATCAGAACGGTGGATAATAACAATTTTCATATTGTTTATTGCAAAAATACAATTTTTTATTGCTCAATAAGATAAAATCTATCTTTGAAAGCTTTTATCTTATTGAGATTTAAATTTGAACACGTGTAGAGGATGGAAAACTAGCGGATATGTGGTTTTTTTCCGATAACTCGTAATTAAGGGGGTAAAATCGACCTTTGATTTTTTGGCCAATACCGACGCATAATCAGCTAATCTTTTGCGATACCCGGTTGAATTCGTGTCAATACAAGCTCGTTCTATGATTCTATGCATTATTCATGGAAAATACGCTCGCTTCAACCCTCATCTTTCTGTGACAAGGAAACCGCCCAAAGGTCTCACCCTCCTGTATTGAAAAAAGATTGCAGAAATTATCCCAGATAGACACATTTAGCTCATATTGGCATCATATGGGCATTATTATCGATGCTGCATAGAAATTAACACAGCTATGCGTCGCTTATGAGTGCTCACCTTCAAGTCATATTTGCATCACATGACGATTCATAATAACACATCCAATTGAAGCAAAGTTGTTCTCAGGCGAGTATGCATGCAGTGAATTCATTAGCACTAGCAAAATCGGATCACGAATATCCAACAATAAGGGAGTGCATATGGGGTTCATATTGGTGTCACAGGGTGACATAAATGTTGTGTTCATATGGAGCTCATATGAGCATCACGGCGTGAAGAAATTTTAGTGCTCATATGGAGCTCATATAGGCGTCAAGGCGCGTAACTACGTTGTGCTCATTTGGAGCTCATATGGGTGCCACGGCGTGAAAAAATTGTAGTGCTCATATGAAGCTCATATTGGTGTCATGGCATGATACAATTGTTGTGCTTATATGGACGCTAGAGGGCGTATCCTGTACTACGACATTATACAGGCTGTCGGATCTGTGCCTGAAATGAAAAAAATTAATAAGTCTACAAATTATGAATAAAAAAATTCTGGTAGTATTTTTTGTTTGTATTTTTTATTTTTTATTTTTTTTGTTCCTTACTTTTATCATAAAAAAAAATGGAAATAAGTGGGCAAATGTTGAAGTTTGCATTGTTGCAATGCAATGAAAATTAATTCTTTTTGACTACTGCATTTTTTTTGCCCATTTAGGCAGTAAAAATAATTGACACGTTTTTACGTATTCTTATTATAGTTTTACGACTTCAAGGCTTTTGATGATGATAAAAATAAACGAATGACTGCAGTTATTATTACAAGTATCATATAAAATGAATACCTTGTTGTCCTTGCTAAATATTTTAGTGATGTAAGAAAGACATCCAGACGCATTAAGGCCTAATATACGCGATTTCGCCGATTTTCGAAGGTACTTTCTAGACGCGGTTAAAAAAAAATGACGCATATATTGACAACATTTTTTATTACAGATCATTTATGCACATGGTTAAGTATATGTAAAAGAAAAATCGGCAATATTAACAAATGGCGGAGAAATAACATAATAAAGCAATGTATTTTTTTTGCGCGCGCGTTGATGGTGAAAGTTCTCGGCATCGATGTGGGTGTCTGAAAAAAAAATGAACATGTTTATAATTGCATAATGAATGTATCTTCAGTGTGAACCAACAATATTATTTTTAAAAAATTATTATAATAAAAATTCAAAACTTAAAATTTTGTACTCAATTTTCTGTCGGTATTTTATTTTTTATATTTTTTTGTGTCATTGCAATTTTTGTTTCTGTGGTTCACACGATACGTGATGATACTAAGAATATGTTGTAGAAATTTCAAAGCGATCTGAACCTTCGTTCAAGAGTTAGAACTTTCACAGGGTTCAAAAAAGTGAATCGTGGAAAAACGGTTTTGAAGTTGGCGGTCGGGCGCGCCGCGCGGTATCTATTATATAGTTAAATGCTGTAACTTTAACAATTTTTGGAATTTTTCAATTCTGTAAAGTTTAAAATATTCCTAACCGTTCAGACTAATGGAATCAAAAATTTAAAAAAAAAGAAAAATTTTGAAATTTTTTTCGTATATAAGGCCTTAAAAGGGATGGTGAAAAAATGTTCAATTTTTCAACAAGGTATAATGCATCCATTTGAATTTAAAAAAAACACCAAATTCTTAGAAATTAAGTTTATTGAAATTTTATTATATTTCATTATATCGTTCTTACTATCGCCGTCGTATGGCGCACATAGGAATTATTACTGAAAAACATGCATATCGCCGTCATATTGCGCTCATCGAATGTATCACTGAGAAACATGCATATCGTCGTCATATTGCGCTTATCGAATGGATCACTGAGAAACATGCATATCGCCGTTATAGGATGTATCACAGACCAACACGCATATCGGCGTCATATTGCGCTCATGGGATGTTTTACTGAGAAATATGCATGTTGCCGCCATATTGTGCTGATCGAATGTATCACTGAGAACATGCATATCGCCATCATAGAATGTATCACTGAGAAATATGCATTTTGCCGGCATATTGCGCCGATCGGGTCTATCACTGAGAAATATGCATATCGCCGTCATATTGCTTGCATGGCATGTCTACTACCAGTGCTAACCCAGTGAATACACCAACAACAATCATTGGATGACTACCATATGACATCAATCTGCAAATATTCATTGTAAAATTCAAATTTGCCCTCTTATGAGTTCATCTTGTAGTCAATGGATGATGCATTTCGAAACGACAAATTTAAGTCACGATGTATCTCAAATCCCTGGTACTGAATGAGCTCATGAAATGTCTTCATCAATGTAAACGAAATTGCTTTCATGTTAAGTACAATTCATGAGAACAATTGATGTTACCATAGTGAATACACACGAAAATATCTACACATGACTTCAATATGACGTAAAATTTGCGGATATCAATTGCGGACACTTGAGCACAGCGATATGAGTTCGACTTGCTCTAAACACACGATGCATTTGTAAACGACATATTATGCTCAAAATGTTTTGTAAATGCATGATACTAAATGAGCTCATGGCTTTCCATTACAACATGTAGTCAATATGCTGTAAAATTTGCTTCCAGTAGTATGCACGCCGTCATAATCATGACTGTCTATCTGGGTATGCTTCCATTTCCTATACATTCATGATGATAATGATAAATATAACAACTATTTTTTTGCGTGCGTATCTACGGAGATTTTCGTCTCTTTGAAATGTAACTTCGTAATGTGCAGAGGGTGGAATATGGCCGAATCGTGTTTCTTTTTGTTTATGTAATCGACTTCTCGCAATTAATGGATGGAAACCACCCTTCAATTTTTCGCTAATATGGGCGTAGAAGTAGCTTAAATAAATAAAAAATCAAATAGGCTTTTGCAATACCCAGCTAGCTTTGTGCTCCTGGAAACTGCTGGATTACAATCGTATATTTGCGAAAAAAGGTCCACCCCCCCTCGCCGTATCAAAGATACTACCTTCAAAGATTACAGCATTTTTGTTTTTCTGCTATAACTCCTAAAAGGAGCGATGGAAAAAAGTGATTGCTGCGTAAATATTTGCTTCTACCTAAAATATGCAATTGCGGCAACAATACTGTAAAAAAATAATTTAAATATATTTTTATTTGGATTACTAGTTTTCTGCGACGATAAAAATGTTGTCACGGGTATTTAAAAAAGATTGTCAATTATTCTAATTGTTGTTGTTTTTTTAAACACTGATAACGAGACAAGATTTAAAAACGTGTCAAGCAGCAAACATTCTTGTTTTCTACGAGCAACGCAAATGCCAAGAATAGTTGAAAAATAAAGATTTTTTCGTAAATATGCGATTGTAATCTAGCTGTTTCCAGAATCATGAAGTTAGTCGGGTATTGCTAAAGCTTTACACCTATTTCTGATTTGAAGAGTGGTTTTCGCCCTTTCTGATTTCATTTGAAGGGTGGTTTTCACCCTGCAATTGAAGGCTGGTTTCAAATGCAAGGTGTCGATTGAATTTAAAAAAACCATGTGTCGACTATATTCCTCCCTCTGCATATGTACCACATTCAAATGAGACGAAAATCTTCGTAGTTACGTACGCATGCAAAAAAAAAAAGAATAATCACGATAAACAATACGCAATATATTTATCGTTATCATCATAAACGTATAATGATCGAAGAATACAATATTGTTCAGTTGAACTTTACTTTAATCTCTCCTCGTTTACAAGTTATAGCCAAAAATGAAGAAAAAAAACATATTTTTGGAGGTGCGTTGAACCCGTTAAAAATGGAGTTCCGTCGAAACAAAAAATTCGTATCGAATACTTTGACTCTCTTTACTTTTATTTTGACTCAATTTAACTTCTGCAATTGTTTTTTAATACCGAAGGTTGAGACCCTTGGGCAGTGTTTTGTCAGAGGCGGGTGGGGGTTGGAGCGAGTCTATTGTATATAAATATTTAATAGAGTCATATAAGGAGCTTGTATTGACAGGAATTTGATCAGTTGTTGCAAAAGGTTAGCAGATTATACATCGGTAGCGACAAAAAAAATCAAACGGTGGTTTCAACTCCTTTATTGCGACATATCGGAGAATATGTAGAATTTTCCATCCTCTACATATGTGCAAATTTACATCCGAATCAAATAAAAACTTTCGGAGATACGCATTAAGAAATTGCATTTTTTCAATAAATTATATGAAAATTGTTGTTATCTGCACCGTTCTCATCTCCAATGTACAGTACTCGAAAAATGAAACATTATTGCAATTAAAAATTTCTTCGTATCTCCGGTCCGTTCTTTAGTTATCACTGAAAAACAAAACACGCCCCTATTAACAAGGGTGCGTGTCAACTATTTCGACCCACCCCACAAACACGCCAAATTTCGACGAAATCGGAGAGGGTAATCTCACGACGTTTCCTTGTTAGTTTACGAATGGCAGTATTTTCTGTCAAGGTTTTGCGTATACAATATTTTATTCACTCGTTTGCCTTGCAATTGGTTTCTTTGCTGGTTTAAAACTTGAGAAGCTTTTAAAAAGGCCTTTCTGATTGCAGAACTGGCCGCCAAAGTTAAAGATTTAAAGACGATCTTGTATAACTTAGAAAATTTCTGTTTGGAATCTGATAATATTTATAATGGATTTTCATCGAACCGTCCGATCGGGCTCCTCAAATGATCAGATAATTCGTCAGAAAGGCTTTCTTCAGTTTCATTCGATTTCCAGTTTCTATGAACCAGCTTGTGGTGATTGCTCCAAAGATATAAATCTTTCAGAGAGGTTTTGTTAAACCTATCAGAATCCGATTCCATTGCACATCTTTCTTCCTGAAGGTTTTTTAAATTATGTCCTTAATCTTTCGAACCGTTATTTAAACAAGTGATCGGGTCTTCAAGATGTAGTTTTTTTCAACCGTTGGCCGAATAATGTGGCAATAGCCAGGAATGATACTTGTTCAATAATGCTCATTCGTTTATTTATTTAGTTCAGGATGCGTTTATGTACTTCTTTTACGAAGGGCTTTTAGCTTTGCGTTTAGCTTTGGAACCATGCAATTCACTCGAGGGTTTACTTTGCTGATGTGGTACAAGTCTTATCACCAGATATTTCTTTAGTCGCAGCTTCAAATGGGCGCAGTATATTAAGAAGCGATGATGCTATCGTCAGTTCTAAGCCAGTTAACATTAGCGGTGCGTTTTTGTGTTGAATTAAAATTTTGCTAACTGCATTTAGAAATTTCGCTAACTGAATTTAGAATCTATAACTGCGTGCATATGCGCTAACTGCATATGGACTTTCAATCATCCCGAGCAGAAATCTAATCAGGCTGCCTGAGGATCCATCAGGGCCGGATCAGGGATCAATAAGGCGCCCTGATCAGGTACGCCTGATTTGAGCCAGACAGGGGCCTGAGCAGGGATCAATAAGGCGCCCTGATCAGGCACGCCTGATTTGCGCCGGATAGAAGCCTTATCAGGTATCAATAAGGCGCCCTGATCAGGCACGCATGATTTGCGCCGGACAGGGGCCTGAGCAGGGATCAATTAGGCGCCCTGATCAGGCACGCCTGATTTGCGCCAGACAGGGGCCTGAGCAGGGATCAATAAGGCGCCCTGATCAGGCACGCCTGATTTGCGCCGGATAGAAGCCTTATCAGGTATCAATAAGGCGCCCTGATCAGGCACGCATGATTTGCGCCGGACAGGGGCCTGAGCAAGGATCAATAAGGCGCCCTGATCAGGCACGCCTGATTTGCGCCAGACAGGGGCCTGAGCAGGGATCAATAAGGCGCCCTGATCAGGCACGCATGATTTGTGCCGGACAGATTGGGCCGGAAAGATTGGGACGGTCATCGCTAAAACCGGAACAAAAACTAAACGATCAAGTCAAGTAAAATAAAAACTTAAACTTTAAAAAAATGTTTTCATATGTTTCATATTTTTAATAACGTTAGTAAACTTGATAACGTGTAACTGCGATAATAATTTAATAAATGTTGATCGATTTTTAAACAAAAAATTAATCAAATGATTGAGCCAGATGACACGCATGTCTCAGGCTGGATGAGGCACCTGATCCGGGCCAGATAAGTTGCTTGATCCGAGCCAGATATAGTGCCCAATCCGAGCCTGGTACGGTGCCTGATCCGGGCCTGATAAAGCGCCTGATCAGAGCCTGATAAGGTGCCTGATCCGGACCTAAATTTGCAAAAGCGTTACATCCCTGATCAGGGCCGGACTAAATTTGCCTGATCCGGCCCGGATTTGCTATTGTGGCAGCCTGATCCGGTCCGGATTTCACCCTGAACAAATTTCTGCTCGGGATATAGTCCGTGCTATTTCTGCGTGTAGGTACGTACTGTATTAGTTTTGTTTCGGCTTTTACTGTTTTACGTTATGCGTTACTTGCTACACAGTTTTGCCTAAAGAAAGTGACAATAGTTTTTACTTAAGTGAATAAAACGTAAAGTGAGTAGAAAGTGAGATTTATAAAATGTTTTGAGCGACTAGGTTAAGCGTGTGAGCACAGCATGGCATGTGCTTCTTCTCAAATGCCATTTCCACAGCTTTTACCATATTGGTCGCATTATCAGTAACGACCGCAAAAATCTTATTAGCGCTAAAACCCTACTCATTGCAAGTCTCAATAAGCATTGCAGCTATATATCCCGATGTATGTCTTTCATCTAGTTGGTAAACTCCTAAAGTTACCAATTGAAATTCAGTTTTTATAGCAAAATGAGCTGTGACGCGCAAAAAGCTCCGTATCTGTATATATGACCAAATATCACTTGTAAAGTGAGGTGCTTAATAGTAAATAACTTTGTTTTTAACATTGTTCACAAAACGTCATACTTAACGCCAAGCCACCGTGCCACAGTACTTCTGCTGGGAATTTTATAGGGTGATTTTATTCCACCGCTGTAAAAGCCTGATTGTCCTTACACATTATGAACATCAGTTAGTTTTTTGTGCTTGTTAGTTTTTTGTGCTTTATTGCCAGTAGAAGAACACGCGTAAATTTCTTCGAACCTACTCTTCAGTGTCCTCTGACGCTTCAAAGGAATTTTTGCATCACAGTTAATATCTATATATTTTTTTAAGTATCAGGTTTACTTTACCAATAACAACCTCCGACTTCCTGCAGTGGAAGATGGAGGTTGGTATTGGTTTGGGCCACAATCACCAATTTCACACTCCTTCGACGAGCTTTGATTTGATAAGGCTGATTCTGGTTCTTTCTACACCAACTTTGTATTATTTTTTATTGGGAAAACTTTCAAATCGCAGGTTTTTCGTCATTTTTGAGAAGATATTTCCGAACTATACTTTTTTTAGTTGGTGCTATGACAATAATCCTGAAGGAAAAATGTCCTTTGCTAATAAATCATACTTGTTGAATCATCAAAAATACCTAATCGACACCGAAAATCAATACATATGTCCCATCCCTAAATGGACGAAGGCAACGAAACTCACCACTGAAGTCACTGAACCCAATCGACATTAGATGGTGGTATTATAGTACCTACTGGACAGCTCGGCCCATACGACACTCGGCCGGCAAAACGGAAGCAAATACGTCAACACGTTCTTATGGTAGCTATTCACATCATAAAGATCTTAGTCTTAAAAGCGTAAGCAAACATGCTATGATAGAAATAAATACTTCAATGACGGAATTGCAGCAGTCCCAATTCCAATATAAATTTTGTTGGAATGAAATACAAATTTAGGTTCCGAAAACCTCGCATAAATAAAATAATCTTGCATTCGCATTCACTTTATTGCTTGTCCTTGCACTTTTATTTTACAGTACACAATACACACAGGCAGCAGGAATGAAGATAATTTTTTAAATAGCTTTTCTTTTTCACATCGGAATAAAACATAACCGCCGTATTGTGCGGGTGAATGAGTAAACTACCTGCTGACTGATTAAAGTCTGAAGTCATAAATGGTTAGGGTTTTCATACCATCACACCAGGAGCGGTTTCCTGATTGGCCAAATGACCGACCATACTGATTATGATGGCTATGGTTGGTTAGGGTTAACAATACCAGCGATAAAGTTTTTTTCATCGTCCGTAGGATCTCCTAGAGACGAGACCAGTCACAGATGGTGAAAAGGCTGATGCAACAAGATAACACGGGGCACATTAAAAAAAATTAACGAAATTGAAAATTTAAATCAAATAGTTGTATTATCTTCAAGTCGTTAGTTTTGGTAAATTTACTTTCGATAATATCAAATGAAATATATTGTAACTCGACATTTAATTTTATTGTTATTTTTACATTTATGTCGACTTTATTACTAAACATTCATGACTAGTTTACTCATTTGTTTTAATATTGACATGGACATTGTTGATGAAACCTGACCGAAAATTCTCATCTCTCTGATCTCTCGCTGATTATTTCCTTCTCTATGTTGAGGCCACGAATCAACTTTAATTTATACAATGAACGCTATATTCGATAAATTACCTATGGCCAAGATCGTGTGAGCTTTACTTGGGATGAGCATTATTCCAGTTATATCGATTAGACACGTGGTTCGTTTGATTACAATGCCAATAAAAAAATATCAAGATCTACGCAAAACTTGAAGGCGGATTGCGGTACTCATATTCTGACGGCGTGATATTTCCCTCGGTGGTTCTTTTTGTTGCTCCGAGACTTGACGCTTTTCCTCTTCCCCAAATCGGGTTTCGCAAGCCTGAATATGTTCGTTCGGAGGCGGCCTCTTCCAGTCCTCTACGAGTGGACGTATTAAGACGTATCGCCATAGGAATATTTATTCACGTAAGAGTTAGGCGCACGTGGTGTGCTTCTGAGTTGTCCGATTATCTTCGAGCCGGACGCACGAGGTGGGTAGCTGAGCGGCCCCGGAGCGAAAGAGAACGAGTGATCGATCCTGATCGACAGGAAGATGCCGGCCATCGCCGTCTCTCTCGGACGTGATACAATTACGTTGGTACCTCTCCGTGAATATTGCCCGAATTCTTTGCGTCCGGTGCATGGGAAGATTCGAATTTATTTACTCGCGTTATAACTATCCGAGCATTACAATATCGATATATCGCAGAATATCGATCGTTCCGACATATTGGATCCACTCGATATACAGGGTGAGACACTAACTGTTGCCACCTTGAATATCTCTGTAATTATCGACGTCACAAAAAAATGTTTGAAACAAAAGTTGTGCCGTACGAAAGGGGTCATCGAATGCGACCATTTTTTTTTATCTCAGTGGAGGCGCTGTCGCACAGTAAAGGTCACCTCCACTTTTTTAAATGGGACGGTACATTTTTTTTTCAATGCTCTACTATCTTGTAGACATGAACTTTATTTTTATGTGAAATTACCTGTATTCACAGTAGATGTTCAAAGTGATTGCCATTGGAATCAATGCAGTATTGCAATCTCCTCATCACGGATTGTGTAGAATTTCTTATCACTTCGGCACTTATCGAATCACAGGCTCGAAGAATTCGCTCACGCATATCATCCGGCGTAGTTGGACGTTCTTTATAAACAAGATCTTTCAAGTATCCCTACAAGAAAAAGTCCAGAGGCGTCAAGTCTGGCGAGCGAGCCGGCCACGATACAGCTCCTCCGCGTCCAATCCAACGATTTGGAAATCTCTTTTGCAATTCATTTCTAGCTATCAGCGAAAAATGTGCCGGGCACCCATCGTGTTGATACCACATTCTGTTTCTTGTTTCTAAAGGTATTTCTTCCAATAACGGACCTAATGTTTCTTGAAGGAATGTGGTGTACTTCCTACCATTAAGATTCCCTTCGATGAAATAAGGGCCTATGATTCTATCCCCAATAATCCCACACCATACATTAATCGACCACGGTCTTTCGTGTGCAACTTGCCGCAGCCAATGTGGATTTTCAGTTGACCACAAATGCATGTTATGCAATTTAATATTTCCATGATTCGTAAATGTTGCCTCATCAGTAAATAAAATCCGATCAATAAATAAGTCATCTCTCTGAATCTGGCGTTGAGCCCATCGGCCGAATTCAGTGCGATTCATGAAATCCGTACCAGTTTATTCCTGGTGGAGACTGATGTGGTAAGGCTGATATTTATGACGATGTAGAATGTTCCGTGTACATTGTAGGTTTGGTGCCGTTGTTTACATACAAGACAATGGCAAGACTTCGGCGATAAGTGCCGAAGTGATAAGAAATTCGTGATGAGGAGATTGCAATACTGCATTGATTCCAATGGCAATCACTTTGAACATCTACTGTGAATAAAGGTAATTTCACATAAAAATAAAGTTCATGTCACTCTTTGATCTTAAATGACCTTGAACGACTTTGACCCCTAAATGTTTTTTATGCAGTTTTCGATGCACTACAAGATAGTTGAAAAAAAAATGTACCGTCCCATTTAAAAAAGTGGAGGTGACCTTTACTGTGCGACAGCGCCTCCACTGAGATAAAAAAAAAATGGTCGCATTTGATGACCCCTTTCGTACGGTACAACTTTTGTTTCAAACATTTTTTTGTGACGTCGATAATTACAGAGATATTCAAGGTGGCAACAGTTAGTGCCTCACCCTGTATATCGGAATATATGTCGAGTGTTTTCGAAATATCGATACATATCGACCACTCCTAGTATCATGGTGTAAATATATCTATATTTATATATTTATATTGTCTTCTAATTGGTTTTGTGGATTGTGAATATCGTGTTCAGACGCTGGCTTTCATACCCAGAAGTATCTTGAGTGTCGCTGTCGTCAGCATAGTGGTATACGCATACCGCTTTCCTAGCGCTTTGCAAGGTTCGTACAGCTACACACACACACACACACACACATACACACGCGCGCGCGAGCGCAGAACTTAGTTGTGCCTTGTTCGGAATCGCCGATGCATACATGCTCATGCGAGGATGGATATATTATATTGCCAGTGATAGCAGATGTTCCTGGCATTATCCTTGCTATTCTGGAACGGAAGCGGTCCATCAGAATTTGCTAAATTCTCCGCGTGTTACACCAGGAAATCACGTTAATTATTATTATCGCCATTGTTAACATTATAACTATTGTAGCCCCTTCTTAAGTGTCGTGTGCATTAACTTAACCCGGTATATGCACTTAATAGTAATAAAGCGTCAGGCCGTCTAGCGTATATCGACAAGTTTAGCACACCAAGAAACAAGCGGTCAACACAGAGAATGCCAGATCAAACATGAGTTTGCTGCATCGTATTGTTGACGGAAAATAAAATTGAGTATTGATACAACTAGAGACATGGACCACTATTTCTGTGAATGTTAATGGCAATATCTTGATCTTGTTCAACGCATCAACGAAATCCAGTCTTTGGTTAACCTCGAATTCAATATAAGGGTGAATTGATGTTCGGTAGCAAATTAAACAGCAAGATGGATGGCAATAGTACATTCGCCAAAATTCACGACTGACATAAATATCTGGAAGGTAAACACGTGCGCTGAGGAAATGTTGAAGTATACGTTATCTGCAAGGAAAAAGCGCTTGTGTCCAGGACCCATACGTACTACCCGAGCAGAAATCTAATCAGGCTGCCTGAGGATCCATCAGGGCCGGATCAGGGATCAATAAGGCGCCCTGATCAAGTACGCCTGATTTGAGCCAGACAGGGGCCTGAGCAGGGATCAATAAGGCGCCCTGATCAGGCACGCCTGATTTCCGCCAGACAGGGGCCTGAGCAGGGAGCAATAAGGCGCCCTGATCAGGCACGCCTGATTTGCGCCGGATAGAAGCCTTATCAGGTATCAATAAGGCGCCCTGATCAGGCACGCATGATTTGCGCCGGACAGGGGCCTGAGCAGGGATCAATAAGGCGCCCTGATCAGGCACGCCTGATTTGCGCCGTATAGAAGCCTCATCAGGTATCAATAAGGCGCCCTGATCAGGCACGCATGATTTGCGCCGGACAGATTGGGCCGGAAAGATTGGGACGGTCATCGCCAAAACCGGAACAAAAACTAAACGATCAAGTCAAGTAAAATAAAAACTTAAACTTTAAAAAAATGTTTTCATATGTTTCATATTTTTAATAACGTTAGTAAACTTGATAACGTGTAACTGCGATAATAATTTAATAAATGTTGATCTATTTTTGAACAAAAAATTAATCAAATGATTGAGCCAGATGACACGCATGTCTCAGGCTGGATGAGGCACCTGATCCGGGCCAGATAAGTTGCTTGATCCGAGCCAGATATAGTACCTAATCCGAGCCTGGTAAGGTGCCTGATCCGGGCCTGATAAAGCGCCTGATCAGAGCCTGATAAGGTGCCTGATCCGGACCTGAATTTGCAAAAGCGTTACATCCCTGATCAGGGCCGGACTAAATTTGCCTGATCCGGCCCGGATTTGCTATTGTGGCAGCCTGATCCGGTCCGGATTTCACCCTGAACAAATTTCTGCTCGGGTAGTGGCTTTTCATTTTTCGTTATATTTCTCCAGGAGTTTTTATATTTCTAAACATCCCCGTGAGAACTTGTTTCATTATTATCGTTTGCCGGACCTCACATATATGCGTATATATCTGTACGACTAACGTGGGAAGTGTGTAGGATAAAGTAAATATGCGAAACTGGCAGAATCTGAAAACGGGGAAGGGTAATGTCCAGAGGGTGGAAACGGGGTGAAAGAGAGTCCGACAAGCTGAAAGAAACGTAATGGAAAGATCGGGAGGGAGGGCGGGCGCAAGCAAATAGAAGGAGGAGGGAAGCTGTGCAAGAAAAACGAGAGTGAAAAATTTAAAGTAAGATTTTTTTATCACTCTCTATCTCATTTACTCTCCTTGTCTCTCCCGCTCCCTTGCTAGTTTAGTACTGAGGTATGTGTAGCAACGGGGCTAAATGTAGAACGAGTGGTTCGATAAAACTCGCTTGACTTCCGCGCAAACACGTGCTAAGGAATTCAAACTTGGCCCGTTACGGTTAAACACAATACTTGTTATATATCCAGTGATATTTATAGAGCGCAAAAAAGAGAAAAAAAACCCTGAATCGTCCAAAAGTAAATACACAAGTAAGTCTCCCAAATATCGTAAATAATGATAAAGTAAGGGGCAAATTATGAAATTCAAGTTTTGAGAAGTAAAGAAAATTTTGTAATAAACCCGCCACATATATTTCGTTCTTTCAATTTCCGGAGTTCACAGGACGGTTTACCGATTACTCGCCCTCGTGCGCTTTTCTCCATTAAAACACGAACATAATTGACAATTGGTTCTACCTATTTAATTTCAATCTCTCGTTTTCTTTCCTTCCCAAGTAAGAGAACTCACATCAGCACGGAGAGCGGCATCATCAGTGATGTAATAATATCATTTTATTAATCGCGGATTGTGCCCAGATAGACACATTTAGCTCATATTGGCATCATATGGGCATTATCTATGAGGCATAGAAATTAACACAGCTACGTGTCGCTTATTAGTGCTCACCTTCAAGTCATATTTGCATCACATAACGATTCAATTCAATAACGGAGTGCATATGGGGTTCATATTGGTGTCACAGGATGACGTAAATGTTGTGTTCATATGGAGCTCATATGAGAGTCACGGCGTGAAGAAATTTTAGTACTCATATGGAGCTCATACGGGCGTCACGGCGTGACGTAACTGCGTTGTGCTCATTTGGAGCTCATATTAGCGTCATGACATGATACAATTGTGCTAATATGGACGCTAGAGGGCGTAATCCGTACTACGATACTGTACAGGCTGCCGGATCTGTGCATGAAATGAAAAAATTAATAAGTCTACAAATTATGAATAAAAAAATTTCTGGTAGTAATTTTTTGTTTCCATACGCTTTCCTTATATTGTTACATATGTGATAATTGGATTAAAACGTGTTCCGCCTCATTAAAATTTTTGCCTAGCCTCGGTTTCGAATCTACGTCTTCTAATTCTAGAGCTGAGCGCGCTACCTACCTAACCATCCTATCACTTGTGTAAATTTCCTTTTTTTCGTTCCTTACTTTTATCATTTAAAAAAATGTCAATAAGTGGGCAAACGTGGAAGTTTGCATTGTTGCAATGCAACGAAACTTAATTTTTTTTTACTACTGATTTTGTTGCCCATTTAGACAGTAAAAATAACTGACACGCTATTACGTATTCTTATTATAGTTTTACGACTTCAAGGCTTTTGATAATGATAAAAAAAAAAAACGAATGACTGCAGTTATTATTACGTATATCATATAAAATTACTACCTTGTTGTCCTTGCTAAATACTTTTGTGATGTAAGAAAAACATCCAGATGCATTAAAAGGAATTATGAAAAAATGTTCAATTTTTTAAGAAGGTATAATACATCCATTTGAATAAAAAAAAATAACAAATTATTAGAAATTAATTTTTATTGAAATTTTATTTCATTATATAGTACTTACTATCGCCGTGGTATGGCGCTCATAGGAAATATTACTGAAAAACATGCATATCGCCGTCATATTGCGCTCATCGAATGTATCACTGAGAAACATGCATATCGCCGTCATATTGCGCTCATCGAATTTATCACTGAGAACCATGCATATCGCCGTCATAGAATGTATCACTGAGAAACATACATTTTGCCGGGATATTGCGCTCATGGGGTGTATCACTGAGAAATATGCATATCGCCGTCATATTGCTTGCATGGCATGTCTACTACCAGTGCTAACCCAGTGAATACACCAACAAAAAATATTGGATGACTACCATATGACGTCAATCTGCAAATATTCATTGCAGAATTCAAATTTGCCCTCTTATGAGTTCATCTTGTAGTCAATGGATGATGCATTTCAAAAAGACAAATTTAAGTCACGATGTATCTCAAATCCAAGGTACTGAATGAGCTCATGAAATGTATTCACCAACGTAAACCAAATTGCGTTCATATTAAGTACAATTCATGAGAACAATTGATGTTACCATAGTGAATGCACACCAAAATGTCTACACATGACTTCAATATGACGTAAAATTTGCGGATGTTAATTGCGGTCACTTGAGCACAGCGATATGAGTTTGACGTGCTCTAAACGCACGATGCATTTGTAAACGACATATTAAGATGTCGTTTAAAATGTTTTGTAAATGCACGATAATAAATGAGCTCATGGCTTTGCATCACTGCATGTAGTCAATATGCTGTAAAATTTGCTTTATCAATAGTATGCACGCCGTGATAATCATGACTGTCTATCTGGGTGAAGAAAAAATATACGGAGAAAAAGAGTTGTGGGCACCGGCCCGTGCCTATTGCGGTATAATCGTGAACGATTCATTTATCGCGAGAAATATCCGAAGGGAAGCTGCCGTCGAGGACATAGCGAGGAAGAAGGGGTTTGGGCAGATATTCCCACAAGACAGTGGAAGGAAAGCTTGCAGGCATGATAATAGATGGGATTCTCGAGGACCCGGGCAACCTGTACTGAAGTTATAGTTATATACATCGCCATCATTATATACATACTGATTATATAGTAAATGCATTCTCCCACTCCAAGATTGTTCGAACGCGATCTGTGCGGCGAAGATGATGCACAAGCGTTCACCGCGAATGCACATCGCAGACACCCAAGGACGTTAAGCCTTCAGAGAATGGTGGTGTTCGGACCGATAAACCAATCGAATCGGGTTGAAAGAGAAAGATAAAGAAAAAAAAAAACGAGAAGTTTGTATACAAAAGGAAAAGGAGAAAATGTCGATATAGAACATATGAGCGTAAAGTTGAGGTGCACTCTGGCACTGTGCTGGAAGTGAGAAGACAAATAAAATCTTCGTCACCATGGCAGGCGCACGAGCCTCTTTCGAAACTTGATCAAACTTTCGACAACATTTCCCAATAATTCCTTGCACTCGTCAGCCCCTTCTCCTTTTTATTATTTTTCAACAGTCTGTGCCCTGTCTCCGTATCGCTTATCCTAGCTTCCCACTTTCTTTCATGGTACTTTTCACTATAACTGTGCCATGTGCCGATAGAGGGATATGATTTATAGTTCGTATATATATAAAAAGTTTTACGAATTCTGTAAGGGCCACACAAAACGCGCTAGGGGGCATCGGGAACACAACGAAAAATATTAAGACAGGGAGAGAGAAAGAGAGAGGGAGAGAGAGAGAGAGAGAGAGAGAGAGAGAGAGAGAGAGAGAGAGAGAGAGAGAGAGAGAGATAGAGAGAGAGAGAGAGAGAGAGAGAGAGAGAGAGAGAGAGAGAGAGAGAGAGAGAGAGAGAGAGAGAGAGAGAGAGAGAGAGAGAGAGAGAGAGAGAGAGAGAGAGAGAGAGAGAGAGAGAGAGAGTAATGTATATCAGGTAATACGTGAGCAGCGAGTTAAACCTCGCTTTTCGATATCTCAGAAGAGAAGGAAAGTCGTGTGACATATGAGGTAGTCCTGACCTCATACCGATCGAACTCACAATATTCCGTAACAGTTCCTTTCTACCCATTCTCGACCAGCTTGATGACGTTCGTCTTATTTCAGAGTTTTATCTGTCATTACACGTAAAAAATTGTTTTTTCAATAAATGTCTCATGTATCTGATACATTAAAATTCGATAGTCGGTTTATGTCCATTCTATTTAAAAAAAAACATGCGGTGCATGAGTTAAATCCTAATAAACGACAAGGCATTCGAGCGGTGATTAATGACCCGAGCAGAAATCTAATCAGGCTGCCTGAGGATCCATCAGGGCCGGATCAGGGATCAATAAGGCGCCCTGATCAGGCACGCATGATTTGCGCCGGACAGGGGCCTGAGCAGGGATCAATGAGGCGCCCTGATCAGGCAGGCCTGATTTGTGCCAGACAGGGGCCTGATCAGGGATCAATAAGGCGCCCTGATCAGGCACGCCTGATTTGCGCCGGATAGAAGCCTTATCAGGTATCAATAAGGCGCCCTGATCAGGCACGCATGACTTGCGCCGGACAGGGGCCTGAGCAGGGATCAATAAGGCGCCCTGATCAGGCACGCCTGATTTGCGCCAGACAGGGGCCTGAGCAGGGATCAATAAGGCGCCCTGATCAGGCACGCCTGATTTGCGCCGGATAGAAGCCTTATCAGGTATCAATAAGGCGCCCTGATCAGGCACGCATGATTTGCGCCGGACAGATTGGGCCGGAAAGATTGGGACGGTCATCGCCAAAACCGGAACAAAAACTAAACGATCAAGTCAAGTAAAATAAAAACTTAAACTTAAAAAAAATGTTTTCATATGTTTCATATTTTTAATAACGTTAGTAAACTTGATAACGTGTAACTGCGATAATAATTTAATAAATGTTGATCTATTTTTAAACAAAAAATTAATCAAATGATTGAGCCAGATGACACGCATGTCTCAGGCAGGATGAGGCACCTGATCCGGGCCAGATAAGTTGCTTGATCCGAGCCAGATATAGTGCCTAATCCGAGCCTGGTAAGGTGCCTGATCCGGGCCTGATAAAGCGCCTGATCAGAGCCTGATAAGGTGCCTGATCCGGACCTGAATTTGCAAAAGCGTTACGTCCCTGATCAGGGCCGGACTAAATTTGCCTGATCCGGCCCGGATTTCCTATTGTGGCAGCCTGATCCGGTCCGGATTTCACCCTGAACAAATTTCTGCTCGGGGAGTGTCTTCTATGTTAAATGTTATTTAAATAATTATTATTACCAATGTTTCTTCATATTCCCTTTTGCCGAGCACTTATCAGTTCACTATCTCCAGTTCCTTAGAGACCCTCTAGGGTGTTGTCACAGCTACTTTTCTCTATCGCTTTTTCACTAGTGCTGAGTAGTCGGCGCGTCAATCTGGTGTGTGGCTAAGCGGTCGCCGATCTAAGTATTAACACAGGCGTAACATTGCTCGACATGGGAGATCTCCAAAGCCGCACACAGCCAGGAAGTCCACTTGCAAATGAGCATAGAGTAGGAGAAAATGCAGAACTCTTATCGAAGGGTTTTATTCTGCCACCCTATATATCCACTCTTCTGTCGTATGTGATTCCTCAACAGATATTTAAAAAAGTAGCAAGTAGCACAGATGCGATCCGCCGAAATGAAGTCTCTAGTGCTACATTCTATTATATGTGGATGCATCTTCCGCTTTTACAGGATCAAAGCCGACAAGTTCTGCCGAGTGCTTTCCTCTTGTCGGACTAGCTTTTGAGATTCCGGCTGAACGTCGTTGTTGGCCGAACAACGGACTCTTGAGACGCTTCTCACACTCGTTTCATTTTTCGGTTCACTCTCTCATTCCCAGTTTCCCTCCATGTTGCTTTCATTCTCAGCGTGTATTATCGGTTCTCTTTCGAGAGGACAAGGCTCTCCCCTTAAAGGGAGCGTGTGTTGAGTGCTCAAACGTTTCAGCGAAGATGTGTGTAAACTTGTTCAAAAATGGAGCAGCTTGGTCGAGATTGCTGGAGGCCGTTAAAATCTGTGTAACCTCTCTTTTTCCTCTCTATCTCTACCTTTCTCGTATGTATGTTTGAACACCTCTGTCACCGGAGTAAGATTTCCCCAAAGCTCTCAACCGTTAAGTATCTCTCTCTCTCTCTCTCTCTCTCTCTCTCTCTCTGCCGGTGAGTCGCTTTACACGCTTCTTTTCGTGCTTCTCATTTTTGAGCATTTATCCTCTTCTTTCGCGCCTGCGGGCTTATTTTTGCAGGGCTGAAGCATGCTCCTCACTGCTTTGCACCTATAAATTGCTCTGCTGAACCATTTTATTTTCATCTGGATTGATAATATCGCTTTAACAAAGCTGGGATTTTCACGATCACGTCGCTCGATCTTCGCCATTATTATCACCTCACCTGTCATACGACGCATGCGTACTCGGTCTTAGACTCTCGGCGTCGGATCTACGGCGTCGCTCGATAGAAATTAATGTCACCACATCAATTCTCACTATCAGCATGGCCAGCGACTCTCCTACCGTCGGTAACACAGCGTCTCTTCATGCCTTCTGAGTACACCGTTCCTACCGTTGGTAACGTAACGACAATACATGCCTTTAGAGTGCACGAAATGCCATAAGTCGATCGCGCGAAATTCGTGTATATTTGTCGAGTGTGCCACCGTGCCTATCACCCTGGCTATGCGAAAAAACTTTTAGGCTACTCGACAATAAACTCGTGCTGTTACAACGAAATTAAAACAGCAACCCGAGCAGAAATTTGTTCAGGGTGAAATCCGGACCGGATCAGGCTGCCACAATAGCAAATCCGGGCCGGATCAGGCAAATTTAGTCCGGCCCTGATCAGGGATGTAACGCTTTTGCAAATTCAGGTCCGGATCAGGCACCTTATCAGGCTCTGATCAGGCGCTTTATCAGGCCCGGATCAGGCACCTTACCAGGCTCGGATTAGGCACTATATCTGGCTCGGATCAAGCAACTTATCTGGCCCGGATCAGGTGCCTCATCCAGCCTGAGACATGCGTGTCATCTGGCTCAATCATTTGATTAACTTTTTGTTTAAAAATAGATCAACATTTATTAAATTATTATCGCAGTTACACGTTATCAAGTTTACTAACGTTATTAAAAATATGAAACATATGAGAACATTTTTTTAAAGTTTAAGTTTTTATTTTACTTGACTTGATCGTTTAGTTTTTGTTCCGGTTTTGGCGATGACCGTCCCAATCTTTCCGGCCCAATCTGTCCGGCGCAAATCATGCGTGCCTGATCAGGGCGCCTTATTGATACCTGATGAGGCTTCTATACGGCGCAAATCAGGCGTGCCTGATCAGGGCGCCTTATTGATCCCTGCTCAGGCCCCTGTCCGGCGCAAATCATGCGTGCCTGATCAGGGCGCCTTGTTGATACCTGATAAGGCTTCTATACGGCGCAAATCAGGCGTGCCTGATCAGGGCGCCTTATTGATCCCTGCTCAGGCCCCTGTCTGGCGGAAATCAGGCGTGCCTGATCAGGGCGCCTTATTGATCCCTGCTCAGACCCCTGTCTGGCTCAAATCAGGCGTACTTGATCAGGGCGCCTTATTGATCCCTGATCCGGCCCTGATGGATCCTCAGGCAGCCTGATTAGATTTCTGCTCGGGAATGTCTAACTTACCTTCATCAATACGTAATGCGCCGTGTGCTACTGAGACTTCGTCGTCTATTGCATCCGTGGATACCGTTGTAAATATGCTTCGCGAGCAAAGCAATGCTATCAGCAAGATCAATAATACATATTGAGTCTGTTACCACAATTAGCTGCTGCTATTACAAGTCACACGAGCAAAATTGAAAAACTCGAGATTGGCTGTGCCAAATTAGAACAGGAAAATACTAACTGGTACCAGGAAATATCGGATCTTAAAAATCAAATTTTCTCGCAAGCAAGTGCATCTGGATCAAATGAAATTGTCATGGCGGGCCTCCCTCAAGGTCTCGTTGATGATCCAAAAGTGCTTACACTTAAAGTACTCGCAGCTCTCGGATTGTCAGATTTTGAGATGCATGTTCTGTCAGCCAGAATCATGAAACGTAAAACGCGACCAAACAGTAATCCTGCACCGCCCACGACTTCGGCTAATATTAATAATTCTTTTTCATTGGTGATCGCTTTGTCATCCCCTTCCGTCCGCGATGCTATTATTAAGGCCAAGCGTGCAAAGCGTGAGCTTACGCTCGTGAGATATTCGGAGGCAATTTCAATGGCAAAATTTATGTAAATGAGCTTCTCTCTAGCGAATTATACCAAGTTCTGCGGAAAACGAAGGCTCGGGCACGCCTTACCAACTACAAATATGTTCGGTCCTCAGGATTTTTGTACGTAAGTCCAATGAGCAATCTTTGATAACCATCTTTAAGTCTAGCGATATTGGAAAGCTCATTTGACTTCCTCAGCCTAGTCTATCGGTTGAGTTGACAAATCGTTCTTTATCCCAGAGGCTTGATTCTCTACTCAAGATCTGCTACTTTAATGAAAAAAACACTTCTTGCGCACATCGACCAAATAAGACTCTATGTCCAAGATAATACTTTTCATATTATCTCAATCTCCGAAACTTGGTTCAATTCGCAGATCGCCGATAGCCTTGTTGCTACTGATGGCTTTTTCATCATCAGAAACGTTCGTGATAATAAACTAGGCGGAGGCGTCGCATGCTACATCAGAAATTATTTTCGTACCAATATACTAGATTCATCTCCTTCTGCGTTATCTAATTCGCCTGAGTATCTCTTGCTCGATTTAACTATAACGCATGGAAATTCGGTGTTATTTGCATCAATTTACAGACGACCGAAAGGGCTCTTTTTTAACGATTTTATTGCTAGTTTTAATAGATTTAGTCATGCGTATCCAAATATTATTGTTACTGGCGATTTAAATTGCAACTTATGTTATTATCGCATGACTACGAATCTGAGGTTCTTAAGGAGATCATTTATTCTCACTCACTCTATTTGGTCCCGACCGAGGACTCATACCATACGTGGGGATATTACGATATCCGGGGCCCCTATTTTTGACAGCGTAACTTTATTATTTGGACCAAAATAAGGCTTTTTTCAAGAGTGGTAAAAATCGATATTCGATTGAGGTAAAAAGTTATGGAGTATTGAAGTTTGCAAAAATGCGCTAGAGAATAGCGGACCGAAGACGGTGGATGGGCCCAGAGAGGGGTCCAGGGAGGGTATGTGTAAGTGTGTGTGTGTGTGTGTGTGTGTGTGCGCGCGTGCGCGTGCGCGCTTGCGCGTGCGTGCGTTTGAGCGTGTGCGTGTGCATGAGCGCGCGCGCGCGCGCGCGCGCGTGTGTGTGCGTGTGTGTGTGTGTGTGTCAATGAAACCTGATAGACCATGTAATATAATCCCCCCCCCCCCCCCCTCCACCCGCTCCCGCTGATTGTCAACTGACTGTCGGCTACTGGAGTGAGTGGCTACTGGACCGGGGGGGGTGGGTCCGGGGGGTCTCCCCCCGGCGGGGTCAAGGGGCAGCGCCCCTGCGGGGGTGGAGGGGGCAGAGCCCCCCCAATGTACTGGAACGAGATTTTTTAATGAAAAAAAAATGTTTATTTATTTATTTAAAATCCAGTCACCGGTCACAGTTGAATTTTGTGCCGCAATATATGACGGAGGGGGGGTTCCGCCCCCATCCCTTCACTCCCACTAGGGGCTCTGCCCCTCGTGCCCGCCAGCCCGCCCGCCCTGGACCCCCCTCTGGACCCCTCCGCCGTCTTCGGGTCGGCTATTCTCGACCGCATTTTTGCAAACTTAAAAACTCCATAACTTTTTACCTGGATCGAATATCGATTTTTACCACTCTTGAAAAAAGTCTTATTTTGGTCCAAATAATAAAGTTACATGGTCAGAAATGGGCCCCGGATATCGTAATACTGCCCCATACGTCATACTGTGACTTGTGGCTTGACGTAATTATAATTGACTCGGGAGATAAATTATGTTCGTTTTCTAAATCGTTAGCGCCGTTTATTGCCGGACATGATCTCCTTCAAATAAGTTATCAAATAACATAAGTAATCCTGTGTCACATCCTAGTCAATATGCAGACACTCTTCACTCGGTTATTCTCAGTATCCTCATTTGCCGTCACAGATCTATTATATATATTAAGAAATCTAACATATAACAGCACAAACGCGTGCGAAAATTCTTCGTCCGGTTAAGTTTCAGCGCAAAACGATATCGAGTATATACGCTTCAGACAGACGTAAATAATAATGCAAAGTTCGAGCGATATGTGCTCTCATTGTTAAATGGTGGATCAAGTTTGTGATTCCCAAGCCAAAGAATCGACCCGGTAACCAGAGTGCAAAAACCGGCGTATATATATATATAATAAGAACCAAGCGGCCACCGTGCCATCGCGAACGTCTCAGCATTAAAAATCAATTACGCACATTCTGTGATCACGTTAGGGAAAAGAACAAAGAGCAAATTTCTCCTTCCTTCACTACCATCAATCCTAAGAAGAGAGACCACGGATCGAATGTCTCCCTACTCCCGCTTTACCTTCATTTCACCTTTACTACCCCTACTCCCACTTGATAAAAAATCATAAGCTGACCAAGAGGGGAGTACACAAAAACACTTCCATCCGAAGGTGTGTTCGATCAACCGCCATCCTAATCAGTCTTCGAAAAACTTCCATCCAATTTAGTCTTCGGAAAATATTCATAAGAATAAGTCTTGACCACGCAGTCTTACAAGGAACATCACTTTGGTGTTCCCCTCCGATTTTGTTGAAACTTTTTTATGCGGAAGAGTATCAAAAACTAAGAGACACGTATTTTTTTTTAACGGCGGAAAACGGTTTTAAGGGGTGAAACGCACCCTCAAAAATGGGGAGGTTTTTCGTCGATAACGTTTTAACGGTACGAGATATAAAAAAAATTCAAACTGCAACAACCTTTATTTTTTCGCGTACTGTACATTGGAGATGAGAACGATGCAGATAACGACAAATTTCATATTGTTTATTGCAAAAATGCAATTTTTTCATACGTATCTCCGAGAATTTTGAATCGATTGGGATGTAATTTTGCATACATGTAGACGATGGAAAAGTAGTGGATAGGTGTTTTTTCTGTTTCCGATATCTCATAATTGAGGGGTTGAAACTGCTCCTCGATTTTTTAGCCAAGAGCATCGTACAATCAGCTAGCCTTTTGGCAGTCGGGGCTAAATTCACGTCAATATAAGTTTGCATATTTGTTTGCAATTGCATATTTGTGAATTCCCCCCGTATAAGAAAATTAAGGGGTGAGCCACCCCTGTGTTTATCTTTTTCCCACCCTACATTAGAAAGAGGTGGACCTAATTGGAGGCAACCTGTTCTATTTTGATGAAAACACAAAAATCTAGTTGACGTGTTTTTGCATTTTTTTCCAAATAGCAACCTTAAGGGGGTGAACTACCCTCTACCTGAACTTCTTTACCGCAGTCGTCTTTCCCTGTTTAACATGTCTTTGCTGATTCAAAATATTTCTACCAATTCCGAATCGACGTTTCCTCATGTTGCGAAATCAATATGAGGCCCTGAGAGGGTAATCCACCCCTATCTATTTTCCTTTTCATTGGCGATTAAAAAATTTGCCACTCTATTTTGATGAATCTGCTTTCCCTCCGGTGACGATACGAATTCTATGGTTTTAGATACGTATGGATATTAGCATTAATCTCAGCAGGGGCGAGGGAAGGGGGGCACAGAGATCTGCCCCTTACTCCTCACTATTCTAATGTTTATGAGAAACTTGTATTCTATATGTGCACGGATAGGTACTTTTTTTAATTTACTTTTTTGGCTGCGATACCTTTTTTCATTTCAAGAAAAAAATAGAGACGTAGAGATGCGATCACGATGTTTATACTAGATATTTTCGTCATTCTGATTGTGAGACCCGCGAAAGAAAGTCAATATTCATAATCTCCTCTCAAAGTGTTTTTCTACTTCACACGTATTCACACATCAAAAAAACATGTGCGATTTGCTCAACTCCTCGAAAGTCGAAAGGCGAGAGGTTAAAACGATTATGCTGAATAAAAATACTATCAGGTGTTGTCATAAAAATATTATCAGTGGTTAGCGGGTGTTATATTTCGCAGCACCTGATAATATTTTTATCCAGCATAATTGTTTTAACCTCTCGCCTTTCGACTATCTTTTTTTATGCATCCTTTAAAAGGCGGTAACCATTCACAGTGTACTAGTACAGACGTACGAGTACGTAACCGAGTTTCAAATTGTATTCTGTTTTTTGCGAACTTGGTGTGTTACGCTGCAAATATTACCATAATGAAAGTCAACCCGATCAACGTTATTAAACTTTTGCTGGCTACGTTTGAGGCTATGAATATTGCACAAACTCCTATTAATAATGCAGAAATAGAACTGAAGGAAAATTTTGAGAAGATTTTATATGACTCTATGCAAGACTACAATGGAGTTGAGATGGTAGAGGAGGAGGCTCTAAATTTTCAAGAACCGTTTAAAGAGTACGAAGCAATTGCTGTTGAAGATACTTTATGGCAAAAGGATGATAAAGATGTTAATTCTGACGCTTGTTCGAGTGACGATGACCTAAGCTATGATTACAAAAGGAAAGCTGTGGAATACTGGAGATCTGATAAAAAAAAGAATTACAGTATGGAAACCGTCAACCAAAAATATAAATCTGTCAAAAGCGTACAACAGCTGCGCCGCTGGGCACGTCAACTTAACAAAGGCGGCACTTATAAAGAAAAAGTAGCTCGAATTTCCGAATACACATTGCAGAATATGAAAACTGCTATAGATGCCGGTGTTATTATTCATGATATTGACCTTAAAAAGTGGGCTCTACAGGCACAGAAAGAGATAGGCCACGAGGATGTACAGGGTGTCCAATAGGAAGTTGCTGAAACTAATCGGCTGTCATTTCAAAACACGTGCACAGAATCAGAAAAGCCAAATTGCTTTAAATAGAGGAAACTCTGCAGTTTTAAACGCACATAAATAAAACCCAGTCAAATATTTTTTATGTCAATTTATTACATCTTATAAAAATAACGAAAAAGTACAGTGATTAATGATAGATATTTTCGAAGTGCGAACCGTTAGATTGTGCACAAAAATCAATTCTCTTTTGAAAACTGTGAAAAACTGTGTCCAACATATCGTTCGTAATGCCGCGAACCACTTCCTGGATGGCCGCGATCAGTTCTTCTACTGTGCTGGGGTTTTTAGCGTAACAATGATCTTTAATGTAACCCCACAAGAAAAAATCACAAGGGTTCAGGTCCGGTGAGTACGGAGGCCATTCTAGTCCGCCTTGAGCAAATTTAGGGTACCCCAGACCGATTACTCGAGTCCCATATACGCGATGAATAGCTTCAAACACCTCATGAGTCCGGTGCGGCGTCGCTCCATCTTGCATGAAGTAAACATTTTTAACCAGTCCCCTCTTTTTTGCATAAGGGAAGAATTTCGTTTCCAAAAGCTGTTTGTAACTCTCTCCTGTTACCGTAGATTCCAAGAATTGCAAATAAATTCCTTTTACTGAAATCGCTGCCCATGCCGTTACTTTTTGTGGATGAAGGGACTTCGCTAGCGATATGTTGGGATTTTCCGTTCCCCAAAACCGGTAATTTTGCTTGTTTACGTACCCATTCATCCAAAAATGTGCTTCATCGGAATAAATAATCATTTTCTCATTGAGTTCTTCGGCTTCAAACATTCCCGTAATAGTGTTACAAAATTCGACGCGTTTCGTCATGGCATGTTCAGTTAACAATTGATGAGTGCTTATTTTATACGGATGAAACTTTAAAAAATATTTCAAAATGTTGTGTAATGATGATTTGGTTATTTTTAATGCTTGAGCAGCTTTCCGAATCGAATCATTTGGATTTTGTTTGAAATCATTCTCAACTTCGTTGATCTTCTCTGGTGTAGTCACCGTAACAGATGGACCTGGCAACTCGTGTCTACGGTCCTGGAGTGTACCATACTCCACGAAGTTATCGATTATCCTACAAAAATTAACGTAAAATTACTTCAATGCAGTTTAATTGAATTGAAACACAAGTTGTGTGATAGATGAATATGAATAAATATTAAATTCTTACCTTTTCAGAGTGTTTTCGCTGGCAACTCTATGAGTTCCAAACTTAGTACGAAACCGTCTATACGCATTACTATAAATTTTTCCCCTCGAGAAGAAGCACTCAATAAGATATACTTTTTCTTCCGTGGTGAGCTCACTCATTTTGACGCGCGCGTACTTGCTTCAACCACGGCTGGAATAAAACTGCGGGGCCTCAGGTATGCGCCTTAGAAAAAGGGACCCCTATTGAATTCATGGAGGGAAGAGACACTTATTTAGTTTTAGCAACTTCCTATTGGACACCCTGTATAATTTGAAGCTTCTCATACCTGGCTATGGAAATTTAAAAAAAACAGCATCGCATTGTTTCCAGAAAAGTAAACAAATTTGTAACGAGAAAAACTGTGGAGGAAGAAGCGTTTCTGCAGAAAAATGGAGAAAAATTTGTACATGATGTTAAATTACTCATCGAAAAGCATGGGTCGGAAAATGTATACAATTCGGACCAAAGCGGTTTTCAATTGGAAATCCATTCAGCACGAACTTTAGCGACTGAAGGAACGAAAAAAGTTGAATGTGTTGTACAATCAATCTCTTCAACGACCCATAGCTACACGATCCAGCCTACAATAAACGCCAACGGGAAATTACTTTCTCCGCTTTTTATAGTTTTGAAGGAGGCAAAGGGTGAATTTGGACCAAGGGTAGAGAAAGAATTATTTAGGCCAGAAAACGTCGTGGTAACGGCATCAAAATCTGGAAAACTTACTTCCGGTACGTGTTATCGTTAAAGGTTGATCTATATTTTTGCAAACATATACTTATAAATACAAATTTGTTTTGTGTTAATAGATCATTTTAAAATTTGGTTGGAGAAAGTTTTTTTTCCCCAATGTCGGGAGTGACAACGTATTATTGATCGATTCTTGGAGTGGACACTGCCCTAGCGTTGTTCATGAAATTACGCCTCATGATAAAAAAATCATCCCAATGATTATCCCAAAAGGTACAACTGGAAAAATTCAACCGCTTGATGTATCTGGATTCCGGATATGGAAGAATTTTGTGCGACATTTTTCAGATAGTGTGATACTAATGCATGCTGATATAAATTTACATTTGAGAAATAATATAATTAAATTGCAATCTCTTACACATAATCAACTGGCATCTCCACGTTATACAAATCTTTTTAAATATTCATGGTTTAAAAGTAATTATAGAACAGAAAAGCGAGAACATTTTGAAAATCCAGTCGATTTCGGTTTCGGTCAATCAAAAACACACTGTGAAATACCTGGCTGCAATCATATAGCAGTTGTAAAATGCTCGTGGTGTAAAAAGTCTCTATGTTTGAAGCATTTTTTCGAAGACTACCATTATTGTACGACGTATGAGCCATGAGTAGTGTAAATTATCATAAAAGTATGACTTCAGTTTTCAATATCAATATCTAATAAAATCCGATTGTTGACTTTGCGAGTGTTAATTCTACTTGTTTAATCACCAACCCGCATGTAAACTTGCATTAAATATATAATTTTACATGGGCCAGAAAAATAGCGTGGAGCTTATCTAGCGCTAGACATTGGAATAGTGGTGAGTAAGGGGTAGCTTTTTGTATCTCCCTTCCGCGCTTCTATTGAAAATTATGCAAATAAAATATCTGGTATAAACACCGTGATCGCATCTCTACGTCTCTATTTTTTTCTTGAAATGAAAAAAAGTATCGCCGCCAAAAAAGTAAATTAAAAAAAGTACCTATTCGTGCACATATAGAATACAAGTTTCTCATAAACATTAGAATAGTGAGGAGTAAGGGGCAGATCTCTGCGCCCCCCTTCCCTCGCCCCTGCTGAGATTAATGCTAATACCCACACGTATCTAAAACCATAGAATTCGTATCGTCACCGGAGGGAAAGCAGATTCATCAAAATAGAGTGGCAAATTTTTTAATCGCCAATGAAAAGGAAAATAGAGAGGGGTGGATTACCCTCTCAGGGCCTCATATTGATTTCGCAAAATGAGGAAACGTCGATTCGGAGTTGGTAGAAATATTTTGAATCAGCAAAGACATGTTAAACAGGAAAAGACGACTGCGGTAAGGAAGTTCAGGTAGAGGGTAGTTCACCCCCTTAAGGTTGCTATTTGGAAAAAAATGCAAAAAGACGTCAACTAAATTTTTGTGTTTTCATCAAAATAGAACAGGTTGCCTCCAATTAGGTCCACCCCTTTCTAATATAGGGTGGGAAAAAGATAAACACAGGGGTGGCTCACCCCTTAATTTTTTTTATACGGGGGGAATTCACAAATATGCAATTGCAAACAAATATGCAAACTTATATTGACGTGAATTTAGCCCCGACTGCCAAAAGGCTAGCTGATTGTACGATGCTCTTGGCTAAAAAATCGAGGGGCAGTTTCAACCCCTCAATTATGAGATATCGGAAAAAGAAAAACACGTATCCGCTACTTTTCCATCCTTTACATCCCAATCGATTCAAAATTCTCGGAGATACGTATGAAAAAAATTGCATTTTTGCAATAAACAATATGAAATTTGTCATTATCTGCATCGTTCTCATCTCCAATGTATAGTACGCGAAAAAATAAAGGTTGTTGCAATTTGAATTTTTTTTATATCTCGTACCGTTAAAACGTTATCGACGAAAAACGAAAAACCTCCCCATTTTTGAGAGTGCGTTTTACCCCTTAAAGCCGTTTTTCCGCCGATAAAAAAAATACGTGTCTCTTAGTTTTTGATACTCTTCCACATAAAAAAGTTTCAACAAAATCGGAGGGGAACACCAAAGTGATGTTCCTTGTTAGTCCAATGAGTACTCTTTAATTAAATTCCACCCGAATAGATTTCCTGTCAATCTTTTATGAAACAGTCTCGATTATATCTCTTTAAACGAAGTCAACACACGTATAAATTATATACTCGGTCCGCGGTGAACGCTCCAGTTTATCATTCTCGGGTCGAGCTCACCTTTCATTTTGCACCACGTGTGTCATTTAAAGAACCATCCGCACCGTCGTATCTCGCGAGCGTCGTATACCAGCGAGCGCACTAGGCCAAGAACGAAGGCGTTCAAATTACAAGCGATAACAACCATCCACGCGCCCGAGCGAACGATCGATCGAGCGAGCGAGCGACAATCATACAACAAATGTAAGCTAATCATATGTTTTTCTGTTTCATGCATCGTAATGACCTTCGTATAATAAATGATACCGTGTTAATCGAACACAAGTCCTTCGAATTATTCCCGAAATACCTACAGAAATGCGAAAATCCCGTAAACTCACTTTTCTCACACACATCCCCTTTTTACCCTCATCCCGTGCTATTGCGCTAGGCGTAGGCAACAAAGAGGGAAACAATTAATTATGCTCTCATCCCTTCCGGATGTGACATATTAATTATTGGGGGCTCGTCCGGGATCATAAAAATGAAATGTAATAATTAATCCAATGTCTGAAGACGAATCAACATCCAGCTCATTAAATCTAAACGTTACCGAAGAAACGGCTGAACAATCGGGTTATTCACTAAGAAGTTCAGACTCAAATTTGTTATCTGGTTTGGAACCTCCTAAAAAAGGACCAATTAAAAAATTACAATTATCATCAAAAATTGAAAATAAAAATACAAAAACAATGACAATGGTAGGAACAAATACAATAATCTCCCTTAAAGACGCCATAAGCTGCGTCCCTGAATTTGATGGAAAAAATATTCCGTTATCAGAATTTATAACTGGCTGCGAGGATGCAAAAGACAAGCTCCCTCCCAAAGCTGAAAAGCAGCTAACTAAATTAACAAGAAACAAATGGAAAAATCAGGCTAGAGACGCAATTCACGGGCCGAAATTTGAAAATTTAGAAGAACTCACTAAATTTCAAAAAGAAATATACACACCCACTAACCACGCAAGGCTTCTCCCGTCCAAAACCGTACAATTTTGTAATGTATGCAAAAAGGACAACCACACTACAGAAAATTGTCGATTTGCGACCCTCACCTGCCAAAATTGCAAAAATCAAGGGCACAGTGCTAACGAGTGCAAAAGAGTCCCAAATGGACAAAACTCAGTAGTTTGCCAAATTTGCAAAAAAATCGGCCACGCAGCAGATAGATGTTTCCAGTTAAAAAACAAAACACCTGTTGGTTGAGCGACTCAAATGGAACTGTCCGTGTGTACAAGCAACAGCATCCGAGGGATCATTGTATTTTGTACAATACAAGAAATCATGCACCAGCTACAGTATGTCATGATGCATTAAAGATAAGGAAAACTGGCAATTGCAGTCCCGTGCCTGCGGGTGAATTTTTATTTTGCTCAAATTATCATTCCCATTTCGCATCTCTTTTGTTAGTAGTATCGTAATTATCGTAAAGCAGCAGGCTATGCTCCAAGAGTGCCGACGTTAGCTTGACTTGCCTCGCTGGCTTTCGTTTCTTTCACGCTTGCTGCTTTTTTTTTTATATATATATAACTATAATACTTGTTAATGGTGGTCGAACGATGGCAGAGCGAAAATTTCGTGGTGAAGGCGACGTAGGATGATATGCCCATGAAGCGCGCACGGCTAAACCCGCACCACGGAAGCTAGATTCACTGGTGCGCTTGAATCCAATATTTCACCTCCCCCCAACCTCCTTCTTTCGCTATCTATTTATCTACCTATTTCTACCTCTGCTTTTCTCCTCTACCTCGACTCTCTTGCCCTCGTTGTTGGAAGAATAAGAGCTTATTTTCGTTTTCACCCTCGGGCCATAAGCGCTTGCGTATGCGCATCTTTACCTTGTTTTTTTTCTCCTGTCCCCTAGAAAAAAAAACCTCGTCATGCACGATCTACAACCACTCTGCTTCGTTTTTCCCTTCTTTTTTTACTTTTTTCTTTTGGTCTCTAGGTACATATAACTGTGCACACAAGATGAAGGTATACATTCAAGTTTGCAAGAGTCGCGAGGCTTATCCGGAGATGGGTCGACGAATGGGATGGGTGTGGTGAATCGTGTCGGTGTAGTAAGCTGCGAGGGTTGTACCCCGTAGGGAGGCAGATAAAGAAGCGAATTCTAGATTATCTTGTGTCGCGATATATTAGCTGAGAATTTGCTTGTTGTGGCATAAGGAACCATCTATGAAAACCGTCATAAGGCACCATTTATGAAAAATGTAATAAGGTACCATATATGAAAAACGTCATAAGACGCTATCTATGAAAAATGTCATAAGGCATCATCTACATCTTGTACGGGGCCAACACATGGGAAATCAAACATGGCTGGTGAGGCGCAAAACAAGGGTGCTGGTTTAGATATTGTTCGTAGCTTCTATCACATCGGATCCAAGATGAGAATCCAAGGTTATCCGAGTTCGATGTTTCTTCTATAGCATTTGTTTACGTTTCATATTTGATCCTCCATTTATAACGTTCCTTCCTATGCCCTTGCAAGGTTTTGTGATTTCACCTCTTTTGCGTTTACTCCTAGTGATGAGCTACAGCAACACCAAGAATAAGACCATGGTAGCCTTGGTTTTGAGATTACACGTTCAGTCTTGATTTTACTCATGCTGAATTAGATGCAGTCTTGCTCTGCCTCTTAGTCTTGCTTGTAAGATTCTTCAGTTTTGTCCAATTCTCCAATTATCTTGTTTTTCTTGTACCTACCTATAGTCGATGGCTCATTCACGCGTATTAAGGAGTTTTTTTCATAAGTATCGCGGGCAAATACGCTTTGCTTACTTACACTTTCTACTATTTTCAAATAACCAATCGCTATTTGGTTCATTAATACCTATGTGAACATTTCTACTATACCCCGAGCAGAAATTTGTTCAGGGTGAAATCTGGACCGGATCAGGCTGCCACAATAGCAAATCCGGGCCGGATCAGGCAAATTTAGTCCGGCCCTGATCAGGGATGTAACGCTTTTGCAAATTCAGGTCCGGATCAGGCACCTTATCAGGCTCTGATCAGGCGCTTTATCAGGCCCGGATCAGGCACCTTACCAGGCTCGGATTAGGCACTATATCTGGCTCGGATCAAGCAACTTATCTGGCCCGGATCAGGTGCCTCATCCTGCCTGAGACATGCGTGTCATCTGGCTCAATCATTTGATTAATTTTTTGTTTAAAAATAGATCAACATTTATTAAATTATTATCGCAGTTACACGTCATCAAGTTTACTAACGTTATTAAAAATATGAAACATATGAAAACATTTTTTTAAAGTTTAAGTTTTTATTTTACTTGACTTGATCGTTTAGTTTTTGTTCCGGTTTTGGCGATGACCGTCCCAATCTTTCCGGCCCAATCTGTCCCGCGCAAATAATGCGTGCCTGATCAGGGCGCCTTATTGATACCTGATAAGGCTTCTATCCGGCGCAAATCAGGCGTGCCTGATCAGGGCGCCTTATTGATCCCTGCTCAGGCCCCTGTCCGGCGCAAGTCATGCGTACCTGATCAGGGCGCCTTATTGATACCTGATAAGGCTTCTATCCGGCGCAAATCAGGCGTGCCTGATCAGGGCGCCTTATTGATCCCTGCTCAGGCCCCTGTCTGGCACAAATCAGGCGTGTCTGATCAGGGCGCCTTATTGATCCCTGCTCAGGCCCCTGTCCGGCGCAAATCATGCGTGCCTGATCAGGGCGCCTTATTGATACCTGATAAGGGTTCTATCCGGCGCAAATCAGGCGTGCCTGATCAGGGCGCCTTATTGATCCCTGCTCAGGCCCCTGTCTGGCGCAAATCAGGCGTGCCTGATCAGGGCGCCTTATTGATCCCTGCTCAGGCCCCTGTCTGGCTCAAATCAGGCGTACCTGATCAGGGCGCCTTATTGATCCCTGATCCGGCCCTGATGGATCCTCAGGCAGCCTGATTAGATTTCTGCTCGGGACGTTATTTATGTGTGCCCAAGGATTATCAAAGTTTAATGTCACAACACATAATTTCGGATGAGTTATTAGTAAGGGAAAAAACAGATACCAAACATCGTACACACTTTATTGAAACGCGATACTAATTATTGCAAACTTTTGGTTTAAACAAAATACTATACATCATGAACAGTCATAGGAGAGTTTCACTATAAAAATGTTCAGATACCCCTACTTTAATATCCAGAAAATTGTAACATGATTAAGTATAATTTTAGACGTGCATAAAATCACTCACTTGATATCTCACCATCCATAAAGTATTAGTACAAACCCACTTTCTACTCATATTAATTGACTGGGAGAGAAATTTTACACTTCAACAAAACATATAAAATAGATGCTCAAATCTTAATCATGGACTGTACATGTGTAAATGATTTGCGCTCACAACTATCATGGATTTTACATGTATCTACATGAATAAAAGGAGATGTCCCGACTGAGTGACCGACTGGATCATTAACGCCAAGCCTAAACCGCTGAAGCTCGAAACATGAGATTCGGATAGTAGTTTCTTTTTGTGACGTAAGCGTCCGCTACTTGTAACAAACGATTTTCTGAAATGTCACTTCTAAAGGGTTTATACCGAGTTTTCAAGTCAGTATGGAATAAAAATGGATATAGGAATTTAAGGTATTACTGGATGGATATTTAAAAAATCGCCAAAATTCTTGAAAATTTGAGGAATAATAGTTCCCGACAGAATAATAATACATAAATTATTGTAGAATTTTTCACTAAATAATTTAGTAGTTATAAACATATAAATTTAACACCGTCGCTTATGGGAAAACAGCTTCTGTAAACATTAACGGTTGCAAAATGAATGGAACTAAATGGCTGTAAATTCTGAAAATTTATATCATCAAGTTTTAAGATCGAGCGATTAATTATGCTGGGTTTGAAATAATACGACTGAGTAATTGTCGAGAAATTAATTAAAGTAATAAGGAGTTTAACCGTTTTAACGACGAATTAATAGCAATCATTGAAAAACTCAATATATATTGAGTTTTTGGATAATTATTCATAATAATAAGGTGATCTGAACGTATTAATTAAATTTAAAAATTGAGATATTTTTTGTTTGTCACTTAAAACAGATGTACAGTCATTGATAAAACCTCAGTCAAGCACACGCCAATATCGTCGGATTTGACGTCAATAATTATTAAAAGTGGAAAATGAACTCTTCTAAGTGTTAATTTATTATTGAATTAGCTATTTGTAAGGCTAAACATGAACGACATGATCTTGACTTGTAAATCCACGATTCGTCCATTTTGGACTAACTTTTTGACCAACGGTCCATCCAGTAATACCTTAAAATTGAAACTTGGTAAACATCTTCAAATTTATATATGCAAATAAATACACGCGCACGCAGGCGACGCATAGAGGAAAAAGGAGGGAGGGGGGCTGCGGTTTGATTGACTCATGAGGCAAAGTTGGTAGAAAAATTACAAACATCACACAATTAAAGTCGTAATATATAAATCGAATAAGATTATACGATTCTATCAAAAATGCTAGCTCATACAAGCCATTCGAAACCGACAATAGCGCTGGGTAATGTGAAATCATACCCAAACAAACTCATACTTGTTAGAAAAAGTTTTTTCGTCCTCGTGTCATAATGTACTATTTTATCTTCCAAATCATAATTTTAAATATTTAAAAATAAATGAGAAAAATAACAATTAGTCGTGATCAAAGTTATACTGAGATTGGGGTTACTTTGATACCCGCTTTTTTCTTAATGAGAATCGGAAGTAAATAAATTAAATAAAAAGTAAAATAACGTAAATAAAGTAAAATGAAAGAAGAAGCAGGAGCATTTTTCCTAAAGAAGAAAAAAAAACGGTCAACGGGATCGAAAGTTACAACGATTCTTATTGTTTTGGGGCTACTTTGATCAAACAAATATTACATTTTGACTTTTCGAAGTCAAGATTATTGATAAACTGGTATTTTATACTTATTTATGCGGTACACATCGATAGCCTTCGAAACATTAAAAAACTAGAAAAAATAGGTTGTAAGGTAGATAACATACTTATGTCGACCTAGTTAATCTAAATCAGAAAAAGAGATCAAATTTTTCATTAGGAACATTTCTTAACCTACAATTGTGTAACATTAATATCAAATGGGAATTCAACATAATCATTTTTGTCGATAGGTTTCGGCAAAAATGATACTATATCAATGTTATCGATTTCAGATATATCTCCTTTAATTCTCTTAAATCTTGTTTTACTTCTAGCTGATTAAAAATTTACCACTAGTAAAGGGTTTAATTCCATTATTTGGAAAACGTACTTGTACGTTTTTTTGACACGACTGAGAATACTGAGAATACTCCGTGACTAGCAATAAAGATAATACGTGGGGTGAAATTGATCATTGATCAATGTTACCCCGCCGAAGCGATTAAAGACACTCCAACGAAAAAACTGCCGCCCATAAAATATGTTTTTGAGGTTATGCTACACAACAAAGCATAATGGGATAGTTTAATGAACATCTGACAAGGTGATTTTTACCAAAAACATGTCATTGCAACACTCAACTTGTTATTTTTTTAAGTTATTCAAGCATAAAGAATAGTTTAAATACATTACTTACGTTTTTTATATTTTCACGGTCACTTAAACCCATTCGTTCGGGCTGCGTCTGAGTGATGACCTAAAGAGACATTTAGGCTCACCAACCGTAAAGAAAAACTTCCGGTCGGCTTCAGGAACTTCGTAATTTGAATTTAAAAACAAAAGAAAGTTTTTATCAAAGTAACCCCACGAATCAAAGTGACCCCAATCTACAGTAGCGCAAAAACGTGATTCTCTCGTGGTGTAGGTATTATAGCTTCCTTTTCAATGAAACATAAACATCCCGAGCAGAAATTTGTTCAGGGTGAAATCCGGACCGGATCAGGCTGCCACAATAGCAAATCCGGGCCGGATCAGGCAAATTTAGTCCGGCCCTGATCAGGGATGTAACGCTTTTGCAAATTCAGGTCCGGATCAGGCACCTTATCAGGCTCTGATCAGGCGCTTTATCAGGCCCGGATCAGGCACCTTACCAGGCTCGGATTAGGCACTATATCTGGCTCGGATCAAGCAACTTATCTGGCCCGGATCAGGTGCCTCATCCTGCCTGAGACATGCGTGTCATCTGGCTCAATCATTTGATTAATTTTTTGTTTAAAAATAGATCAACATTTATTAAATTATTATCGCAGCTACACGTTATCAAGTTTACTAACGTTATTAAAAATATGAAACATATGAAAACATTTTTTTAAAGTTTAAGTTTTTATTTTACTTGACTTGATCGTTTAGTTTCTGTTCCGGTTTTGGCGATGACCGTCCCAATCCTTCCGGCCCAATCTGTCCGGCGCAAATCATGCGTGCCTGATCAGGGCGCCTTATTGATACCTGATAAGGCTTCTATCCGGCGCAAATCAGGCGTGCCTGATCAGGGCGCCTTATTGATCCCTGCTCAGGCCCCTGTCTGGCGCAAATCAGGCGTGCCTGATCAGGGCGCCTTATTGATCCCTGCTCAGGCCCCTGTCCGGCGCAAGTCATGCGTGCCTGATCAGGGCGCCTTATTGATACCTGATAAGGCTTCTATCCGGCGCAAATCAGGCGTGCCTGATCAGGGCGCCTTATTGATCCCTGCTCAGGCCCCTGTCTGGCGCAAATCAGGCGTGCCTGATCAGGGCGCCTTATTGATCCCTGCTCAGGCCCCTGTCCGGCGCAAGTCATGCGTGCCTGATCAGGGCGCCTTATTGATACCTGATAAGGCTTCTATCCGGCGCAAATCAGGCGTGCCTGATCAGGGCGCCTTATTGATCCCTGCTCAGGCCCCTGTCTGGCACAAATCAGGCCTGCCTGATCAGGGCGCCTCATTGATCCCTGCTCAGGCCCCTGTCCGGCGCAAATCATGCGTGCCTGATCAGGGCGCCTTATTGATCCCTGATCCGGCCCTGATGGATCCTCAGGCAGCCTGATTAGATTTCTGCTCGGGATTACTTTTCATAATAAACTAGATCCGAACGTAGTGTTGCCCATAACTTTACAGGGTGTCCATTTTATCTCTGCCACCCGAAATAACTCGGTAATTATCGACGTTACAAAAAAATGTTCCAGACAAAAGTTGTGCGGTGTGAAGACCGTACAAATCCATCAAATGCGACCATTTTTTTTATTTCGGTAGAGGCGCTGACGCACAGTGAAGGTCACCTCAACTTTTTTAAAGGGAATGGTACATTTTTTTTTCAACCATCTTGTGGAGCACCTCAAGCCGCATAAAAAACATTTGGGAGTCAAAGTCGTTCAAGGTCATTCAAGGTCAGTATCAATGATACAAATCTAAATATCTCTAATCAATGCCAAATATTTAGTAGTGATCCAAGATATTTAGATTTGTATTTCATTTTAATAGGTGTTCGAAATTAGCTTTCGAGACTACCACGTCAAACGTTCGCCGGCTTGGACACTGTCGATCTGGAAATTGCTCAGCATACAACAAACGCGCTCTTGTGGAATTTTCACTTGCTTCACCGTAACACAGTATCATGTCCTTTTTTTCGAATTGACGGTACATTTTCAAACTATGAATAGCTCTTATCCAAATTTGAAATCAAACTGAACGACAACCTCGATTGAGCTACATACGATACAGATTAACGCGAGTTGGTAAACAAAAAAGAAGGTATTCGAAGTGTTGTCGATGACTACGATCTCCGATATCTCTCATTTTAAGCTAATTTCGAACACCTATTAAAATGAAATACAAATCTAAATATCTTGGATCACTACTAAATATTTGGCAGTGATTCGAGATATTTAGATTTGTATCATCGATAATGACCTTGACTGACCTTGAACGACTTTGACCCCCAAATGTTTTTTATGCGGCTTGAGGTGCTCCACAAGCTGGTTGAAAAAAAATGTACGATTCCCTTTAAAAAAGTGGAGGTGACCTTCACTGTGCGTCAGCGCCTCCACCGAAATAAAAAAAAATGGTCCCATTGGATGGCCCCCTTCACACCGTACAACTTTTGTCTGGAACATTTTTTTGTGACGTCGATAATTACCGAGTTATTTCGGGTGGCAGAGATAAAATGGACACCCTGTATATGAAAGTAATTTTGCGCATGCTAGATATGAATGTAGTTATGTTCATCAATGATTTCGATCCGGGGAAGCTGCTGGTAAAAGCTAGTGGCTAAACAATCGGTAGTCCCGAATTTGTATTGATTTTATCTTAGTTTGGAGTGAGTCCTATTTTTGCTGTTGATAACTGAAGAATTTTAATTGATATATTCGGAACTATCATTTTTTCCAATATTGGTCTAGTCCACGAAACATCTGAAACATGTTACGGTTTTTGTTTCTATATTTATCTAATTGCGAAATATTAATGGAAATTAATAAGATAATTGTCATAAAGTCTTAAAAAAAACTGCGCGTTTTTAAATACATAGGGTTATGCCTATGTGCATTATCTGTGCCATATAAAGAAGATTAAGGGGCTACATCTACTTAAAAAAGTACAAAAAATCGCTTCTACTTTTTTGTATTTTCTAAAAGTTTCAAGTTATACCCTATAAATTTCATATCGATATCTTCAAGATTGGCGACGTTATAGAATTCCGAGTAAAGTACGTTCGAGCGTTCGACCATCGCTATCTGGCGTGGCGCGCACGGAAGATGCGCTTTTACGGTATTCCGCATTTCCGCTGTCCTCTCGATCTACATTATTGACATCTACAGTGCTGTTGATCACAACAATATATTCTCTTTTATCTACCAGGGTATTTCAACTAAGAACGGTAATAATTCAGTATGAAAGCCGTTGAGTTGCCCACGTAGAAATTTCAATAGGGTCCGATTCGGGACGCTTTCAGGTTGCCTGACTGCCCTGCTAGGGCACTTATAAAGGAACCCGATAGCGCCCTGATAGAAGGTGTAACGTTCTGTCACATATGGGCATTATCTGGCTGCCTGATCAGGCCGTTATCCGGTTGCCGGACCAGGCGTTTATAATGCTGCCTGATCAGGTCATTATAATGTTGCCTGATCAGGTCCTTATAATACTTCCTTACGTAGCCAGTACACATGCATGCTCGTACACATACACACTCTACGATATATTTATACAAGTCCTAGAATGTATTTGTCAATATAATTTTTATTACGGAATGTTACAAAAAGGTTATTATCAGATTAATTAAAGATAGTATAGAGATCATTATGAATAATGTTCCATTTATGTTTTATGTTGAAGTGTTTTTATTCCGAACCGCCCGGTTCCATCCCAATCCTTGGCATTATCAATTACTTTTCTCACGACTTGCTCAAAATCTTTTGACAGAAAATAGACGAAAATATACGCTCGTTCAATTTAAACGTCTCGTAAATTATTAGTTCGTATTTTTCGGACATGAACTTGGTGAAAAACATTTTTTTTTAGGAATTTAAGCATTAATAACGTATTAGACGTCCATATATATTTTTAGGTTATACATATCTTGTTCACACGACGTTTGTAGTTTTTGTACTGTATTTTGAGATTTCGAAATACAGCGGAATCTTCCAACACGCATCCGACCTGCATAACGTTTTTTTTTTTTTCATCGCAATCCACAACACCTTTCAAAAACGTAAAAACTTCAAAGATAATATGCTGCTGAATGAAAATTTCGACGTAGGATATAGGAGGTCATGTGCGTTGATGGATTGCTGAGGCATTTGTAAGGCAAGCCCCAATAGGGCCTTATTAAGTCAAGCCCTAGTAGGGCGATATCCGTATTGCCTGATTTACGGGAGTAAAAAGGCACCCTGATCTTGCCCCAGTAAGGTAGCCTTCTTACTCCCGTACTACGGTTACCACCGATCCGGTCGGCATCCGGCACCGATCAGGCGTACCTCAATACGGCATTCCAGACCGCAGCATGATAGCGGCCGGATCAGTGTTCAGGCTGTCTGATCAAAATTTCTAGTCGGGTGGCGAACGTACTTATGGCGCTTGTTCTAATTTTTCTAATAATAGCATAAAAAGGGAAAATTACGAGAGAAACAAGAGCTTCGACTGCTTATAGACGGTATAGAAAGAAGAAAATAAAACGACCGTTCAATCCATTCCAAAGTGAAAGCAGAAAAGAAACGAACATGAGTGCGTCCGCGCAAAACAGAAAAGGCTTGAAAGATATAGACGTTCCGATAGACGAATATATCGGAGATGTGATACCGAACCTTGTGATTGCATTTTCTGCCACAAGTGCTGTGTGAAATGTAAAGAGTGTGGAAACTATGTACAATATAATCGTGCAAATGAACGAGGTTCGGGCGTAAAAATAAAAACAACTTGCAACTCATGCCGACCTGTAAACATCTTGTAGTCCGTACATAGAAAGTACTTACGAAATAAATCGAAGATTCACCTTTTCTAGGCGACTATTGGGAATCGGATTACTGCGGGTCATAAGATTCTGTGGAATAATGGATTTGTATTGACTAGTTTTTCAGGCTACCTATGATCTGATCGTGAAGCGTTTAGTACCGGTTTCGGACATTGTTTTCAAACAGCTATGATGTCGAAGTGTTGTAGAAGAGAAAAAAAGACGATGGAGGCGAATAACTGGAAAGAAGTAGGGGGACCAACAAAAGGACTTACTGTTTCTTAGACGGCGTCTCAACTATCATTGGTTACTACAGTGGTATAGTTCTCGATATATTAAATAATAAAATGTAGTTATCGCCAGGCGAATCTTGGACTGATATAATTAATACGGCAGAATATCTCGAGTAGTTTAAATCTCCTCAAAACAATTGTTCCGCTAATGATCAAGGTTCAGCGGAAAAAATGGGAATGGACGGAATCCGTGAAATGTAAGAGCGATCTGATGGAATAAAATACACCAATCATATAGGAGACGGTGACTCGAAAACTTATAACGAAATAGTGGATGCTGATTCGTACGGTCCTTCTGTTGTCATAAAAAAAATGCGTAGGTCATGTACAAAAACGAATGTGTATAAGAATTCGCGCTTACAAAAAGAAAGACGGGCCTTCCCGAGCAGAAATCTAATCAGGCTGCCTGAGGATCCATCAGGGCCGGATCAGGGATCAATAAGGCGCCCTGATCAGGCACGCATGATTTGCGCCGGACAGGGGCCTGAGCAGGGATCAATGAGGCGCCCTGATCAGGCAGGCCTGATTTGTGCCAGACAGGGGCCTGAGCAGGGATCAATAAGGCGCCCTGATCAGGCACGCCTGATTTGCGCCGGATAGAAGCCTTATCAGGTATCAATAAGGCGCCCTGATCAGGCACGCATGACTTGCGCCGGACAGGGGCCTGAGCAGGGATCAATAAGGCGCCCTGATCAGGCACGCCTGATTTGCGCCAGACAGGGGCCTGAGCAGGGATCAATAAGGCGCCCTGATCAGGCACGCCTGATTTGCGCCGGATAGAAGCCTTATCAGGTATCAATAAGGCGCCCTGATCAGGCACGCATGATTTGCGCCGGACAGATTGGGCCGGAAAGATTGGGACGGTCATCGCCAAAACCGGAACAAAAACTAAACGATCAAGTCAAGTAAAATAAAAACTTAAACTTTAAAAAAATGTTTTCATATGTTTCATATTTTTAATAACGTTAGTAAACTTGATAACGTGTAACTGCGATAATAATTTAATAAATGTTGATCTTTTTTTAAACAAAAAATAAATCAAATGATTGAGCCAGATGACACGCATGTGTCAGGCAGGATGAGGCACCTGATCCGGGCCAGATAAGTTGCTTGATCCGAGCCAGATATAGTGCCTAATCCGAGCCTGGTAAGGTGCCTGATCCGGGCCTGATAAAGCGCCTGATCAGAGCCTGATAAGGTGCCTGATCCGGACCTGAATTTGCAAAAGCGTTACATCCCTGATCAGGGCCGGACTAAATTTGCCTGATCCGGCCCGGATTTGCTATTGTGGCAGCCTGCTCCGGTCCGGATTTCACCCTGAACAAATTTCTGCTCGGGTTGGTGGTAGAGGACCGTTGACCAGAAAAGTAATCGATTAACTCACAGTTTATTACGACCTCGCCATCCAAAGATATCGCGATTCTGTGACAAACATCAGGATGCTATTCACTACAAGTGTCCAACGGATAAAGATCCTCGATAGAATAATTGCCCTCTTGGATCGGAATCGTGGTGCTTATGGCATTAAGCGACGGCCGCAGGAACTCTGCAGCAGTATAAATATATAAAACGCCACTTCACGCTGATGTCATCAAAGCAATTAGTCCAATATATGAAAATCTTTTGGATGAAAATTTATTGGAGAGATGTGTCGGTGGATTTTCTCAAAATTGTAACGAAAGCTTCAATAACAATATTTGGTAGATGGGTCCCAAAGTCCGCAAAAGCAGTGCATCCATTGTGAAAATTGCTGCAAATATTGCCGCATGTACTTTTAACGAAGGTGCGACCGCGTATTTGCTGATGATGTAGGCATTGAATATCAGCATTCTAGGGAATGCGCTGCATACTGCGAGGTACAAAACCGAGAGCACATCGATTTAACCAAAATTCGAACTCAGGAGGCGACGCGCGAGGGAACAATTGCTCGCAGATAACGAAAATCCTCTTCCCATGAAATTGCAATTGCTGCTGAGGGTATTTTGTATGGACCTGAAACTGGCGATTAGAGGTAAAGTAAAAAATTCTTCACTGAAAAATAGAAGAACCATACTCCAAACTTTACGCGTTTTTTTCTCAAAATACTGTTCTCGAAGCCGGTGGACATCATATCTCGAGAACCTCTCCATGGATTGTTTTCAAATTTACAATAAATGCGCTGAGAAACATTTAGACGTCGGTGGGGATCTTACTTTTTTTTAAATCGATCTTTATTTTTTAATAGTCACGTACAAATGACGACTTTTTTCACAGATTTTCCATGCTTGAATTTAAGGCGGGCAACCACTTTAGGAGACCGAACATTTTTACCATGATTTTTTTTATTTTTTGAAGACCATGATTTAAAAAAAATTTTTGATGGTTAAAAAAAACGGAAATTTCCTCAACTCCGACATTAATTTATTCATATTTTCATACATCTCTGGTAATTTTTTCAAGTTATTTCATGCATTAATTATGGTGTAATCCGCTGTGTCCCTTGGCGTGTCCTCCTCGTCGTTGTCGATTTGCGGGAATTGTGCAGCTCGCAATTCGCATCTGAAATAGCCCAATAAATTTTTATACATTCTTGAGATGTTTTTAATGAACATGAACCTAAATTTTCAAAAAAAAATCGAATATTGAATTTTGGAACGTGGTTGAAAAAAAATCGTCGATTTTTAGCATTTTTTTCCGGCATTTTGCAATCATTAATATGTTTAAAACTATCTAACCTTTCCAACTGTAGGTTCATGTTTTAATAAATTATATTATGTAAACGTCTTAGAAATTTGAAGATTATCCATCAATTATTTTTGGAATTATGATTCCCGCAAATTGAAAAAAATGTCGTTTCGAGAAAAACACGTTCAAAGTTTCACAAACGAAAAACTCAAAGTCAAATGTGTTTAATCAAATGATAAAGTGTCTAACCGATTAATCAGCGATTCCAGCACCATACAACAGTCCTTCCTCTTCCTCGTGTAACTCATGTGAAGCTTGCATTTCCTCTTTACGAGCTTTTCGAGCTTCTTTTGTCTTTAATAAACGTTTTCTATTTTGCCGAGCCACGTGCATCTTATCCATTTGCTCGGCATATTCGTAGCTCTGCCTGCCAACTACGATTTGTAGCTCATTCATAACCATGAGTATGACTGAATTTCCTTCATTGAATAAAATAGCAGCAAGAAATGCCGTTACCTCGATTATTTTGTACCCAGAATGGAGATGTTTTGGAACTAATCGCCAAACGGTCGAGACGGAGCTAATCGACAACAGTTTTGGAGCTAATCGACAAACTACCTAACTGAGCGCTCGTGGATACCTGAGCGCGCTTGGGAGTCGAGCGGAGAGTCTTTATCATGTATATATATACCGTTAGAAGGAATACGAAGATCGTTGTGAAATTTTCAGGGTGTATTCTTAAGATATTTTGCTAACGATTTATGGAATTTAAAAAAAAATGGATTTTTTGAAGCATCTAAAGTGGTTGCACGTCTTAAATTCGTCGCCATTTTGTAAAAAAAAAAATTGATTTCGAAAATCGGTCGTCAACGATTCGTAGTTATTGTTAACTTGAATAACCCGTTTGGTTTTTCACCGCCGAACGTTGCGAAAAAATGGCATCATCTGCCGGCAGTCATGTTTTTTCTTTAATATTTTTAAATTTCTTTTTCAAAGGTTGTTAATGTATGTACCTTTGTGCTAAGGAAAAATACATAAATTGTTGCTTAGGAAACAAATTTCGACATTTTCTTTCGAGCCTCTGGGTGGATGTAACCCCTTAAGGAGGGCCCTAGTAGGTAATCAAGTTCCTTCTAACACTACCTTGATATAACGTTACCATCGACTACTACTGAATCTGTTACGGTGTTTGCGATTTAATTAGAATGTTCTTGAAAAAGGGCTTCTCGGCAGGAACTGAGCAGGAAAATTCACAACATATTGAGCAGACTTCTTTACTATCTACTGTGAAGGAGTCGAGGTTTTTCTATTTTCTCTTCATATAAACAAAATCCATGGCAAATAGGTATGAGTTGGATCGTGCATTCTTGCATATAACATCTCCGAGGAAGAATGTTATCCAGGATAACTCACGTTATTCTTTAGGGCTCACGAAGGCCCTTCAAAGGTTCCATAACTTAGCCCTTTCACTGAATCGTTTTCTAACTATAACTTTGTTAAAGTTATTGAATTTTATTTTGATGTTAACTTTCGACAATTTAAATGGCGGATTTCAATTCAAATAAAAATTTGATTCACAAAAGTTTATTTGTCATTTAGGAAATATATCAAATAAAGATTCAGTATGGCTGAATACCTTAATATAAGGTGTAGTAAAAAGAAATCCATTATTTTTGCATGAAATTGAAGGCTTTATTTAGCATAGTTAGAATGATCCGATTTAGGTCTAATATGCACCGTTTTGATCGATAACTTATTGCCACTTTGAACTGGGAACTGGGACCGTCGATTATCACAAGCTTCTCTTGGGGCGAATCTTTCACCAGCAAAATCTTTCGCCATAGACAGGAACAGCTGGTAATCACTTGGTGCCAGATCCGGACTATAAGGTGGATGCATAAGAACCTCCCAACCAAGCTCCCGGAGCTTCTGGCGAGTCACTATCGATGTGTGTGGCCTGGCGTTTTCCTGATGGAACACAATTCCTCTCCTATTGGCCAAAGCTGGCCGCTTCTGGGCGATTGCTTCCTTCAGATGGTCCAATTGTTGACAGTACAGATCCGAATTAAGAGTTTGGCCGTAGGGGAGCAGCTCATAGTAGATGATTCCCTGCCAATCCCACCAAACACACAATAAAATCTTCCTGACCGTCAATCCTGGCTTGGCCACCGTTTGCGCCGACTCACCGCGATTCGACCACGACCGTTTTCGCTTGACGTTGTCGTAAGTGACCCACTTTTCATCACCGGTCACCATCCGCTTCAGAAATGGGTCGATTTTGTTGCGATTCAGCAGCGATTCGCAGATGGAAATTCGGTCCATGAGGTTTTTTTGCGTTAACTCGTGTGGCACCCATACATTGAGCTTCTTTTTGTATCCAGCCTTATTCAAGTGGTTCCAAACGGTTTTTTGTGCAATGTCTAGCTCCTCGGTAATCGAAACAGTGCTTATATGACGGTCGGACTCGACCATTTCCATTATTTTATCGACATTTTCGACAATTGGCCTTCCAGAGTGTGGTGCAACTTTGACATCAAAATTACCGGAACGGAATGGACGAAACCAAATTGCGCGTGATTGGCTGTCACAGTATCAGGACCATAAACAATATTCACATTTTCAGCCGCCTGGCTTGCGTTTTCGCCTTTATCGAAGAAAAACTGTAAAATATGGCGTATTTTCACTTTTGCTGGTGGCCATCTTTGACGCGCGCTCAAAAAATATTGAGTCAAGCAATCACAAAACTGTCTGAGATGTTTGTTTTAGTACGAAATCTTATCTTTCTAACGCCATCTACCGTAATCCGATCGCACTTATACAACGCGAGATACAGATTACTAAAGCCATCTATTGCAAAAATAATGGATTTCTTTTTACTACACCTAATATATGCATTATTACACAAGACGATATTTTTTTCACTAAAATGTTTCAATTTTTCGTTGGGACGGTTTAATAATAAGCGATTGGGCCTTTAATTGGTCTCCATACTGAAGCTTTTCTTTATTTTAGCCATGCAACCGTGATATCGTCCTATCCATAGCTATTCGTGTTGTATTGTAGTGATCTCCGCTAGAGTTTCCATGTTCCAGCCCATGAAGGGCGGAATTCTATGAAAGCTGCATTGAAAATTTTGCGCATGGTTATACGTTGTGTTTACTGAATGAAAGCAGTGAGCTCAACGTGTATGCGCAATCTCGGGTGCATTGCATTATTTGATGAGCGTACAACGTACTGTACTCACGGGAGCACTGTAGGCTCTCGTTGAATCTTCTGCTTTCTCTCTCTCTCTCTGTCTCTCTCTCTCTCTCTCTCTCTCTCTCTCTCTCTCTCTCTCTCTCTCTCTCTTTCTTCCGTTCTCCTTCTCGGCTCTGGCTATTACCGCAGTGATACTGTAGGGCGTTGAAACTTGAAAGCTATCACTGGTGGCACAAGTCCGACTTTGCTCGCTACGCGGCGAAATTGTATACAACACCGCGAGATCCTCTCGACACGCGTGAGGAAGCGGATAAACAGGAACGATCGATGACTCTCAATCCTCTCTCACAATCGTCGTTGATCCCACTGCTAATGGAACATCAAGCCGGCAGCCAGGAAGACAAAGAGCGCGTCATATACAGAGTACGAAAGGAGGAGAGCGACAGAGATAACCGGCGCAAAGCCGGTGGATTTGTAACATGTGCGATACCATAGATTAAGGCAGTAGTCTGCTTTACAGGCTTCAAAAAATCGATTTTTCGTTTTTGTCTTAAATCTATTCCAAAACTATCCAAGAATATGTGTTCAAAATTTTAGAGGCCAATTCGACATATTTTCGAAGCTAGATCAGTTTTAGTGGCCGAGCGTCGAGCAGGTGCGAATGCTCGGGCAGAACTTTACAGCCCGTTTTCTCGAGTTTTCATTTTCACAAGTTTTGGAAAACGGTGCCGGCGATAGTAAAAACAATATATGTCCGATCGAAAAAAACCAAAGTGATCTAGCTTCAGTATTGAATTATCTTCTATTTGAACTAAAAAAGTTGGACAAAAGTACTATTTAAATTACTTGTTTTGCAACTTAAAGTGAATTTTTTTTCTTCAAAAAAGTGAATTTTTTTTTCAAACTTCGAAAAAATTTGGAATTTCGTCATTTCTTCGGTATTTTTTTAGTTCATATAGAAAAGGAACTTATAAAAACTAAAAAAAAATTTGGTTCCACTGTTTCAGATGCATCGCACGACCTCCATCACCGGCACCGATTTACGAGTGCACACTCCAGGCGCCCCAGAAAAATCGTTACAACTTTGGCAAATTTCAATAATTTGTAATAATAAAAATTGTTTTTTAAAGCTTGAATATAATATACTATCGTCTCAAAATTTCGTTTACCGCAATCATTTCCTTCCCTTTCAAAAAAATTGTTGAAAAAACGCTTTTTTTTCGGCTCCTAAAGCAGACTACTGCCTTAATATCGCTATTCCTTCTATATACCCGTACTCACTTACCCTACGCACGCGAATATAGTGACGCGTGCGTCCGCGCGTCTGTATGTGTGCCTAGCTGTTCCATCGGCTGCACACGCGTTGAAGTCCGATTGGAAGTGAATCTAGCCCCCTATTTAAATAAAATTCATGCGGTCTACAGCGAGTCAGTCTCACTGGCTCATAAGCTAATCATGCCTCACGATCGGTCTCAGACTCAGCAGCACTTACGACAGCCTGTTTTCTACATTTCACGGTGAGATGCCCTTTAAGAATCTATTGACGCTAGAAAAAAATTTAATCTTTGAGGGGTCCGGGTCCACAACTCGCGGTTAACCGACTCAAACCGAGAGTAACGTCCCGCGATTTTTGGGATTCACATCGACTATCGAACTTGCAATATATCGCAAATTTCGCGATAAGTAGAAAGAAAAGGGACGAATTTGAGGACAAGCCATCGCATCTTGGGGGTTGTAAATAGATCTCCACTGGAAAGGCGATACGTCGAAGCAGATGAAATCATCGCTAGACAAGACGATCTTTGTCGCTTTGTTTCAAAAATAAAATAAAAATAACAATAAAAACCCCCTGCCGAAATTCTCTGTTTGGCTGGCGTACAGAGACGCCCGAGTCGATACGACCGGTGTCTGTCATCAGGTGTAATGCCCCGCGACGAAGTTCGGAGCCACATCGAATGACGTGATTCAGTGATTCTCATTTCTATTGGAAGGAAATAAGTAGTAGAGATGTTGTAGATCCCGAAAGTCCAGTTAATCAATCATATTAGCAATTGAGTCAAAAATAAAGAAAATTTGAGACGAAACATCCGCAGGGGTCAGGTCACTCGTGATAATATAATCATAACGTTAAATTTATCATTTTCGTATACAATTATATTTTATATAAAAATGACTGGATGAAATTATTTTTATGTATAACATTATAGGATAAATACTTTGAAATAATATGACGAAAATTTTGTGAAAGATAATAGGTGCGATGAATCAAAGTTTTGAAAACCACGGATGTGAGTCGCAGTATCGTCATATTATGTAGAGAGACCACGTGCAGTCTCCCATCGAAAATCGTTAACGTATTTTTCTTACTTTAAGATTTATTTAGTGATGAAAATCAAACTATATGGTGACTCGAAACTATAGCAGAAAAACTCCGGCGCTCGATAAACAAAATATCTTAAACCCTTGACCCAGGAAGTCGACCTGGTCGTAAATCCGACATGGCTCGGGCCCTATGCACTTCGCCGCGAACAAGACCTCTATTTTTTCTAACATTCAAGATAAAGAACGCAGAACAAATTCTTAGAAATGCAGCGTCGATTGCGATTATCGTAGCCTTCATCCAATCAAAATCTTACAAAACTACCCTCCCCCCGCTCTAACTTGACCAACCGTGTGAGTCGACCTATTTTTAATGCCTTATTCTCCAATCCTCAAGAAAACTCATCTCGAAAAGTGTACGCTTTCGATGCCCCTTCCCTCACAAAATCTGTATCGCCAAAATTTTACGCCGCGAAAAAAAAACTTCAAAAAAGAGAGGTCGTTTTTGGACCTTCGAAGTGAGAGGTCGTTTTCGGACCTTTGAAGTGAGAAGTCGTTTTCGGTCCCTCGAACTGAGAGGAGTCTTTTTCTATCCGTCGAAGCGAGTTGAGTTTTTTTCTTTTGATTAACATCCGTCAGTCGCAGTCATAGCCACAGTCGTAGTAACAGTCGATAATAGAACAAGAGTTCGGAAAAGTTGTGAAAAAAAGTAAAATAAAGAAAAAAGGATCAAGAAAGCAAAAGTGCATTTTTGACATCTCAACTACCTGGCCACCAGAAATCCTTACACGCATCCACGCAGCAGCGATAATTGAGTTCCAGCGATTTTATCTTGTTTCAACCATACGAGTAAGTAACCATGAATATTTCTCGGAAACGTAAGGGAAATGGTGGGAATATCTTCCCATTTCATCGTTCTCGGACGTGTCTCGAATTATAACCATTCGCTCGGAATTTACCCAACATGGCTCTTTTTCGCCCTGTCAATAATTTGATCGTCTAATTTATAATAATGATTTGAAACCCATAAATTTCGTTGTCTTCGAATCTCCACTCGGAATTGTTGTTTTTTTATGAAATATTTCACGTTTGTTTCATTTTTGAATTACGAGTCATGGTCTATAACTGTGAATCGCATTCTCTAGCCCATCCTGAGCAATTTTACGCAAGGTTAGGCTCGGAACAGGGCAACTTGTCCTAATATAACGCCGATTGTCCAAATAACGTGTAAAGGGAGAGGTCGCTTTCCTTGACCGAGATGGAAATCTGCCGGATGAGACGTAACACGAGTTTAGCGCCTTAAACGTGGTTCCGATTGGACCATTCGCCCTTAAACCGCGGTTAACTCGGTTAACCCCGAGTTGTGCAACTGGGCCTTACGCTGCTGCGTTTTTGAGCTTTGAAAATGGTGTATAGTATATGAAGTCGCTGCCGCACATATACATATACATATATATGTGTGTAGATGTGTGATATAGATATACAAAATGCAATATACTTTTTCAAAATTAACAAATTATGAAATGAATGAATAAAGTTATATACATATTTTGTTTATTCGATCCGAAACAATCTCGATTTTCAATCTCCCTTTACTTTATTCCTTGCACATCAGACAACCGCTTGTAGATATATTTGAATGATTAAACGAACTTAGCTTTGTGAAGTTCGATCGTTATTATATCCGATGTCTCGTTAGAGATGATTACAACACGTAGTAGCGCTACATCATTCTGATGACCACACGTTTAGAGGCTGAAATTGAAAATTCGGGGCCTTTTTGTCACAGGTGTCCGTGATCGCCTGATTGGACCGTCTTTAAAAATTAATAATAATTCAGGGTTTGATCTGGGAACCATACATGCTTATATCAATCGACTCAGAATTTCACCCCCAACCCCCCAACATCCCAATGTCATTTGAGGGATGACATTCCGTCCTGGGACACTCTGTATAAGGATGGGAAGTGAACGGATTACTGTTTTGATCATAACCATGACTTTTATTAGGGTAGGGTGTAATCATCTCGAACGAGACATTGGATATAATTACGATCGAACTAAACAAATGTAAGTTCGTTTGATCGTTCAATTATATCTATGTCTCGTTCTCGAGGTTACAACACGTTGATGTTCAGAGAGTAAATCGATTTTTTGTTTGTATAACACGTTCTATTTCCTTTTTGTTTTGTTGTACATTTAATTTAACGTCTGGCGTATGACGAATAATAAAACATCAATACAATTTAAGAAAAAAAATGAGATTAGTTATAGTAACAACCGATATTTAATAGAATACCAATGGGACCAACTGCCTTCGATCTGAATCGATTGGCCGATTATAAAATCGGACGAAAACTTGAGGCTCTTTGGACCATCCAGCAGTGGATTTTATCACCAATAAATCTATGAATTTTGCTAGGGCTGATGAGGTAGCTGCGTGATTGGTGGTCTGCGGGGTATATTCTGTGTTGAGACAACTGATTTTGAAGACACTTCTTATCCATCGACTTATAGAATTTGTCGATGCGGCTTTAAAGGGTTTTACGCTGTTACTGCGTAAGTTTCTTTAGTCTTCGTTAAGTATTTTCCTGGAGTGGATTCTTTTTTCTTTCCAGTATTTCGAATCCATTTATTATTTCGAATCCGTTTATTGATCTTCTAATATTTGTAATTTTTATTAAGGAGTTTTGGGACACTTAACGAAATGTTACCATTTGATTCAAATTTATACAGTACATTTTTTGTGATAGTCTGGCTCGGACAGTCGGCAGAGACGGACGTGTTTACAATTACAAGTAATCGCTCGTATTGTATACAGTGGTGGTCATATACATTGATTTCTCAAATTCGAACGCTTAATTCCCTGGCGCTCAGTAAGCCTCAACGGCATGGGAGACGGTGACGAGTCCTCTGAGGACAGCGAGGACGCCGAAATGCAAACAGAGCAAAACGGTTGTGCACCTACGGTTTCAATTCCGCCAATAATCATTAATCGAAATCGGGATCCCACAGGCCAGATCAAATCACCAACATGGCAAGTAGTTCCCAGCAGAAAACGTGCGAGAATCAGTAGTCCTGACAGTGATGGAGAGTCATCTACAGCCATCTCTAATGTAAATAGATACGCAGTCCTCGTTGATAAGGCAGATCAAGCTGTCAAAAATCGTATCGAACAAGCAGTTCGAGAGAGCGAGAGAGAACCGAAACCACCGCCAATATTTATACCGGGTCTTAAATCGATCGCTGAATTATCGAATCTGCTAGGAGAAGTAGTACAAAACAAAATCAAGAGACGCGGCAGCGTCCCGACGCCAAGTATCAAGAGACGCGGCAGCGTCTCGACGCCAAGTAATAAAAAAAAACGACTGTCACGACACGACACGCCGCGCACTCTTTATACGCCAAGATGGGCTTTAGCAGACGACTTTTTAACTTATAATCGACATTACGCGAAAACGCGGAGACGAATCGAAAATCTAATGACATTTTACCAATCAAATGTTATTTTTTCCTATCGATTTTGTTTGGGTCATTTTTCGATCCGCCTACTCAAACTTGAGATCTCGTAATATTAGCCGAATTTCCGAGCGACTTTTTTACCACAAAAATTCTTCAACACTTTAGAACTTGGAGGGATAAAGTTATTCGGTCGCATCGTAAGCTATACTACATACGTCCTTTTGGGGAAAGCGTTAACATGATGGGAACGCTTAGAGTTTCAGCGTGAAGTGCATTGTTTGCTCACTTCAGAGAGGTGCTGCTATAAACAAACAGTGGCGCGCTAGAAACGTCAAAAGTCGGGTTCTTTGAATGTATAGCCTCTGGCGGCTTTAAGAGGGAACGGTACCCGCAGCAAGACTTCGACGCAGCCCCGGCTCCGGTCGGTAGGGCAGAACTCGTACGAACCCCTGCTACCTACCGGGAGATTGTAAATGCCTTCCTGCGTCTCGCAACGCGTATGTGCGTGTATGTTGGTGTGCATTACTACGTCAGCCGCACGCGGTTTAAGATTTTTATCTTTCCGCGGGCTGATCCTTCGTAGCGCGTACACACCGCGTGAGCGCATATACACCGCGTGAGCGTATATACATGCACAAACATACATAAACACAGTCAGCGTCGAGAAAGAACTTTATTTTCTTTTCTCAACGCCGACTTCGCAAGAAATTCAAAAACACGAATTTCGCAGAAAGAGTCCTTGCTGAGGGTAGCGATTGGCTCAGTAAACATTTAGGGTATAAACAATACAAACATAATTGTTTAAACAATTATGAATGCATTTATTCTCGACCACGATTGTGATCGGTAGATACGGTACTTTCAGTACCTCTCAGCAAATAGATTGCTGTCTGCGAGCCGAGAAACGGTACGCTAAAAATAATGCAAAAATAATTGTTTAAAAAATTATTTTTGCATTTTTCCTCGATCATGATTGTGATCGGGAGATACGGTACTTTCAAACCTCTTAACAATTATGATTGCTGCTTGCGCTATGTAAAATCCAACGTTAAAAATAATGCAGCCATAATTGTTCAAACAATTATGAATGCGTTTATCTTGACCACGATTGTGGTCGGTAGATACGGTACTTTCAGTACCTCTCGGCAAAGAAATTGCTGCTTGCGAGCCGCAAAACATAACAATAAAAATAATGCAAACATAATTGTTTAAACAATTATGGATGCGTTTATCTCGACCACGGTTGTGATCGGTAAATATGGTACTTTCAGTACCTCTCGGCAAATAAATTGCTGCTTCCGAGCCGAAAAACCTAACAATAAAAATAATGCAATCATAATTGTTTAAACAATTATGAATGCGATTATCCCGACCACGATTGTGATCGGTAGATACGGTACTTTCAGTACCTCTCGGCAAATAAATTGCTGCTTGCGAGCCGCAAAGCATAACAATAAAAATAATGCAATCATAATTGTTTAAACAATTATGAATGCGTTTATCTCGACCACGATTGTGATCGGTAGATACGGTACTTACTTCCAGTACCTCTCAGCAAATAGATTGCTGATTGCGAGCCGCAAAACCTAACAATAAAATAATGCAAACATAATTGTTTAAACAATTATGAATGCGTTTATCTCGACCATGATTGTAATCGGTAGGTACGGTACTTTCAGTACCTCTCAGCAAATAAATTGCTGATCGCGAGCCGCAAAACATAACAATAAAAATAATGCAATCATAATTGTTTAAACAATTATGAATGCGTTTATCTCGACCACGATTGTGATTGGTAGATACGGTACTTACTGCCAGTACCTCTTAGCAAATAGATTGCTGATTGCGAGTCGCGAAACCTAACAATAAAATAATGCAAACATAATTGTTTAAACAATTATGAATGCGTTTATCTCGACCATGATTGTAATCGGTAGATACGGTACTTTCAGTACCTCTCGGCAAATAAATTGCTGCTTGCGAACCACAAAACCTAACAATAAAAATAATGCAAACATAATTGTTTAAAAAATTATGAATGCGTTCATCCTCGATCACGATTGTGATCGGTAAATACGGTAATTTGAGCATATATGGTTGCCTCTCAGTATATATGATTGCTGTTTGCACACTGCAAAGCATAACGGTAAAAAATAATTCAAAAATAATTGTTTCAACAATTATCAATTTGTTTTTTCTCGACCACGTTTGTGATCGGTAGATACAGTACTTCCTATACCTCTCAGTAAATATGATTGCTATTTACGCGTTGCAAAACTCAATGGTAAAAATAATGCGACAATAATTGTGTAAACAATTAAAGCATTTCTTCTCGACCACGATTGTGATCGGTCGGTGCGGCACTTTCTGTACCTCTCAGCAAATATGATTACTGCTTGCGCGCTGCAAAACATAACGGCAAAAACAATGCGTAAAAAACTGTTTGAACCATTCAAGAATTTATTCTCGACCACGATTGTGATCGGTAAGCGCGGTACTTTCTGTACCCCTCGGCAAATATGATTGTTGCGTACGCGCTGCAAAAATCAACGGTAAAAGTAATGCAAAAATATTTGTTTAAACAAGTATTTTTGCTTTTTTTCTCGACCACGATTATGATCGGTAGGTGCCGTACTTTCTATAGTATACAACTTGATGACATTGAAGTTTGTATTGTAAGATGCATCGAAAACTTTTTCATTTTAATAGACGAAATTTTTTTTATTTTCATACTGAACAAATCGTTACGACATTTTCACACAGTCTTAGACAAGTTAAATTTTCACAAAGATTACTCTCTATAATAATAAAAATAAAGAAATGGAAAAAATATGTTGGGGTGGTTTGAAAAATAAAGTTTATAAAGTTACTTTTCAGGGCTTACGGTTGATGAAAATTGTAAAACACATGAATATTTATTTTCCCTTATTTATAATTTATTCAAAACAATACATTATTTAATTTTACGGTATTACTGGATGGACCGTCAGACAATAAATTAGTTCAAAATGGGCGAATCGTAAATTTACAAGTCTAGATCATATCGTACAAGTTTAGCCTTACAAGCGGCTAATTTAATAGTAAATTAACACTGAGAAATGTTAATTTTCCACTTTCAATACCAACTGAAGTCAGATTCCACGATATTGGCGTGTGCTTGACTGAGGTTTTGACAGTGACTGTACATCTGTTTCAACTGGACAACAAAAACATTTCTCAATTTGTAAATTCAATTAATACGTTAAGATAATCTTATTATTATCAATAATCGCCTAAAAACTCGTTAAGTTTATAACTACGTTAAGTTTATAACTATAGAAAATGAAGTATTTCCGTTTCAAAAAGATATGAAATCCCCCTAAAAAACTTTAACAAGTAAAAAAAACGCCGAGTAATAAAAAATGCCCTCGAAAGAATTATCGGTTGTTTCACTATCTACAAGATTCTAATTAACCTCGAAATATTTGTGATTTTTTTAAAACAATAGTTTTATTTAGATTCTAATTTTTCAACTCAAACGTACAAAAGAAGTGAAATAACTTTTTATGAAAAAGCCAAGCAAATTTACCAGAAACGTACAAAAAATTACCAAACTCTAGTAATACCATTTTTCTCAATATTTTGTTTTCAAAAACCATTTTACTCTTATAATAAAGTACGAATCACGATTATATAAAAGTACAACGTATGCATCACACAAGTACTGTATGTATGTATCACTAGAAAAGCTGGGCAACGACTTGGCGTGCATGGTTAAGAAAAAAAGCTCGGCGAAGGATGACGTTTTCTCAACAATCTGACCATTGGTTTAAGAAAAACATAAATTGACGCAATTTATTATGTAACTGCAAACCAAGTTTCTGATTCCGCAAAGTATAACTTAAAAAATCAGTGATGTACCCCTAGACCACACGGCTCTTGAAATCTCACTTTATTTGCATACCTTGAAAAGTTGTGTGGAAGTATTCACTTTCTACTCTATTGCAGAACCACCATACATCTCATGAAATCTATTGCGTCGTATAAATTTTGGTGTAATGAACATAGTTTTGGCAGGCTGAAGGTTTGAACTACGGTCCGCACCACTTGCTGGTGGAAAAGGAATATCGATATTACTCTCGACACCTATCGCTCCATTTCCGATAATCTGTCTCAGTACAGTGGAACATCTCATTTCTAATAATTCTGTATGCCTGATGTGATGTTACAATTTGAAATAATCTATGTAGATAAATTGTTGCAAAAGTTACTTTTTCAAGCGGTTGGGACGTTTCTGTAAGAAAATCGTGTATCTTCCCGAGCTTTTTTTCTTAACCATGCACGCCAAGTCGTTGCCCAGCTTTTCTAGTGATACATACATACAGTACTTGTGTGATGCATACGTTGTACTTTTATATAATCGTGATTCGTACTTTATTATAAGAGTAAAATGGTTTTTGAAAACAAAATATTGAGAAAAATGGTATTACTAGAGTTTGGTAATTTTCTGTACGTTTCTGGTAAATTTGCTTGGCTTTTTCATAAAAAGTTATTTCACTTCTTTTGTATGTTTGAGTTGAAAAATTAGAATCTAAATAAAACTATTGTTTTAAAAAAATCACAAATATTTCGAGGTTAATTAGAATCTTGTAGATAGTGAAACAACCGATAATTTTTTCGAGGGCATTTTTTATTACTTGGCGTTTTTTTTTACTTGTTAAAGTTTTTTAGGGGGTAAAGACTATACACACCAAACTCTCAATAGTAGTGGACAATTAAAAATAATGGCCAAAAACGCTGATGCGTATAGAACAATTGTCCACCAACTCGACGACGTAGGCGCTTCTTTTCACACGTATCAACTGAAGCAGCAGCGAGCATACAGAGTTGTTATTAGATCTCTCCACCAATCAACTCCCCCAGCAGAGATTAAAGACGCGATCGAGAAACTTGGACACCTGGTACGCAATGTTGTAAATAAACGCCATTGGCAAACACGCCAGGCCCAAACAATATTCTTCGTGGACTTAGAACCCAATCGAAACAATTAAGACATTTACAGCATAGATTTACTATTGAATGCGAAAATTCAAATCGAACCTCCGAGAAAAACAAACACAATCGTTCAGTGCGCTAGGTGTCAGAGGTACGGTCATACCAAAACCTACTGCTGCAGACAATATCGAGAGTCTCTTGCAGAGACTCTCGGACAATTCTCTTGCAGAGAAGCTCCTGCAAAATGTGCACTATGTGCGGGGGGCCATCCGGCGAACTACAAAGGCTGCATAATTTATCAAAATATTCTAGAAAAACGAGGTAGAAGCACGCAAAGACCTCATTGGCACAGGTCAAATAATGAAAACGCAAATACGGTGGAAGAAAGGCAGTCCGGTAGTATCCCCCCAACGCGTCAATCGCGCAGAGAAAACAATCTAAGCTATGCCCAAACCACAAACACATACATAAACTCATCATCAGAAAATCGCGCAAATAATAATAACAACTCTGATATGGTTCTCGTTCTCGAGAAATCCCTCAATGAATTTAAGGGCGGGGTAAAGTATTAAAATTTTTTTTTTTTTCATTTTTTAAATGAATGCATAATATCTCAAGAATATTGTGTTAAAATTTCAAGTCGATCGGAGTAAAATTGACGAAGTTATGAGTATTTGAGCGTCTATTGCTCCATGCCGGGTTTTATACCTGGGCGGCGCACGACAGTAAAGAAGAAAGAGTTTTGCGTAGACAAACGCAAAAAGATGCTCTCGATCATCTTGATGGAAGCCTTTTGCTCTACAGACCTGGCATCGACGACTTTGAGTGAGTATAAGAAAATTATCGAGTTTTATTTTGAATTTCTAAAAATTCAAAGATAATTGAAAAATCTGAAAAAATTCATACGTATTCAGAAAAATGAACGAATCACGAAAAAAAATTGGGTTGCGGGGAAATTTGTTGACTAATTTTTTTTTTTCATCATTTTGTTAATAACATTTTGGAATTATTATTATGCAAAATTAATCTTTTGAGTACCTTTAATATGCATGAATTTTCTCAGATTTTTATGCAATCGAGAAGTGTTCTCAAACTTATCCGCAATGAGCGCTAAGCGACCAAACTCTTCTGCGTTTTTCAAACCGTTTTTCTGAGACTTGTCATATTTGAAGTCCGTGTGCACGATAACTCAAAATCTACTGGACCAATCGCTTTGAAATTTTGCACAGTACTTCTTCACATAATTCACCAGGTATTGTCGAGAGCTTTTTTTGTTTTTTTTTAATAATTACTAATTTTTCAACAACAAATTAGCCGATTTTTTTTTAGCGAAAATCGGGTTTTTGGCTCCCAAGTGCTACGAAAAATCGAAAAATCGAAAAAAAAAAATCCTCCCGTCATTACCTCGAGAAACATCTCCTTTAACAAATGCATTTTGATTTTTTTGTTTCAGATGATTCTGTTGCGAGTTATGGTGCACACCGCAAACCAACTTTTTTTCGAGGCGCCTCCGGGGTTTAATTTTCACTCGTTCAATTTTGAATATTTTGCAATGAAAATTTAGGAGAATGTTGTTCAAATGTTACTTTATTAAATGTAAATTTTTCAATAAACGAACACTATCCGTTACGCCAAAAAAAAATCTTAAAAACATGCCTTTTTTTCGCCGAATTAACTTTACCCCGCCCTTAAAGCAGTGCTAATGCAGCAAAATCAATTATTAAATACAATGGTAAACCTACTGACTACAGTACTAACCAAATTCTCGGAAAAATGAACCAGTTCTATAAACTAGCCTTATGGAATGCCAATGGACTGGTGCAACACACAGAGGGTCAAATGTCTAAAAAACCTGGCCAAAAGTCTAGATTACGTAATGTCATATAAATACGGCAAACTAGCATTTTTTGACTGATATTTATCTTCACTTTAAGCGCCTAAAATATTTTGTATGTGCATTTTTTTTAAGGCTGTAACTAACGTGCAAAGTCGATGTTCTTTATTTATTTATTTAAATAAATATTAATTTGATTATGAAATTGCTTAATGTTTATGTATATTACTATTTTTTAACTCTAAACATCTTTTTTAGTGAAGCAAAATAAGTGGAAAAAAAGTAAATTAACTATATAGCAATCATTAAAAATGACACAGTCGATTATAGTATTAAATTATTGCCAAAAAATATATTTTTGTCTTTTTTCAATTCTTCTGCAAATTGCTCCGTGCCCCTCCGCGCGCTATCTCACTCAAGAATTTTCTCTTTAGGACCTAAACACTGAATTCACGCTGCAAAACCTTGCGGATAGTTGCGCAATTTTTAATAAATGTCTGTGAAAAAAATTGGGATGTTTTGGATTTTGTCATTTTTTGGCTACATTTCCGAAATTCTCCTATCAAAACTTGCTCCAAAATTTGTGGCTACTTTTTTCGATCCGCTAAGTACAATAAAAGTATAGAAGAGTTAAGTGTCGGATATTAAGCCTTTAAGGTCGAAAGATAAAAATTATTATTTGCTTTTGAGGTATAAAACGTGAATAAATCATTTGCTCCAAACTCAAGCAAATCACTTTGAACATTGAGTCAATTTTTCTAATTCGGTCTGGGTATTGTATGTTAATAAATATTTGTTCTTCAACTTCTGGATTTAATGTGTTCGTTGTTAAAGTATATTCAAAATGAGTTATACTGCAACTAAAAAGCAGTTGTTTGAGGTCTTGCACGAGAAAAAGAAATTGAATCGACAATCACAACAGACTCATCTATTAGAATTTTTGTGTGGAAAATTGGGTGTAAGTAGAAGCGAAGGAGAGGCAAGAAATGAACTACTAAAAGGTGTCCGCCGTTTCTGCAGTGAAGCGTACTCTAGATTTGACAAGACAAATCGTCATGTGGAAGTTTTTATGAGTAAATATGGTTCTTGGCTTGCAAACAACCTAACAGTCGATAAACCTATCATCGATTCGTCAGTTTCAGCATCGTCTTCATCGTCAATCGGAGGAGGAAAAAGAAAAGGCCGTCCAAGTCAAGTATTTGCGAAGTCGTCGGAGCGTTCGAAACGAAGAAAAACAGAAGACTTGCGGAAAAGCACCGAGACCGATACACTAGTATATGCCACTCAAATGAAATTACGCAGCCAAGGACAGAACGCAGCAGCAAAAGTTGTTCAGAAAATATCTAGTATCCCTTCAAAGACAACAGAATACATTGTAAAGATATTAAAAGACTCGGAGTCTTCACAGCCGCAATCTACTATTGTAGCTTACACTGCAAATGAGGCGGTTTCAATGATTACGAGTAATAAACTCACGAAGCACCAGTACTTAAGTATTAGAAGCGGCACAAAAGAAAGAGGAGTTGATTTATATCCTTCGTATCACAGAATAAGGGAAGCAAAGGATTTGTGTTATCCAGGTTCAATGAATATTACAGTCAATGATCAAATGGCGGAAGTGAAGTTGCAAGGCTTATTAAATCACACAACTGAACGGTTGATTGAGATATGTGACCCTGTTCTTTCTACTATTTCTGAGTATAGCCGACAAAATCTTATTTTGATTTGTAAATGGGGATTTGATGGAAGAGCGGGTCAGTCTCAATACAAACAAAGAATTTCAAATGCTATTGAAGATTTCGATGACAGCAACATTTTAGTAACTTCATTGGTTCCTCTACAACTGTTTGCAAAAATTGAAAACTATTCGGAGAAAGTGATCGTTTGGCAAAATCCACGTCCATCGTCAACAAGATATTGCAGACCTATTCGCTTCCAATTCACAAAAGAAACTACTGACATTTCAAAGAACGAGCATAAATATGTTCAAGATCAAATTGACAAACTTCGTGCAGCAGAATGTGCATGTCAAGCAGATTTAGTCACTGTTTCCTATCAAATGGTATTAACTATGATTGATGGAAAAGTGTGCAATGCAATTACATCGACAGCTTCTGCACAAACTTGTTATGTTTGTGGTGCAAAGCCAAAGCAGATGAATGATTCGGAAAATGTCATTAATAGAAAAGTAGACGAAACGAGGTTGCAATTTGCTTTGTCACCACTTCATGCTTGGATTCGATGCTTTGAGTGCTTTCTCCATATTTCTTACAGGCTTAATATTCAGAAGTGGCAAGCTCGGAGTGATGCTGATAAATCAAGTGTTGCAGAAAGAAAATCAGCGATTCAATCAAAATTCAAAAAGGAAATGGGTCTGTTAGTTGATGTGCCAAAATCAGGAGGGAGTGGCACGACGAATGATGGAAATACAGCAAGAAGATTCTTTGAAAATACTTCGAAATCTGCTGAGATAACTGGAATTGACGAGACCTTGCTTAAGCGATTTAAAGTTATTCTTCAAACACTCAATAGTGGATTTGCCATTAATGTTGAAGCCTATGATTCCTATGCGCATGAGACTGCAAAGTTGTACGTAGCCAAATATAATTGGTACAATATGCCTGCTTCGATGCATAAAATTTTATTACATGGAGCAGTCATAATTGTAAACTCAATTTTGCCGATCGGTCAACTTTCGGAAGAGGCTCAGGAATCCAGAAACAAAGATTACAAGCAATTTAGATTGAATCACACACGAAAGTTTTCACGAACAGATACAAACACAGATTTATTACATGCACTTCTTGTTTCATCTGATCCGTTAATTTCGAGTTTGCAGAAACCTCCTAATAAAAAATCGAAATTGATTTCTGCTGAAGTTCTTGCACTTTTGAAAGTGCCAGATATATCTTAAAGTAGCAAAGAATCAGTGGAATCGGAAGGAGAAGATTCTGACGAAAACTAACTTTTGCAAAAAAAGAAACAGTTAACAGAAGTAAAAATATAAATAAGAAGCCAAAAAAAAGTGCAAAAAAACAAAAAAAAGTAGAAAGTAAAAAGCAAAAAAGAAAACAAAAAAGTAAAAAAAAAGTAAAAAATGCGTTTCAAAGTTCCCCCACCAAACCTTCTCGTTGGTGAAACGCGTGAGTAGATTTTTTTAATCGAAACTAATTGAGTATCGGCAAATCAAAGTATAAAATATGGTAATAATACCAATTTTCAAATCAAAAGTCGAGATTTTTGATGGTTTGACCTTGAAATGACCTTGAAGGACATATATCCGAGACTTGACACTATTTTTTTCGTACTCAGCGCATCAAAAAACATGGGTATACCAATTTTTGTACCACGTTTTTGATTATTGCATTTTTGGCCAGGTTTTCGGGTAATTCGGCCCACTGTGCATCGCCAAGAACTAATTACATTCATACACACAAATAGATTAGATATTGTACTAATTTCAGAAACACATTTCACGGACAGAAGCTATTTTAAAATTCACGGTTATAATATTTACGACACAAAAAACCCAGCCGGCACAGCACATGGAGGAACTGTGATCATAATAAAAAACACAATCAAACATCACGAAATAATAGGACTCGAAAAGGATTACCTACAAGCCACGAGCATCGTAATTGAAGACCGGACAGACAGCTCTATCGCCATATCGGCAACCTACTGCCCCCCGAGACACACGATCAAAAAAGACAAGTTCGTGGAATATTTTCAAACATTACGTCCCCGGTTCCTAGCTGACGGTGATTATAACGCAAAGCACCCACGTTGGGGGGCAAGACTTATCACCCCGAGAGGCCGGGAACTTCAAAAAGCCATGACGGAGCAAAATTGGGATCAGCTGTCAACTGGCCAACCGACCTACTGGCCTTCAGATATAAACAAAATACCAGATGTGTTAGACTCTTTTGTTACTAAAGGAATAGCAAATACGTATACGCACGTAGAGTCAAGTTTAGATCTTTCATCTGATCACACTCCAGTGATATTAACGCTAAGCAGTGGGATTATGTACAAAGAAACACTCCCGTTCCTTCATAATAAAAAGACGGACTGGGTGGCCTTCCAAGATAAACTGGACAAAGATATTAACTTCCAAGTACCACTAAAAAACAACGGAGAAATAGAGGACGCTACAGAGTATATTACTCAATTAATACAAGACAGCCTGGGTGGCTACACCTGAAGCAACTCCTAAGGAACCGACCAACAGCTACCCAAGAAATATTAAAGAAAAAATAGCGCAAAAGAGAAGACTTAGAAAAGTTTGGCAACTAAATAGGAACCCAATTGATAAAACAAATTTCAATAGAATTACCCGTGAACTCAAAAAACTTATCTATGACTACAACAACAGCATCGTGGAACAGAACTTATCCAATCTGACCAATACAGCGAGCACCGACTATTCCCTATGGAAAGTCACAAAAAGGCTGAAACGGCCACAACAACATAACCCACCGATCAAAAAACTAAATGGAGATTGGGCTAAACGCGACGCCGAAAAAGCAGAGATATTCGCCAATCACTTAGGCGGAGTATTCACTCCCATGCCAACTCAACTAGACAATGAAGAAATACTACAGTTCCTGGAATGTCCTTTGCCTATGAATCTACCAATAAAACACTTCGCTCCGTCAGAAGTAAAACGAACAATCCTAACAGAAATTAAACACTCTAAATCGCCCGGCTACGACTTAATCACCGGAACAATTCTCAAAAAACTACCCAGAAAAGCCTTAGTCTTTATAACCACACTATTCAATGCCATCCTTCGCACCTCCCACATCCCTAACCAATGGAAAGTTGCGCAAATCATTATGATTCCGAAGCCAGGAAAGCCACCAAACGAACTGACATCCTATCGGCCTATAAGCCTGCTGCCAATTATGTCCAAACTATTCGAGAAACTTCTACTGACAAGGATCAAGACTCCAATAACGGACGACAAACTTATTCCCGACCACCAATTCGGCTTCAGAAACGGCCATTCAATTGTTGAACAAACCAACAGAGTTTTCAATGTCATCTTCAATGCAATAGAAGAAAAAAATACTGCTCCGCAGTCTTCCTCGACATACAACAGGCATTCGATAAAGTTTGGCATTACGGCCTACTCTACAAAATAAAACAAAAACTACCACAGTTCTACCTTCTGTTAAAATCCTACCTAAGCAACAGATGCTTCCAAGTTCGCCATGGCCAAGACCTTTCAGAATTACACTCCATCCAATCTGGCGTTCCGCAGGGTAGTGTCCGAGGGCCAGTTCTTTATACACTGTACACCGCTGACTTACCCATAAGAAGGGATATCGTGGCGGCTACGTTTGCCGACGACATCGCGATACTCGCGATTCACCAAAACCCGAGGACTGCATCCAATAACCTGCAAAGGGAACTCCGAGAAATAGAGAATGGGCTGGACACATGGCGCATAAAAGCCAGGGAAACCAAATCTGTACATGTTACTTTCGCCACAAAAAGAGGCGACTGCCCGAAAGTTAATCTGCACGGACACCCACTGCCAACCGCCAATGATGTGAAATACCTGGGTATGCATCTCGACAAAAGACTAACATAGTTAAAACACATCAAAACAAAAAAAAAAGAGCTAGACCTAAAAATACGCAAAATGTATTGGTTAATTGGCCGTAAATCAAAGCTATCTTTAAACAATAAACTTAACATCTATAAAATCATCCTCAAGCCTGTGTGGACATACGGAATCCAGTTATGAGGGACGGCCAGCAACTCCAACTTAGAAATCCTGCAAAGGTTTCAATCCAAAACTCTGAGAATGTTACTCGATGCTCCTTGGTATATCAGTAATGCCACCATTCACAGTGACCTCGGAATAAACACAATTGCAAAGGATATCCAACGCTTCAGCGACATATATGAAGGACGATTACAAACCCACTCCAATGAGGTGGCCAGAACCGTCCTAGATCCTAACCTAATCTCCAGAAGACTCAAGAAATTTAAACCGATCGACCTACGAGAAAGATTCAATTAACCCCCGAACAAATCGTCGTACTGCGCAACCCAGAGATATTACGCATCGATGGATGCTTACTCTGAAATTATGTTTTGTTCCGGTTACCTGCACAATTATTTATTGTTATGTACATAACAGATTATAATTTATCGATAAAAGACCAAAAAAAACAATTTTTGTGATATACTGAATGCATCCTCCAAATTTCAAATCGATCGTCTACACCGTTTTTATAAAATTTACACTTGAAGAAATACTTTTTAACATAGAGCCTTTAACATTATGGCACTGATGACGAATTTGTTAGAATGTACTGAGTGATTTGACAGTTTTTCGTAACATTTTAGATATTTTTTCACACTATTTCGGGCGTAAAACCGGAATTCAGCGATGAGCGTAGGCAGTTAAAATATCTCCTTATGTTTAAAGGGTTTTTTGTATCGTAAATTTTATGAGAACCGTGTCGATGATCGATCTAAAATTTGGAAGGTGCATTCAGTGTATGAGAAAGAATTTACTGTATAAATTTGAATCAAATGGTAACACTTCACCAATTATCCCGAAATTCCTTAAGATAGTATTTGCAGTTTGTGAGTCATTCCCAGAGCTAGTAGTGTGGCTAGCTTTTCGCTTAACTTCTGGAGACTTATCGAATCGTTCTGATAATTCTCTAGAGCGTCGAATACAATTATTGGACCCAAATCGTCTCATATTATATTTAGGTTTAATGGGGCGGAGTCTAAAAACTCCTTTAAAAAATGTTTCAATCTATTAAGAGGATGCCAAATCCTGTGATGAATTTAGCGTATCGTGTGCCGCTCCAGTTTAAAACTTTTTTTGTCAAAAAATCCAACGATATTTTTACATCTGCAGTATATGGGTCCCTTTTGATTTCTCGACAATAAAGCCACCATTGCTTGAGTGATGTTGCATATTGTTTTATCGTTGCTTCCGCCAGTGAGGCTAACATTATTTCGACTTTTGATGACGATACATTTTTTATTCGGCGGTACGCCTCCCGTATGGCCGCCCGGAAATCAAACGTAGATTCCTTGCCAGTCGGTGTGTGTACAGTCTATAAGGGGCCAGTAACAATTCTTTTGATGAGCCGAAAACGATTTATTCCTGAGTAAGATGTTCCACAAAAACTGGAAACCACGATTGTGTTGGTCAATCTAACACCACGAGGATACCACAAGCTTCCTCAAAAATATTTTTTTGGACGGTTCGTACAATTAAGCAGAATTGAGAAAAATTTCCAACTTATTGTAAATGCATCGATCGCTATAGCTTCTGGGTCCCGATGCTAGGCGCAATAAATTGGGCATTTCCCGTTTTTTCTGGATGCGAATAAATCGATTGATGGACTTCCAAAGGCACAAATACTTTTTTCATAAGCATCCGGCGTTAATTCCCATTCCGTATCTATGTTTTCGATACGAGGTTGTCTATCGGCTTCTTTATTCTGGCTCGATGCAATCTTCGAGGCGAAGACTCGATTATTGCGAATTTCGCACCATTGTGAAATAACTTTCGCAATATCATTCAAACCGGGATATTGTATATGTTCCATTTAATTGATATATGCCACCGCGGTAGTATTACTGACCCGCAACAGGACTTGACAGCTGCGTAGGTCCACGGCGAAACAGTTTATGGCGAAAAAAGCAGCACAAAGCTCTGAATAGTTAATGGGGAGTTCTAGTTCTGACTGTTTCCAGAAACAATGTGTACCTCCATTTTCGCAGTAAGCTCTTCATCCGCTTAAGGACGCATCCGCGAAGAGTTCTCGGATATACCCAGAATCTTGAATTGACTTTACAGAAATGAGGGTATGCTGTATTCACCAATTGAAATCCGGTAATAATTATTTTGGCAAGGTCATAAGTTGTCTGATAATCCTCTTCATCATCGCGGAGTGCCAAAATAATGTCTCTTTCAAATATTTTTAAATGCAGCCATCCTTATTCAATCACCTTACAAGCGTAGACCAATTTCTCTAAGAGGTGAGCAAATTCTCTGATTTTACATCGATTTCTTTTACAAAAATCGTTTATCAAGCTCAATATGGCTTTTTGAAGTGAAACTTCCATTGTCCGGGTACGAGTCGAGAAGCAGTAAAACGTTTGTCTGTAAAGTTTTGGTGGGGATAGTGTTACGCTTTCTGTGACGGAGAAGAAGTGGGGATGGGTCTCGATGAATATACCATATATACAGGGTGAGGCATTTATAGTGACCCAGGCAATTTTCTCCCAAACGAAGCGAGATACGAAAAAATGTTCAATACATTAGTTTCATGGTTTCGAGGGGGACACAAGAAGGTGTCTTTGAATTTTTTCCAAAGTCGAAGTATCAAGGTCATTTGAGGGTCAACTTTGGTTTTTCCAATGGGATGGTGTATTTGTTGTTCCGGAAATCGAAAGAACATTCAATTCCAGGTCTAAAAGTACTGGTATGCTATGGTCTCAAAACTGAAGGATTATGGAATATGCATTGAATAACGATGGTCCCGAGCGGGTCTATCTTATCTCGCTCAGACCTTTACGCAGTAGCGTAATTGAAAGGGTCCCAGATGTACTAGCGTAACTCTCGCGTCCTCCGCGAAGTATCGTATCTCGGCAGACCCTGTTCATTCTAACGCATCTCCGGGCGCGCGTGAGATCCATCGTATCTCCCGCAGCCTTAGAACGGAGTATCGTAACTCGCAGACTGCGATATGCTCTATTGTATCTCAGATGCACCAAAACGTTTCATCGTATCTACGAATCGCAAGTTTTCAGTAAACGCGGTTTGAAAGTTTCGCGTTCTCAAAAATAAAATGTCACTGAATCATCACAACATTTGTGTCTAAATATTGCGCATTATACGCAGAATATTTTTTAGACATGAAAAGCGTTGTGAAAATAGAAACATAATATACTATTATCATAATATTCATCATATATTTCGGTCGAAAGGTCTTTGGTAGGCCTTCCCCCTGACAGCCGTCATGCTTCGACGAAATGTCTTTCATTCAAATTATTAGCACATGTATGTGTGCTAATAATTTGTACGGAACTGTATGAAAAATAGCTGCTTGTAGAGATATACCTAATGCATATTTTTTTCTAATGAAATTGTTTCATACTATGTAAAGTTTTCGGAATAAAATTTAAAAATAAAATATCTTGTAACTGGTAATCAATTTTTGTTTCAAATAAAATCGCGAAATCTCAGTCAATTTTCAAACGAATAGATATAGTGATAACCGTAATACAATTCTTGTGTCGCCCAATCTCAAAAGGTGTTAATAATATCATTACGATTATTATTTTTCTATATTTCATGAATAATTAATTATCTGTTTAAATCAATGAATTATTATATTATTTCCATTCACGTCATAATAATAACATGCTTATAACTGTTATCGTTACATAACTTATTCTTTCATTGTAAGTCGTCGAGATTTTCAACGACTTACGATAGAGTAGAAACTAGAATGGAACTTTCAGAGCGCGGGGGGATACGATATCTTGTTTTACTTTAATTAATTACAGCACAAAAAATTATCAAAATGATTTAAAATTTTGTCTGGGCATTCTTCAAGCTCGAACGAACTTAGTAGTGATGTTTTTCAAAAATCACCAAATTTCGACTTACGATGAAACGTTTTGGTGCATCTGAGATACGATAGAGCATATCGCAGTCGGCGAGTTACGATACTCCGTTCTAAGGCTGCGGGAGATACGATGGATCTCACGCGCGCCCGGAGATGCGTTAGAATGAACAGGGTCTGCCGAGATACGATACTTCGCGGAGGACGCGAGAGTTACACTAGTACATCTGGGACCCTTTCAATTACGCTACTGCGTAAAGGTCCGAGCGAGATAAGATAGACCCGCTCGGGACCATCGATAAGAAGAATAAATCGGTTTACTTTTTAATGGCGTAATCATTACGGGGGCAAAGTTCTTTCGATAAAATTTTGCAACAAATGTTCGAAAAGTTGGCCATTCACTGCATACATGCATTTTTGATAACGTCCTTGATACTGGCACAGGCATCAATGATGCGCTGGCGCATGTTGTCGGATGTCGTCGTACTTCCTTGTATATGTTTTCTTTTATGTTTCCCCACAAAAAAATCTGGAGACGTCAGGTCCGGAGAACGATCAGGCTAATGAACAGGTCCTCGACGTTCTATCCAGCGATCAGCATAATTTCGATCCAATATTTCACGAGCCTGAAGCGAAAAGTGAGCTGGACATCCATCATGTTGATACCACATATTGGACCGTTCCAGGTATTCCAGTGGTATGTCTTCGAGCAATGTTGGAAGCACTCGATCCAAAAAGTCCTTGTACTTCTGTCCGGTGAGTGTACCTTCAAGGAAGTACGGTCCAACTGTATGGTTTCGGTAAACACCACACCAAACATTCAGAGTCCACGGCCGTTGATGTTCCACTTGCCGCAACCACCTCGGATTTTCCGTAGCCCAGTAATGCATATTGTGGCGGTTAACTTGGCCATAATTTGTGAACCCTGACTCGTCGGAATACAATACGTAAAAGTTCTCGTCTCGCATCTGTTGCAGTTCCCATTGACAAAACTGTACACGATGCTCGAAATCATCTCCATGAAGTTCTTGATGCAAAAATATGGGGTAAGGATGGAACTTATGATGGCTGAGTACTCGAAGAACACTTCTCTGAGATATTCCCGACCCTCTTGAAATTTGGCGTGAACTTATTTCCGGATCGTGCTATTTTAGCTGCAGTAGCCCATTAGAGAAAATTCAGCATTTTCTCCAGTAATAGTCCTACTTCGGTTTTTTTTTTCTAGGCGCGTCACTTCCCATTTCCGAAAACAATTGTACAATCCGATCGAAAGTTCTACGGTATGGATTATTCCTCTCGGGGTATCGTTCTGCGTATAAGTTACACGCTGCATGTGCGTTTTTCTGCGTTTCACCGTAAATGTACATCATATCGACCTTCTCGGCCGCCGTATATCGATCCATTCTTATTTTCACTATTCGCAGCAGCAATACCTTATTATTGAACTTGAATTGATAACGTCCAATGTAAGAGTATTACTTTATTATTGAACTTGTTGCAATCGCGATGCCAAGATAAACAATGAGTCTTGATAGCAACCGTTGTCATTGGCAACCAGAAATGATTGATGAAGAAAAAATGACTCCTGATAAAAATCAGGAATCGTTGGTTGCCAATGACAACGATTGTTAGCAAGAATCATTGTTTTTCTTGACATTGCGATTTGCCCCCCGCAATGTCTACGCCATTAAAAAGTAAACTGATTTATTTTTCTTTTTCAATGAATATCCCATGATCCTTCAGTTATAAGATCATAGCATACCAGTACTTTAGACCTGGAATTGAATGCTCTTTCGATTTTCGGAACAATAAATCCACCATCCCATTTGAAAAATCAAAGTTGACCCTCAAATGACCTTGATACTTCGACTTTGGAAAAAATTCAAAGACACCATCTTGTGTCCCCCTCGAAACCATGAATCTAATGTATTGAACATTTTTTCGTGTCCCGCTTCGTTTGGGAGAAAATTGCCTGGGTCACTATAAATGCCTCACCCTGTATATAGACTCCCCTAGCAACGCCACGGAACGCTTCAGCTGCGTAGGTCCGTATATATACATAGATTCACCCAGCATACGCCACGGAACGCTGCAGCTGCGTCGGCCCGTACTGCAGCGTTCTGTGGTACTCTTCACTTCTTCTCCTATATTCTATACTCACCTTGGCGCGTGGGAATGGACGCTACTCTATAGCTGTAGGCACCAGTCCTGTGTGTATATGTGTACACACTTACAGACTTTATCCGTAGTAGACCAGGACTATCAATGATCACCCTGAACTGTCAAAACCTACGAGTTCATTCTGAAGATCTAAACGATGTAGTAGTGCAACGATCCAATACAAGATCTGACTACTCTCAGAAACGTGGCTCGCGAATGAAGACGTAGTGGACCTACCCAACTTCAATTGTATCGTACATTTCAAAGTCCCAATATAAGAGCTGGTGGCGTAGGAATTTACCAGAATTCTAAAGATACAGCGAATATTACTACGCCGCATTTGAATACCGATCCACAACAAATGAACTCGGTGTCCGTAAATTTATATTCAATGGGAGAAATTTGCGCAGCTGAATGCCGCACGGAAATCGGGCAGCCGATATTAATAATTGCTATATATATCTCGCCTAATCAGTCGATTCAACAAATCATACGATTTATCCATCAGACCTTGCTGGCGTACACAGTCAAAGGTTCAGCTTTACTTGGATCCGATCTGCATAAAATTCCAATGACCCTCAGTGGCGATTTCAACGTAAATTTCGCCGTAGCAGACGCATCGCCGTTGATTGATTTTCTTGACCAAAAAATAACTTTAAAGATGAATTACTCACGTACAGAATCTAAAACGAGATATGGGACTACTATTGATGCACCCGAGTAGAAATCCTGCTCCGGCTACAATAAAGGCCTGATCAGGCATCCTGATTTCTTTTTCATGCCTTGATCAGGATTTTTGATCAAGCCCTGATCATTTTTGTGACACTTTCCCTGACTTCGGTCTGATCAGGGTAAAAAATCAAGGCTTGATCAACGGAAATGATCAAGGCCTGATCAGGATAGAACATCAAGGCTTGATCAGTGAAAAAAATCAAGGCCTGACCAGGATAGAACGTCAAGGCTTGATCAGTGAAACAAATCAAGGCCTGACCAGGATAGAACATCAAGGCTTGATTACAGTGCAAAATAAAGGCCTGATCAGGATAGAAAATCAAAGCCTGATCAGCGTGAAAAATAAAGGCCTGATCAGTGCAAAAAATCTAAGCCTGATCAGGGCTTAATTTTTCAAGGATTAATTGAATTGAAACATCATCGCCTAGTCAGGATGATGGAATGAACCTCTGCTGTGGATGTCCTATTTATTCCTGAAATAAAAAATACCACGCAAACCCAAAATAGAAAAAGACACAAATTACAAATAACGTTGATACTTTATTTTATAAACTAAATAGGAATCTTATTTATCACAAATTTTTCTTATTACTCTACTTTATCACACTTATATTTTTCTTATTACTCTACTTTATCACATGTTCTTTATGTGTAAAATAAATAAAACTTTGTTATATATTTTTTATATAGCAAAAATGCGAAACAGACTTTGAAAAATCGGTGCAGGTTACTTTAGAAAAAAGTGACCTGCACCGATGGAATCACATTTACTGGATCGAACTACACTGGGAACTTAACATTATTTGGTTGGCCTACGCTCTCCGGGCTAATCGGTATCGAAGAATGTGATGCCATCGGTGCAGGTTAGCCCGGTCAGCGTAGACAAACCAAATATTGGTAATGTGAATGTAATGCCCATTATGTCCGCAGTGCATTTCGAATTCGAAAATAGGTTATGTTTCACCGAAATGAATGGCTACACGTGGGCAACAGAAAAAATGCAAATAAACGCATGCAAGGAAACAGAAAAGTGTTGAAAAAGTAAGTAAAATAAAAATTTATTGTTGGAATATAACAAAACGGTATATACAGTTATCTTACCTCAAATAAATATCGCAATGACAACAATCGAGAACACGTCAATACGGAATGAAACGCACGAGATTACTGCCGCACTTTCGTCCGGTTATGTAGAAATATTGTCAGATTTGCTTGATATTTGATCCGGGCCTGATCACGTTGTAGTCCGGATGCCTTACTTAAGGTATGCCTCAATTTGCCTGATCCGGTCGGTGTCAGGTGATAGTCAGGCAACTGGATTTAGTGTTTCCTCCAGTTGCTTGATCCAGCTAGCTTCAGGCTATGGTCAAGTAAGTGGACTTACGGCTGCCGGAGCCGTAAGTCCAGTTGCTTGACCAACGCTTGAAGCTAGCTGGATCAGGCGAATTGAAGCAAGCCGTAAGTCCACTTACTTGACCATAGCCTGAAGCTAGCTGGATCAGGCAACTGGAGGAAACACTACATCCAGTTGCCTGACTATCACCTGACACCGACCGGATCAGGCAAATTGAGGCATACCTTAAGTAAGGCCTCCTTACTACAACGTGATCAGGCCCGGATCAAATATCAAGCCAGCCTGACAATATTTCTACTCAGGGCAGTTTTCTCACGTAATTTACCCACATTGAAATCAAGACTTTTCATAGCATATTTCAGTTATCATAAACCTATTTTATGATTTTTAGACTTTCAAGATCCGGAAAGCACCGCGTAATATAATCAATCATATGATAATGTGTGTATAAGTATATATTTGCTTAAATATACCAAACATGTGGTCTCTCTTATCAAACAGGGCTTAAAAAAATTATCTTTTACACGCCTGTAAAAATTTTAATTTATGTAAAAATTGATTTTACATAGTTATTAAGAACTCATTAAGTTTTTTAAAGTTCAGAACAGATCGCCCGGAACCGTCTGATTTTGGCACGAGAAAGTAGCTGGATAAGAGTAGTCCCGTTGAATGTGTACATGACCTAATAGCCCCCAAATCTATCAACTTAGTGATTGTTTCGTGGGATTTTTTGTGTTTTGTTTTTTGTATGCAAATGAGTGATTCACGGTATGGGTAGAGCACCGTATATGACAGGTTTACAAAACTGGATTTTGTATCCTTATACGCAATTTAAAACGAAAGCATCGGACGTAATCTTCTGCCATTCGTTTACACGATTTTTGCGCAACCTTTGAGTCTACCTCTATTGATTGCATCGTTGAGATGGTTTGTACTGTGATGATCTGGTCGACGGTGTTCGATCGTGCCACTATTTCTGGCCTGTTGTTGAGGTTTGAACTTTGTATCTGCTGCTCTTTTGGTAACTTCCTCCCCGAGCTGGTCGCCGCAGCCGAACCGGGGAAGTTTTCCAGTTAAAAATTGTTTCTAGTTGTGTGAATATTTGGCAGATTCTATTGGTTGCGGCAAAATATCCTGACCCACTTTCTCAATGGCTTATGCGGATTTTATTTTTTCTGAGAGGTTTAGGTTGAATAAAAAAGTATCTGCGTTGGATTTTTCGAGGGGTGATTTGATTTTTTGTCCAGCCCGCGTAGAATGTATGCTTTTCTGGCAACCACCGATTTATGTTGTAATGTTGCCAATGGTTTCCCAGAGTCGCATAGGTTTCCGAGGAGCGATAGTTTATCTACTGCGTTATTTTTAGCAATTAGCAAAGTAGAAATCGCTGAGCCGAGAGCGGCCATCGATGAACCTATTAGACGTTGTTATTCCATAAAGTGATTATCTCTCTTGATGAATGTCTCATTGAGACACGCGATCAATCCGGGATTTAATTAAAGTGTTTCTAGCGGGCAGTTTCCGACTCTCCGATATTTATCTAGCATTTCTGTTTTTTCTTTTTGCTTTATTCCTGATGTAATCCAACTTTTCCATCTCGCAGCTAGCTCGAGATGGAAAACGAAGCCCTTACTTATTTTTACCGACGGGACCTCTCCCAAAACCTTAAGCGCCCCTTCGTCCATAGACATCTCGGGTTGTTCCATTGGTATTGGGTCCGCGTCATTGATGGGTTGATCCGACTCGATCGAATTCGAATGTGGAGCTTTAAAAGAGCCTTCCGATCCTGTGTCCTTTTCCGTAATTGTTAGGGGCGGAGATGCGATGTTTAGCTCCGACACATTTCCTTTACCCCCTTCATCGATATATGTCAAATATGCAATAAACCCGCTTGGGGTTATGTTTTCTTCCTCCTAGTAATTGCGCGCCGTAGCTTGTAATAAGCCCCACTGGTGCGTAAAAGTGATCTGGGTTTTGTCCTCCTAAGGAATAGACATGACCCAATCGAAGTGTGCAATCATGCCCTACCTATCGTATGGGCTCATTGACATATAAAATGAAGGTATTCATCTTCCGAAAGGAATTATTGTTCACCTTGACAACGGGTTGGGCTTCTTACATCTACTTCGCCATCTTCGGACTATCTTGCCGCTCGATTCGATAGAGCTCTCCGAAGTTTATCTTCATATTGCCGCATTTTTCGTAAGCATTTTTGCGGGTTGTCTTCGTCGTTTAATTTTATTCTGTTTTCCCATTTTTCAAACACTAGAAATAATTAACTTATGAATTAGTTAATTTAAATATAACGTGAGTTATATAATACGTATTGTGTCACCAACCACAAAAAGCGTAATGAAGAACAGAAGAACAGGTTGACTGCCGATCATGGCAACCTATAAGGAAAAGACCTCGAATTTTGAAAACTTTTGAAGCCTCTAAACGTGTTTAGAGACTTAAAGTATGAAGTAGCACTACTACGTTTTGTAATCTCGAGAACGAGACAAGGATATAATCAGTTATCTTGCTTTGGTCGACCGACTTATGTACAAACATGTTCGGTTTTCCATCTGACAGTTGCTTGTAATCTAGCTATGTTCAGTTATCTTAATTGACAGTCGCAATCAACGTAAGTTAAGGCTTTATATACGCGAAAAATTTCCAAATTTTTCATTTTTTTTTTAAATTTTTGATTCCATTAGCCTGAACGGTTAGGAATATTTTAAGCTTTACAGAATTGAAAAATTCCATTATGCTATTAAATAAGGTAAGATTGCATTTATAATAGATACCGCGCGGCGCGTCCGACCGCCAACTTCAAAGTCGTTTTTCCACTATTCACTTTTTTGAACCTTGTGAAAGTTCTAACTCTTGAACGAAGGTTCAGATCGCTTTGAAATTTTTACAACATATTCTTAGTATCATCACCTATCGTGTGAACCACAGAAACAAACATTTCAATGACACAAAAAATATAAAAAATAAAATACCGACAGAAAATTGAGTAAAAAAATTTTAAGTTTCGAATTTTTATTATAATAATTTTTTAAATAATATTCTTGGTTCACATTGAAGATACATTATGCAATTATAAATATGTTCATTTTTTTTCAGACACCCACATCGATGCCGAGAACTTTCACCATTAACGCGCGCGCAAAAAAAATACATTGCTTTATTATGTTATATCTCCGCCATTTGTTAATATTTCTGATTTTTTTTTACATATATTTAACCATGTGCATAAATGATCTGTAAAAAAAATGTTGTCAATATATGCGTCATTTTTTTTTAACCGCGTCTAGAAAAGTACCTTCGAAAATCAGCGAAATCGCGTATATAAGGCCTTACCTCTAGAGCCCAACGCAGTTTTCAGCATCCCTATACGGCATAAGGACCTTTTCAGGTGAACCCTAAATAGGGAATGCCTCTCAAGGTCCTGATACAGATAGTATTGGGACAACCCTGCGATGGGAAGTACCGATAACGTCCTTATAACGTTTTAACAGGGTTATCCCATCTGGGGTTTGGATAAGGTAATGATGTAAGGTCCCAACAATGTTTATTTAGGGGTAACCACATGAGTCACAGGTGAACATATAAACCTTATACCTCGCAATACTTCGATATACAAATACATTTTTGATAGATACTACAATCATAAGTGGATCTTATGAGATTTTTTTTTTTTCATTGTAGAACTTTTCTTATTTTTTTATTTGGAATTTTTTTCATTTTTATTCGGAACTTAATTTTTCATTTTATTTTCTTGTGCGGTATTTTGTTTTAAAAGTAAACAATACCTTAACATTTTATCTTACCTATCTGTGGATTGGAGGAGGTGGGGATGAAAACTTGAAACGGCATATATATAGAGGAAGAGAGAGAATCGGTGTACGCATAAAATGTTGAGAGCCAGGCAAAGCAAAGAATTAACTCGATTACGAGTAAGAAAACATCGTGCCCTTCGCGGTTTATCAGCAAAAAACAATCGCTTATCAATTGAAACGTCTAATTGGGAGACTGAAGAACAGTCGAATGATGAAAGACCGGAAGATTTTGGGGCTAGGCACAGTGACAATGATTTTGAGGTTAGGCACAGTGACAGTGATTTCGAGGTTAGGCACAGTGACAATGAACAAACCGAAGAACAGCCAAGAGAGGAATTTAATCGTGTAGTAGTGGAAAACAGTGATGAAGATAACTTTTTCGACGATGATAATGTTGGGCATCATGAAGATGATAACGATGAAGAAGCAGCGAGTGAAAATGGAGAATTCGACACACTCGAAAATATCAAAAAATGGGCTCTTCGAACCCCAGCAACCCCCCACTCGCGCTTACACCTGTTGCTCAATATTTTAAGAAAATAGGACTATCCGAATTTACGAAGAGTGTAAAAACATTCCTAGGTACGAATAAAACGAACCGCGTCATCGAACAACTCGGCGTCGACGGAAGGGGTGAATTTGTATATTTTGGCATCAGAGAAAATCTTATAAAGTGCGTGAACACGACTTTACATGCAACAAATTTTTATAACGTTCTAAAAAATTCCTAACCCAAATCCATGCAACGCTACTGATTTCAGTGGGTTAATGGTAGGACCGGTTCGGGTAGCCCGATAAGAAGCCAACAAAAAATTGGGCTTACCCGAGGCAAAACCTGACAGAACCCAAAGAAAACCCTAGAAGATCGTTACACACCCTATAAGAACCTGATAGGGAAGCCCGATAATGACCCAACAAGGAATTGGGTTGACCCAGCAATGAACTGTACAAAAACCCAACGTCAATTTTTAGTCGGGTGGGTCGTTCGCGCCGGACGCTTATTTGACTTTGTATAGTGTACGGAAAAATCTGAAAAATGCATGGGCCTTCTACGGACTCTTAACTAAATGATAAAAACTTTGAAGTGCCGAAAAAATGATTTTTTAATACTATTTTTTCGCAAAATTCGGATGCATGGAGGCATTTTACACGACAAACATCCAAAAAAATCTCCATTGTTTTTGGTTTAAATAAAAAATTAAAAGGTATTTTTCTACCTTTCAATTGTTCGTTGATTTTTCCATGAAGCATACCTCCTTCATAAGTCATGCTTCATAAAGGAGGTGAACATCTGGAAAGGTTTATATGCCTATAAAATTATATCTAAAAAAATTATTTATTGTTTTCCAGTAGAAAAGTAGTGTATTACAATATCGTTAGCAAAGAGAAGAAAAATAAGAAAGAGTTATTAATAAGAATTAGAAGAATCGCGGCAAATATGGATGCGGTGATCCTTGCAGATTGGCTCCGCACACCGTCCACAGCAAAATGGTTTTTTAAATCAGACTTTACAGCGCCAAAGTAACGTCTCTTGCGTCCGTCCAATCTGTTGGTTTCGTAAATCTGTTTGTTTGGGTAACCGAAGATCCTCTTTATATTCGTTTTCAAATTTTGCGATAGCGTAAAGATCGTAGCACATCGCCCCAAGTGTGGACGAACAAGTTGTAGATCTTTCAGACATTGAATCCACGACACACAGTTATTTTTATCGATCAAATTATGCAAGAATATTGCGTTTATCTTTGCTTGATCTAACATGCTGAAAAATAACCGCATGGGCCATCTATTTGTCTTCCTGGCTGTGGTGTACGCGGAGATCATTTCATCGATTGTGTCAAATCCTCTTTTTGTTGTATTGTAAGATTCGATGATTTCAGGCTTACTCGATCGACCAGCAACACCTTTTTGTGGACAATTGATGAAAGCAGATGGACTTTGTTTCTCTTTGGACAAAAACAATTTTGTTCAAAGTCCTGAAGAAAAAGGAATGTGATTGCTGTCTTGTTGCCATAAGCATAACGAATATATTCCGGTGATGCCGGCTCAACAAATGATGGTGGAATTTCATGATTATTTTTTCGAATAATTCCAACGGCATCGAGTCCATACTGACTGTTGTAAGCCTCTATAGCGCACACAAAATGTTGCTGTCGAATCACGTACCTACCCCTTCCATGATCTGTCAAAAAACTTCCGAGGTAAACTTTCTGAACCCAGACTACGTCACCCTCGTATCGAAAAAGTAGGTTTTGCGCGCCCAGCGACAAATGTGCCGCGAACGGAAACATCTAAAATCACATATTCTCGTAAGGGCTCTAGCGCTTCGTGACCCGAACGCAGATATCAGCAGTGCGGCCGAGCACTGACGAAAACGCGACCAATCGCGGAGGATTTTTATCATCCCCCTACACTATCAGCCTGATCACTGAATAAGCAGAAAGGATCCTTTTTTATTTCACACACTACCCACCCACCTTTATCACTTGTGAAAATTTATAATAATTATCCCACTTCAAAAATAAATTACTTCCCACGTCTAATATCTGTTGCTAATTCTGATTTTCAATAATTCTGGCAATTGTTGAATTCCAAATCCTCAAGGAGTTCATGGTCAGCTTCCGATAATTGGGCGGAAAGTCTTGTTCCGGGTTGGTGTGGATGAGGATGAGAATGTTTAAGGAACCGTCTTCCAAAGATAGTGAACCCTTGACGTGCAAAACCCTTTCTTTCGATACGGTCGTGGTGTATTCCAGGCTCGTAGGCTTAACCTCGGAAGTTTTTGACAGGTCGCGGAAAGGGTAGGCACGAGATTCTACGGTAAAATTTTGTTGTAAACCAATTGTCGAACGTGACAGTTCGTTTACTGCTATGAATCGGCTCCGTCAAAACGCCAACGTAGTATTCAGGTTTTTTTCACCCCCGTCTATTACGACCTTTCCAGCGTACGGAATAGCATTGTACATATAAAACGTGTTTGCATCGTTCATCGAATTTACTTTTATTGCATAGCCAGCAGGTTTCGGCTTGATGTACACGCGCGCATCATATTTGCCACAAAAACCTTACAACTGTTCATCGATTATCAAGTTGTTCGATGGAGAATTATTGCCTCGACATCTTTTATAAACAATTCCCACACACTCCTAATCGGAGCGAATGGATCCATTTTTCTTCTTTCGGTTCTGGTCCTCATACTGTCAAACTTTAGAGCAGATGCAATAAAATTAAAATGCTGACGTTTTATAATGGGCGCAAAAAACGAAATACCAAAGTTCGATGACCACATCTCAACGATAGTCATTTTTGCTTGGTGCTGTAAACCCGCAAAATAAAATATACCAATAAAGACTTTCAATTCTACTATATCGGTTTCTCGATATGTAGCACTGCTAGCTGCTTCACTCGTTTGATGCATCAAATGCTATATTTGTTCGTTCTTATGGGTCACAATATTGTTAACAATTTCGTCTGTAAAGACTCCACGCTTCGATTGAACTTCGAATTGTTATCGCTTCTCGGGTTACGGTTAGAACCCGTGCTGTCCAGATCGGCGTCCTCGCGTTTCAGGAGGTTTTGCTGACCACTAACAACCCCATTTGCCCTGAAATTACAATCTTCATCCTCTTATATTGGTTCCACTTACAGTAGTCTGTAAGTGGAACCACTGGAAGAGCAAGACGGCGCAAGACGGTTCCTCGTCTTGCGCGTATTCAGAACCCAAATCTCAACTTACATCGTCATCAAGATCATCACATTCCTCTTAACATTCGAAATGATCTTCTTCTTCTACGTTATCGCCTTCTTCCGAATCATCGTGACCTATATTACGAACTTATTTTCGAAGTTGAATTTACCGAAGCATATACGCTAATTCATCAGTCGAACGAACCGCCATTTTGTTTTAAGAAAATCAAGACCTTTGCAAATAAGTTTTCCTCACCTACTGAATATGTTTTTTATGCAAAAAAAAAAACATTTTTAGGATGTGGGCCGTCGTCTACCTAAACTCCAACGATTGGTTGTTCATGTCCGCTCTCGATTTAATCGCTTTACTGTTTGCAAAAGAAACGGAGAGAAATTGTTACTCTTACCCTGAACTTTGTTTTCGGCAGCGTCACAGACCCGTTATTGCGAGGATCTAGTAGTACTTACTGTTGGAATATTTGGCATGGATACAAATTACCTAACACTGGAATTCTCGGGTTAATTGAGTAAAGGCTTATCGACTTGCATACTTAATTTTTATAAATATTATATATTTCACATATGATGAAGTGAAATCACATATCACATTTCACTGATCATTAAGTGATTATACCAAAACTCACTAATGACACACTGCACAAATCAAAATAATTGGATCTGCACTTTTTTTTTAATCAAATTATTTTAAAAAATGTATTTCTTTTCATTTATAAAAAATACACGTCTCATTATTTGTAAATTTATGTTTGCTTGGTGTTTGTAGAAAATAATGTTCTGAAAGAGAATTTGCGAAAACTCGAAAATTACCCATGATCCCTGCCGATTCGTGAATATTTGCTTATGTTTGTTTGTAGTTTGTATTTGTTCAGGTTTTATATTTGATTAGTTCGCATGCTTGTTGCAATTATAATTAATTATTTAACGTGTCTCGTTCTCGGCGATAATTTGTAGTAAAGCTTGTCCTTACGTCAAAACTCACAACGTTTTCAGCTTATGCGGACTTCTTTTTAAAAAAGTCCGCGTCCGCTGCGCCTGTTTTCCATGGTCCACGATGGCGCTGCACTCTCCTAACTTTATTATGTTTGATCATGCAAAAAACTAACACGTGTAGGGTAAAACACAATTTGAAAAATAGCAAATGTGGTTGTTTTATAGCAAGTTAAGATGCCAAAAGTGAGAAGAAGAAAACATTCCCGTCCTAGATCGATAAAATATAGACAAGAAGACGAAAACGTAGGAGAAAAAGGAACCCGGGAACTCCGAAAATAGATGGATAACCGACAAACCACTCTTTTTCAATTGTTGAAAGGTCGATCGAATGAAATTAGAGCATCGACGATGCCTGAACATCCAACTCGAGACGAAGGTAAGTTCAATTGACAAAAAAGTTTCACGGTCCCCACGAACGTGAGACAGAAAAAAATGTTCATACAACTAATCGACTAAAAGAGTCTAGGAGGGATTCAACAAGAATCTCTTCGTGATTGCAATCCAAAAAATGTATGCAAGAATCTCTAATCTGTTGTCCTCCAACAGGAAAAGTCGCACGACGAGGCCCAGATGGTACCCGCCATTAAGGTATTAACGAACAAGGCAAAGGTAGGAGATAACTTAATAACTGAAATGAATCCTAAAGAAGACAAAGTGAAAGACCCAGTATTCTAGAAGCTCTCATTAACGATCGCGCTGACACAGGGGTAGTATCAACAAACGCCGACCTTTATATGAAGTGGAACTAATAGATAGCAAACGGCTCGACAGAAGATAGCAGAAATGAGCTCACCAAAAGTATGCGAGAAAAGACCAATTTTACATTAAGGATCCCAAAAATAAATGAATTTATAAATTGCTTTGGCCCTCACCGGGATTGCAAAAAAGAGGAATAAACACTTCGAAGCTACGCAAATTTGTGTAGGATCAGCGTTAATTGCTCTAGGCTAATCGAACCGCCTAAGGAATGAGTCGATGAGGAAATATTTTTAGAACTACTCAGCGGTACAGGGAGACTTCTGACAGGTGTATTTCACCAGCAGTCGATCACCAGAAAATAATTAATTCACACCTTTATTGAATAAATCGGTAACACCCACGCTGGAGGCAGCAATTTCGGGCAAGTGATTGTACGGGGAAAAATTCATCCATCAGGTCAAAGGTTCGAAAGCTATAGAAAAGGCTTGTATCAACATAAAAGAAAAAAACCTATATCAACGTGCATGTCGCAAAGAATAAGAGAGCAAGGAAACTACAGATACCCTCCTGCACGTAGCAGGTAGTTAGGTTCACAAAGCCGCTCAACGTTGCGTTTCTAGCACAACTAGCGGACATATAACAACGCGACCGTCAGGGTCATCCAATACAACCAAGATGAAGTAACTCAGATACATTCTATGGTTAGGGGCTTAACATTTTTTTATCGCGGAGTGGCACAAATTCACTAACGATAAGTTTATTTTACAATGCGTGAAAGGTTATGAGATCACCTCCAAGGAAACTCCAGATTCAAGAAATCAATCGAACGTTTGGAATAAAACCGAACGCTTGAATATGCAAACAGAAATTACGCACTGCTAAATAAAACAGCGATAGAAAAATGAGCAGAATGCCCAACGGAGTTCATTTCATCGTTTTTTTCCTAGCAGCATGGCCGTATGGTTCTAAGAGTATTATTCTAAATTAAAAAATACTAAATGTTTTTATCGATGCTCCACATTTTAGAATGCAGAATATTCCAGATAGACAATGATGTCAATGATTATCACGGCGTGCATACTATTGATGAAACAAATTTTACAGCGTATTGACTACATGTTGTGATGCAAAGCCATGAGCTTCATTTAGTATCATGCATTTACAAAACATTTTGAGCATAATATGTCGTTTACAAATGCATCATGCGTTTAGAGCACGTCGAACTCATATCACTGTAATCAAGTGTCCGCAATTAATATCCGCAAATTTTACGTCATATTGAAGTCATGTGTAGATATTTTGGTGTGTATTCACTATGGTAACATCAATTGTTCTCATGAATTGTACTTAACATGAACGCAATTTCGTTTACGTTGGTAAAGACATTTAATGAGCTCATTCAGTACCATGGATTTGAGATACATCGTAACTTGTCATTTGCCATTTCTGAATGCATCATCGATTGACTACAAGATGAACTCATAAGAGGGCAAATTTTAATTGTACAATGAATATTTGCAGATTGACGTCATATGGTAGTCATTCAATGATTTTTGTTGGTGTATTTACTGGATTAGCACTGGTAGTAGACATGCCATGCAAGCAATATCCCGGCAAAATGCATGTTTCTCAGTGGTACATTCTATGACGGCGATGTGCATGTTCTCAGTGATATATTCGATCAGCACAATATGATGGCAATATGCATATTTCTCAGTGGCACATCCCATGAGCGCAATATGACGGCGATATGCGTGTTTCTTTGTGATACATCCTATAACGGCGATATGCATGTTTCTCAGTGATACATTCGATGAGCACAATATGACGGCGATATGCATGTTTCTCAGTGATACATTCGACGAGCGCAATATGAGGGCGATATGCATGTTTCTCAGTGATACATTCGATGAGCGCAATATGACGGCGATATGCATGCTTTTCAGTAATACTTCCTATGAGCGCTATACGACGGCGATAGTAAGTACGATATAATGAAATAAAATTTCAATAAACATTAATTTCTAAGAATTTGGTGTTTTTTTTTATTCAAATGGATGTATTATACCTTCTTAAAAAATTGAACATTTTTTCATCATTCCTCTTAATGCATCTGGATGTCCTTCTTACATCACTGAAATATTTAGCCAGGACAACGAGGTATTCATTTTATATGATACATAACTGCAGTCATTCGTTTATTCTTATCATCATCAAATGCCTTGAAGTCGTAAAACTATAATAAGAATACGTAAAAACGTGTAATTTATTTTTACTGCCTAAATGGGCAAAAAAAATTTAGTAGTCAAAAAGAATTAATTTGCATTGCATTGCAACAATGCAAACTTCAACGTTGGCCCACTTATTGACATTTTTAAAAATGATAAAAGTAAGGAGCGCAAAAAAGGAAACTTACACAAGTGATAAGACGTTTAGGTGGGTAGCGCGCTCCGCTCTAGAATTATTATAGAAGACGTAGGTTCGAAACCGAGGCTAGACAAAAACTTTAATGAGGCAGAACACGTTTTAATCCAATGCAGCAAAATAAGTAAAGCATATGGAAACAAAAAATACTACCAGAATTTTTTTATTCACAATTTTTAGACTTATTAGTTTTCTTTCATTTCAGGCACAGATCCGGCAGCCTGTACAGTGTCGTAGTACGGGATACGCCCTGTAGCGTCCATATAAGCACAACAATTGTATATGTCATGACGCCAATATGAGCTTCATATGAGCACTACAATTTTTTCACGCCGTGACACCCATATGAGCTCCAAATGAGCACAACGTAGTTACGTCACGCCGTGACGCCTTTATGAGCTCCATATAAGCACTAAAATTGTTTCACCCCGTGACGCTCATATGAGCTCCATATGAACACAACATTTACGTCACCCTGTGACACCAATATGAACCTCTATGCACTCCCTTATTGTTGGATATCCGTGAGCCGATTTTGCTAGTGCTGATGAATTCACTGCATGCGTACTGGCGTGAGAACAACTTTGGTTCAATTGGATGTGTTATTATGAATCGTCATTGGATGCAAATATGACTTGAAGGTGAGCACTCATAAGCGACACATAGCTGTGTTAATTTCTATGCATCATAGTTAATGCCCATATGACGCCAATATGAGCTAAATGTGTCTATCTGGGATGTGTTCGGTGAAAAGATGCATATTATCAAATACCGATTGAGAAAGAGAATAAGAAAACATCTCTTCTGAGATTTTGGTTTGAGGGTGAACTCTATCAATTCGATTGCTCCCTTCGTATTCACAAAAATAATAAAACCCATACTGAGCTCATTCAAGTACAAGGAGTCACACTAATTATTTACATCGATGACATTTTAATAATGAGTAAAACCCAGAAAACAGGTGCGGAGAAATCAGAAAGACGTCTAATCTAATAAAAACCTGGACTTTATTATCAAACAAGAAAAGAGTTCTGCAATTCCCAGCAGGAGATGCAAAGATCTAAGATTTGTGATCGACTGAAAAAATTTTAGATCAGAACTAACAGAATAAAAAAGAGAGCATATAAAAAATATGATTAAGACATTTTAAAATAAAAGAGAGCACAGTACACGAGATTTTGCAGTTACTCAGAACACTCGCCGCAGCATCACCAGCGGTAGCTTACGGATCGATATACTATAAAAAGTTAGAAAGACAAAATGTCGAGCACTCGAACTCAGCGACGAGAAATTATGATGAAACATTAATTTTTGAAAAATTACCCATAGAAGATCTGGACTGGTGGGAGGAAAAATCTAATGTAAGTCTCGGGGTTAACCCGATTCGTACTTATACTTTTGCTTTGGAAAGAAGTCTGATTCTTCCTTAAGGCCGTCTTCTAGTCTAGAGGGCCAAAATTTTGGGATTTTTCAACATGCGATTAAAAGAAAACAAAAAATATTTCCGTATCTATCTTTTTACCACATATTTATTCATCCTTTGACATTGTATAAAAAAATTTGCGAAAAGAAAAAATCCATAATTCTGGTAGATGCAGGCTGGTAAAGTGGGGGTGGAAAAAAAACGGCCTCTCCTGGTTGACATGATTCCAACCCTCCTGGTCATCTGAAAAAAAAATGGATTCTTAATTAGTAAGGATGTCATTATAGCCCCTACCTCAGGCAAAAAAAAAAAATTCGCAAAATGGCGGCTGTTTAAAAAAAAAGTCATTTTTTGCCGTTTTTTTTCACGATTGTTGATTTTTTAAAAATAATTAGTAACAAAATTTCGCGATAAATATGGTAGGGGCGATAGAGGGGTGTATACAGAAGGTCCACAAAAATTTTCAAGTAAATCCCAGCCGTGGTTATCGTTCTTTTCGTCCATGCGAACCTCAACTCCTATCATCTTACAACCAAATTGGAGATATTCCAAACCAAAAATGGAGATATTCAAAATCTTTGAATATCTCCATGCAGAAATAAAACAAATCCCCTAGCGCACAAGATTTTGCTAGTGGCAGGCAGTGTACCGAGCAGATTTTTTAGAGAAGAGAGATCAAGGAAAAAGCGGCAGATGTAATGGTGAACGCAATATCAACGACGTCGGTGAAACAATACCAACACTCTTACAAATGCTGGTGAGAATTCCGAGCATGTTAACAAGAGGATATACATATGAAGCCCAAACAACGGACATCATCGCATTTTTATCAGAGATTGAAGGAACGAGCGAGCTATAGCAACTTTTGCGCAAACAAATCTGCTATAGCACTTACTTTTGGTGAAAATCTTGAAAAACATGACTTGACATCTCGATTCTTTAAAGAAGTCTTCAAACTAAAACCGCGTCGTCGAAAATACGATAGCACATGGGGTGCAGAGCAAGTACTGCAACTTCTTAAAAACGTTCCAATGAGTAAGGCTTCTTTGATTTAAAAACATAGAAGTGGGTTGTAAAGAAAGAAAATTGTGTGTGTGTATTTCACACACGCCGGAAGTGAATACTTATTTGCACTCCGCTGACGTAACAAATTATTTCTGAAGATGAATCGGGTGAGCGAGGGGAGGGGGGCGGGGAAGAGTAAGTGAATGAATCAATAGCGCTGGCAAGAAAGTAGGAATTAATACGCATGTAGATATTAAATCAGTCTTATTTGTACAAATAAATAGATTTATCTGTAAGTGGACAATTGCCATACATTTTTTTCTGTTTTCTTATTCTAGACTGTATTGAACACTCTTATTTATATAATTTTTTATAAATCATTAGATGATAGACAAGTTACCGTAAAGCATACTTAATTTGTTTCTCTTTTTTTACAAAATATTACAAAATAAGAAGTATTCACTTAAAAAACAAATCAATATTTTTTAAAGATTTTTTCAAATTATTTAAACAACCGAGGTAGAACACGCAGCAGTGTCACATGGGTCAGTCAGCACGTGATATTTCATCATCGCCTAGTTGTCGACGTTCAATTACAGATAGAGAAGTTTCGGATGGAACTGAAGTAGTAAAGAGGCTTTATAGCGGGACAGTTGTGACGTCACAGTTGTTGTCTGGCAGACGTGGTGGTGTTGGTGGTGGGGGTCGCTCTCGGCTGCAGTGCGGGGCCGATATGGTTATCTTGTGGTGGGGGGGTCAGTCGCGGCTGCAGCGCGGGGCCATTAAGGTTAACTCGTGGTGGGGGGTCGGTCGCGGGTGCATCGCGAGGCCCGTGTGGAGAATTTGTGGTGGGGGGTGTTGCGTGGTGGGGGTTGGGGGCCCCGTTTTGGGGAATAGCGGTGATGCGAGGGGGGCGGTGTCGGTTTCGTGGGTAGCTCGAGCGCGGTTAGTTACCTGCTTTATCGGCAGCAGGCTTACTATCGGAGCAGTCGGGCGTTTTATCGCTGGTAGGCCGCAGTGTAAGAATAGGCTTATGCCGTAGAGATGGGACGCTTCGGGCGAAGAAAAAACACATTGTTTAAAATATATAAAAACGACGCTGGTTTTATTTAAAAAATGTCCGTGTTGGTACATATTTTGTCGTGTGCATGTGTGTGTGTGGGTGTGTGCGTCGGAGGTGTCAGAAAACCGAGTTGCAACCCGCGGTGATGTGGGCATCCTCGAAGAGCATTTCGTCATACGTCTGGTTGACGGGGTACACCACCCCATTGCAGAAATAATAGTCCACGCCGCCGAGATAGAGGTGATCCAGCTTCGCGTTTTTTGATGATTGAGAGAGCCAGGCGTACCTGATGACATTGGGAAGATTTAGGCATTCGGGTGGCACCCAAATACCATCACGTACCTCCCAGTACATATAGGCAACTTCTTCGCAATAACCGAGGTAATCCGAGATGCGTTCGTATGGAAGAACGACGAAGTCGTAATAGTTGTATAATAGAAATTCGTCGCCCAAGGCTGCCTTGCTGTCCTCGAAGAGGATGACGTCGAAGGGTTGTTCCACAGGGTATACCACCCCGTCCCGTCGATGGTAGTCGATCCCGTCAAGGTGAAGTATCTCACTGAGTGCAGATTTTACAAGCCCGAGCCATATCTTGCGGACCCAGTTGGGTAGGTTAATCCACTCCGGCGGTACCCAAACGGCGTCATGTGACTCCCAGTATGCGACGGTTGCTGACTCGTACGGCAGCGACCGATCCGGGATGTAGTCGTAGGCGCCTGCTATAACGTTTGGCGGTGAGGGGGGCTCACGGGTGAGGGGATGCCGGCAGACATCGTAGACGATGCGTCGCTTTTCTGGGGCGAAGTTATAGATACAGGTGCATCCTTTTTCCAGACAATAGTGCGAAGTTTGTCTTAAACATACAGATCTACATATCAAAGCCAAGCGTCTATGGCAGTCAGTCGAAAAAAATAAGGCAATAGAAATATTAACACGTGGTGGAGAGGATGCCCGAAGCCACGAGGTCCATGGGAGGGGACAACGGTTGGATGGTTCACGGGCGAGGGGACGATGATGGGTTAATCTGATTAATCTGACTTTGCCTCACCAAAATCCATAGAGTATTACGGTTCACACAATCCCCATAGCTACGTTCATATATTGATTTAAATACTCAGTTTTGAACGCTAGCCAAAAAAGATTTTGAAAAGAATTTATTAAAATTGTTGAATAATGCGGTGTTTGACAAAACGATGGCGAATGTGCGCATCATGTAGATGTAAAGCTTTTGACAAAATGAGAGGGAAGGTATGGTGCAGAGGCAATGATTGCGAAGACAAACTTCCACAGTCGAAGCGTTTTTTTCCGAAAACCTCGTTGCTGTAGAATTGCGCAATCTCGAGGTGAAATTCGACACGCCGATAGATGTGGGTATGTGCATACTCGACATATCCAAAACGTACTTGTATGTATTTCATCACGAGTATATGACACATCTGCATCGAGATAAATGTAAAGTCATGTATACCGATACAGATAGCCTCATATATGTCATTAAGAGCGAAGATGTATATGCGGACATGAAGCGCGACATTAAAAAATTTGATACGTGTGACTATTCAGCGGACAATAGGTATGGTATGCCGCTTGTCAACAAGAAGGTACTCGGTCTCATGAAAGACGAATACAATGGTGCAATTATAACCGAGTTCATCGGATTTCAATCGAAAATGCATGCGACACGTGTCTAGGGTAAGAAGGGGACTAAAAAAGTTAAAGGTGTCAAGAGCAGTGTTCTGGCTAGGATGATAACGTTTGACGATTATGCTCGATGCTTGAAGGAAGAAATTGAAATGGTGCGTAGTCAAACGTGTATCCGATCGAAGCTGCACAAGGTCTACACTATTCGCGAGACGAAAATCGCTCTAAGTCCTCATGATGATAAGCGGTATATCATACCTGGGACCTCTGAAACCCTACCATGGGGTCATTACAGCACACCGTTGTAAAAAATTATGTTCATTTTTGTAAATATTAAGTTGATGTTGAAGTTGTAAAAACTTATGTACATTTTTGTAAATATTAATTCGATGTTAAACTTGTTAAAATTATGGACTTTTTTTTGTAAATGTTTGATATTTTAAAAACGGATTTTTGTCTATAATTAAAGAAAACGGCTTTTGTAATCCACGTGTAACCATTATTTTCCTCACCTTCTCCGAATGTCTCTCGAAGACCTCACGGACGTCTTCGAAGGTCTCTCGAATGACTTAGAATGTCTTCGAACGTCTCTCGCACATGTATTCAATGTTTTCGAGCGCCTCGCAAACGTCTCTTGAGCGTCTTCAATAGTCCCTTGATTGCCTTTGAACGTTTTACGAATGTCTCACGAATGACTTGGGATCGGCTTCGAACGTCTCACGAATGACTTACGAACGTCTTCGAACGCCTTTGAACGTCTCCTGAAAGTCCTTCGAACTCTTCACAATTGTCATCGAACGTCTCACGACCATCTCTCGAACGTTACTTGAACGTCTCACGAACATCTTACGAACGTGTTCAAACGTCTCACGAACGTCTTAGGATATCTACTCAACGTCTTCAAACGTCTCGCAAATGTCTTCGAACGCCTCGCGAACGTTTTCAAACATCTTTGAACATTTTGGAACGTCTCTTGAACATCTTCGAACGACTCTTGAACGTCTCTCGAACTTCTCACGAACGCCTCACGGACGTCCTCGAACACCTCGCGAACGTCTCTTGAATGCCTTCAAACGTTGCTTGAACGTTATCGAACATCTCTTGAATGTCTTTCGAACGCCTTTGAACGTCTCCTGAACCCCCTTCGAACTCTTCACAATTGTCATCGAACGTCTGACGGCCGTCTCTCGAACGACTCTTGAACGTCTCTCGAACTTCTCACGAACCCTTTACGGACGTCCTCGAACATCGAGCGTACGTCTCTTGAATGCCTTCAAACGTTGCTTGAACGTTATCGAACATCTCTTGAATGTCTTTCGAACGCCTTTGAACGTCTCCTGAACGTCCTTCGAACTCTTCACAGTTGTCATCGAACGTCTCTTGAACGTCTCACGAATATCTTTGAACGTCTCACGAACATCTTACGAACGCCTTCAAACGTGTCACGAACGTCTTAGAATATCTACTCAACGTCTTCAAACGTCTCGCAAATGTCTTCGAACGTCTCGTGAACGTTTTCAAACATCTTCAAACGTTTTGAAACGTCTCTTGAAGGTTTTTGAACAACACTTAAACGTCTCTCGAACTTCTCACGAACGCCTCTCCAACGCCTCACGGACGTCTTCGAACGCCTCGCACATGTCTCTCAAATGTCTTCGAACTTCTTCGAAGATTCAACATCTTCGAACGTCTCGCGAGAACGTCTCACGAACATCTCACAAACATATTTGAACTTCTCACGGACGTCTTACAAACGTCTCACGAATATCTTTGAAAGTATTACGAACGTCTTTAAACGTCTCACGAACATTTTTGAACGTTTCACGAACGTGTTTGAAGACGTTGAATAGATGTTCGAAGACGTTCGTGAAACGTTCAAACATGTTCGTGAGACGTTTAAAGACGTTCGTAATACTTTCAAAGATGTTCGTGAGACGTTTGTAAGACGTCCGTGAGACGTCCAAATATGTTTGTGAGATGTTCGTGAGACGTTCTCGCGAGACGTTCGAAAATGTTGAATCTTCGAAGAAGTTCGAAGACATTACAGAGACATGTGCGAGGCGTTCGAAGACGTCTGTGAGGCGTTGGAGAGGCGTTCGTGAGAAGTTAGAGAGATGTTGGAGAGGCGTTCGTGAGAAGTTAGGGAGGCGTTCAAGTGTTGTTCAAAAACATTCAAGAGACGTTTCAAAACGTTCGAAGATGTTTGAAAACGTTCACGAGACGTTCGAAGACATTTGCGAGACGTTTGAAGACGTTGAGTAGATATTCTAAGACGTTCGTGACACGTTTGAAGGCGTTCGGAAGATGTTCGGGAGACGTTCAAAGATATTTGTGAGACGTTCAAGAGACGTTCGATGACAATTGTGAAGAGTTCGAAGGACGTTCAGGAGACGTTCAAAGGCGGTCGAAAGACATTCAAGAGATGTTCGATAACGTTCAAGCAACGTTTGAAGGCATTCAAGAGACGTACGCTCGATGTTCGAGGACGTCCGTAAAGGGTTTGTAAGATGTTCGTGAGACGTTGAAGAAACGTTCGAGAGATGGTCGTAAGACGTTCGATGACAATTGTGAAGAGTTCGAAGGACTTTCAGGAGACGTTCAAAGGCGTTCGAAAGACATTCAAGAGTTGTTCGATAACGTTCGAGCGACGTTTGAAGGCATTCAAGAGACGTTCGCGAGACGTTCGAAGACGTCCGTGAGGCGTTTGTGAGAAGTTCGAGAGACGTTCGAAGACGTTCAAGAGACGTTCCAAAACGTTCTTATATATATATAGATATCGATTGAGTTCTTGCTCAGCTCGTGTCGCGGCAAAAGTACACATTGATAAAATAATTTGTCACGGTCTATTTTCAACTTGCTCATTTGAGGCTCATGCCTTACCTGAATATGGCATCTTTTGGCGGGAAGTTAGTGGCATAGAACCACCCTCCAAGGTGATATAAGCGACATGTGTCTATACTAAAGTATAAAATAGCCAGCGACAGCTACAACCCGACAATAAGTTTAAATGGGGTCACTCAATATACATATCACGGGATGCCGTAGCATCTCGTCGCCAACCACTGAAAGGCGAAAGGCTACCGTCGATATAGGAAATCTGTCCGAAAAGTATCTGACCTTGTGCTCCATCATTGTATCTACGTGTACTATTGTCAAAAAGACATATTCATCATTAGGCGGGACCTTTATCTTTAAGTGCCCTTAAAAGATAGTACGGTTCTGTAAATCTTCAGTCGACAACATTACGCTGTTGAATAAACGTCATTTTTCTGTTCCTACAATATCGATATGAGCGTAGACAGAGATACGGTCGATAGAATAGATTTGAATGGGCAGGGAAAGGCGTGAGCATGAAAAGAGGAATTAAAAATAGCTGGTTGGATTTATATTATATGGACATGTTCAGAGAGTTCTGAATTCGACGTAGTGTGACATCGACTTGAGGGAAGCAAATGGTTTCACTGGAAGTTATCTGGGTCAGTTTGCCCAAATCAGCTGTCGAAGCTTGATCCATTTCTTCGTTCACTGCTTCTATCTCTCCTCACCGTTTCGCATGACTGCTTCACGGATAATACATGCCTATGTTATATCCTTGTGTAATATATATACAGGATGTTTGGCGAATGGACCGACAACATTTTTTGAAGCATTAGAGGGTCATTTGCTAACTTTTTCATCCTCAGACCCTATATGCTAAGTGTCACGGTAATTAAGGTATGATTTTTTTCGTTTTTTTTTAAAGTACCCGATATTTTGTCTTTAAATCGTCATAACTTTTTTTATTTGTAGCTGCAATAACACGAAATAATTTTTGTTGTATTTAGCAATGTATGTTTATTATAAATAAATCATTATTTGATACAATTGGTTTCTAAAAAACGACTCATAAGCTTCCAAAGTCTTAAAAAATGTGTAAATGTATGAAAAATGTCAATTTCTACATTCATTATAAAAAAAAGTAAACTTATTTGAAACTTAGCTTTGTTTTAAAAAGTTCTCTAGTTTACACCCTTTCCAACGTTATGCTACATGTCATATAAATCATGAATTATGTGGTCAAAATAAGAGATACTAGTTTGCCAGGGTCAGGGTTAAGAAAATACTTTTTATGTTTCCGATGTTTTTTTGAAATTTAACTTGAGTGATATATTTTGCTCAAATTGACCTTCTTTACTCCGTATGCATGCAACAAAAGTTATTTCGTGCTATTACAACCACAAACAAAAAACTTATGACGATTTAAAGGCGAAATTTTAGGTAATATCTTGCAATAAAAGGGCTAAATCCAGTCAACATTTTTTGGCAATACTGGCGTATAAGTAGGTAAGTCGTGTGATACCCAACTAACTTCGAGACTCTGTAAGCAGCTGTGTTACTGTTGTATTTTAAGGAACAAAAAAGGACCCCCCCCTGTCGTAATGAGAAATCCTACTGCGGAAAATGACCGCATTTTCGGAACTTAATGCGTTTCGACACTAAAATCAGAATATTTATAGACGATTGGAATTGATATCACCGCGAGATTAATTTAGGATGCATTACCTGTCCAAAAATCAATCATTTTCGCGACATCGTTTCAGAGATTTTTAATGTTCAAGTCGAACCCTTATCCATTTGGTAATACCCATAACACCTCGTTAACGATAGTTAAAGGGGTGTAGGAACAAAAACAATACCGACATTTAAATTAAAAAACGGAGCAAACCGTAATTATAGTGTTAGGAATATCGTGTTCAATAATCAAGTGATTTCTCTACTTCGTTCATTAATAATACACTGCAACCTCTTTAAGGGCGGGGTAAAGTTAATTCGGCGAAAAAAGGCATGTTTTTAAGATTTTTTTTTGGCGTAACGGATAGTGTTCGTTTATTGAAAAATTTACATATAATAAAGTAACATTTGAACAACATTCTCCTAAATTTGCATTGCAAAATATTGAAAATTGAGCGAGTGAAAATTAAACCCCGGAGGCGCCTCGAAAAACAGTTGGTTTGCGGTGTGCACCGTAACTCGCAACAGAATCATCTGAAACAAAAAAATCAAAATGCATTTGTTAAAGGAGATGTTTCTCGAGGTAATGACGGGAGGATTTTTTTTTTCGATTTTTCGATTTTTCGTAGCACTTGGGAGCCAAAAACCCGATTTTCGCTAAAAAAAAGTCGGCTAATTTGTTGTTGAAAAATTAGTAATTATTAAAAAAAACGAAAAAGCTCTCGACAATACCTGGTGAATTATGTGAAGAAGTACTGTGCAAAATTTCAAAGCGATTGGTCCAGTAGATTTTGAGTCATCGTGCACATGGACTTCAAATATGACAAGTCTCAGAAAAACGGTTTAAAAAACGCAGAAGAGTTTGGTCGCTTAGCGCTCATTGCACATAAGTTGGAGAACACTTCTCGATTGCATAAAAATCTGAGAAAATTCATGCATATTAAAGGTACTCAAAAGATTAATTTTGCATAATAATAATTCCAAAATGTTATTAACAAAATGATGAAAAAAAAAAATTAGTCAACAAATTTCCCCGCAACCCAATTTTTTTTCGTGATTCGTTCATTTTTCTGAATACGTATGAATTTTTTCAGATTTTTCAATTATCTTTGAATTTTTAGAAATTCAAAATAAAACTCGATAATTTTCTTATACTCACTCAAAGTCGTCGATGCCAGGTCCGTAGAGCAAAAGGCTTCCATCAAGATGATCGAGAGCATCTTTTTGCGTTTGTCTACGCAAAACTCTTTCTTCTTTACTGTCGTGCGCCGAAAAATACAATAGCGCGCCGCGCAGCTGCCGCCCAGGTATAAAACCCGGCATGGAGCAATAGACGCTCAAATACTCATAACTTCGTCAATTTTACTCCGATCGACTTGAAATTTTAACACAATATTCTTGAGATATTATGCATTCATTAAAAAATTTAAAAAAAATAAATAAAAAAAAATTTAAATACTTTACCCCGCCCTTAATCGGCACAGGGCCGGGATCGGGTCCGCATCACACTTGCAAACATAGAAGTTGCGCAAGTAGCTATACCAATACGGGTGCTGATTCATTCCGCAAGTACAGCGCGGGTTCTCATTCAATCCGGAACAGCAACGCGGGTTCTGATTCAATCCGTAATAGCAACGCGGGTTCCGATTCACGGTGCAGGTTTTAAACCAATCTCTGCAACAAAATGGCGACTTTCCGGAAAAATGACGGTTTAAAAGCTGTGAGGCAAGAAATGGTGGCCCGAGGAGAAACAAGATGGACGGTCCAAATGTGTGTGTGGCAAAAAATGGCGACCTAAAAGACGTATGCGGCAAAAAATGACGACGAGAACGACGGGGAGCGGGGAGCAAAAAACTGGGCGGGCCTAAAAAAAAAAAGCAGGCTTCTGCGGAGGCAAAATGGGCAGCCCCAGCAGGGCAAAATGGGCAGCTTCAGCGGCGTCTAAATGGTCAGCCTCGCGATTTTTTTTCACATTCAGCGGGTATAAGAGAGTTACAGAGATAGTCATAGCGCTCATTGCGCAACGTTAACACGTTCGGACGTGTTTTGGAGCGCACTTGATACCCCCCGCCGCCGCAGCCGCAAATTAGCCTTGAAGATGGGAGAAGGAGGTGGAGGCTACGATGCAAATTTTTTTATATCGATGCGTATATAGCGGCAGCGTGCGTGCGACGTCGAAAGTGGTTGTTGTGGTCGATGAAAGCACGTATTCCGCAGATGCTAAGACAGCCCGAGCAGAAATTTGTTCAGGGTGAAATCCGGACCGGATCAGGCTGCCACAATAGCAAATCCGGGCCGGATCAGGCAAATTTAGTCCGGCCCTGATCAGGGATGTAACGCTTTTGCAAATTCAGGTCCGGATCAGGCACCTTATCAGGCTCTGATCAGGCGCTTTATCAGGCCCGGATCAGGCACCTTACCAGGCTCGGATTAGGCACTATATCTGGCTCGGTTCAAGCAACTTATCTGGCCCGGATCAGGTGCCTCATCCTGCCTGACACATGCGTGTCATCTGGCTCAATCATTTGATTAATTTTTTGTTTAAAAATAGATCAACATTTATTAAATTATTATCGCAGTTACACGTTATCAAGTTTACTAACGTTATTAAAAATATGAAACATATGAAAACATTTTTTTAAAGTTTAAGTTTTTATTTTACTTGACTTGATCGTTTAGTTTTTGTTCGCGGTTTTGGCGATGACCGTCCCAATCTTTCCGGCCCAATCTGTGTCCGGCGCAAATCATGCGTGCCTGATCAGGGCGCCTTATTGATAACTGATAAGGCTTCTATCCGGCGCAAATCAGGCGTGCCTGATCAGGGCGCCTTATTGATCCCTGCTCAGGCCCCTGTCTGGCGCAAATCAGGCGTGCCTGATCAGGGCGCCTTATTGATCCCTGCTTAGGCCCCTGTCCGGCGCAAGTCATGCGTGCCTGATCAGGCCGCCTTATTGATACCTGATAAGGCTTCTATCCGGCGCAAATCAGGCGTGCCTGAATAGGGCGCCTTATTGATCCCTGCTCAGGCCCCTGTCTGGCACAAATCAGGCCTGCCTGATCAGGGCGCCTCGTTGATCCCTGCTCAGGCCCCTGTCCGGCGCAAATCATGCGTGCCTGATCAGGGCGCCTTATTGATCCCTGATCCGGCCCTGATGGATCCTCAGGCAGCCTGATTAGATTTCTGCTCGGGAGTTTCCGTATTGATATTCGTCAGAGCACGAGAGAGTATTTTAATAATAAGTTCGAGAAGGAGGACGAGGAGAATTCAAGGATGTAACAACGACGCAAAAAATGAGAATTAAAAAAAAAAATTTCAAAGGTTCGCCGCGACACTTTCGTTATAACATTTCAGCCAGTTGTTGAATATTTGTACCTCTTTCGCGGCGCAATGTATATTTCGACAGTCTTCTAATATTATTCGCTTTCGTCCTCCCCAGACATGAATAGAGCAATAAATATTTTCAACGTTCTTATTAAATCTATCATCGTGGATAAGATCTATGTTTTTTGAGCAACCGATCAAGTCAAGGTCGAATGATTCGTTTCGCAGCTTCTCGAGAAGATTCTTTTCGATTTGCCCCCCTTTGAAGGCGATATCATGAATTAAAATTTTGTATTTTGGACAACGAATTTCCTCAAAGACGATGTCCAATTCTTCGTCCCGCAACTGCTGGAGAATATCCTTGTCATTTTTGTCCCCTTTGAATGCAACTACGACAGATTTTTTCCATTTTCGTACACGCGCAGATGATTGTGAACGAAATTTAGAATGTCGTGTTGCAGATAATGTTCAAAAGTAAAATTCCTATAGGGAATCCCGTGGATGTTTCTTTATCGATGCAGCCCAGTTCGTTGAATGATGAGGGAGCAACTCGGAAGCTCATTTTCCACACGTGCCCCGTAGAACATGTGACAATGGCAATTTCATTAAAGAGAATTTCTCCATTAACTCGAAATCCTTCGACCATCATAATATGAGTAATGTCGGCAGGAAGAATGCCCCTATCCTGCAAAACAAAAATATTATTTATGCATTTTTTAAAAATGTTTTCACATGTTTTTTAGAATGTTTCAAATGTTTTCGCTACCCTTTTTCATCCTATACTTGTTGTGATTCCATTTCCTCGGTAGAGCCGGAGTCCTTTTCTTCTTCCTCGCTAGAGTCGGTGCTTTCGCTCCTCACTGGCGAATAATTAGGGCCGCAATATTCACAGTCTCGTCGACTAGGAGTGGTCCCATCAATATGCGTTCGGTTGTCCGGTCTGTTCCAATGCTTGTAGGATGGGAAATATGATATCACTTCACGGTCCTTACGATACCGCTTAGGCAGGCGATGCCATAGTAAATGGATAAATCGACCCCAATACAGCAAAAGCATATCTTTTGGCGTATTTTCAAGATCACTCGTTGTCAGTTCCTAAGGTGCTTTGAGAAGATTGATTGCACTTATCTTTATGCCACCGCCCGCGTTCACCACGATAGTTGTTCGACGAATGAGAGTTATAAGATATTCTTTTTATGTACCCATGAATTGTGTGACGAATCGAGCCCTAACCATTTCCGTATACTTTATCCCCCCTTTTACGCATAACTTTTTCCACCAGATAAACATCCGATTGTTTCGTCAGTAATAATTTCTGTTCATAGAAACCCCTCTTTATATCATTATTATGCATATCACGTAGACAATCTGTAACTGGATTCGTTCGTTGAACGTGCGCAATTAAAAAGATTTCCGTCGTCCAATTTGGGGTATACCCCTTAACGAAAAGATTTTTGTATTTACTGATGCGCACGTAATCATTGACTCGGAATTTGGCAGGAGCGGCAATCTTTATCCTATTATATACAGTTGATAGTAATTTCTTCGTGTGTCGCGATGTTACATCAATTAGCCTCATTCTAATTGTTCGATGCACACGTTTGTTATAATCCTTAACGAGTTCAGGTAACAGCTTCAAGCATTTATAATGACCATTCAGTGTGAATGCTTTCCACATATTATTCTTCAATGTTCTATTCCAACGGTCGACAATTGATGCCTTCATAACACTATACGTTGAATAATGATTGATCGCATACTTTCGCATCAACTCTCGGAATTTCTTGTTGAAAAATTCCTTGCCATCGTCAGTTTGAAGATTTTTAGGTTTTCGAGAAGATCCTGTCGTATCCATCAGGGACATTATTTTGCGGAAAGCTTTAAGCACATCTTGAGCACTTTTAGTCTTCAACGGTTCAGCCCATGCATACTTTGAGAATGTATCGATGACTATCAGAATGTATTGATAACCGCCATTTATGCGACTATATGCACGTACATCAACTATATCAGCTTGCCACAGATCGTCGTAGCCTCGAACTATAACACTTCTTCGAGGAAGTTTTTTCTCGCAGACGTATGAAGCTCATCTACCAACTGTTGTTTTTCCTTACTAATGCTTGAATTAATTGGCATCGACATCGGTGCCCCTATTGCCATAAACTATGTTCTTTAATGAATCTATTTTCCGATTTATTAAGGCAGTTTCACTAGCTACACTCGTTTCAAGTCTTCTGAAGGCTTCCAAGCTCGTATACGTATTATGTATGTTCGCAATCGATGTATTAATAGCAGCTAATTTTGCGCCAAGTGTCTCGAAATTGGCTTCCTATTCTTGAAATTTGTTTGCAACGGCGATGATTTGCTCCTTCTCGCGAGATACGGTTTGATCATATATCTGTTGCCAATCAGCCTGTTCCGTGATCCTTTGAAATTTCCACGGCTCTTTTATTGTATTAGTTTTATGATGTATTTTATCAATTTCATCAAACAAATCTGCAATTTTTTCATTTACGACATCCCGAATGGCATCGCCTTTTTTATTATTATTTTTTTATGAAACTCTACGTTTGCCACTGTGACACTCGAGGCCTCTACAATCCTCTCGTCCATCATTAGTTCAGTACGTTGATCGGCATTTTTAATACGATCATCAACATATTTTTTGTCTACAGCATTATCACTCGCGGTAGGGTCCGCGAGTTGAATTATCCTCGCATCTTCGGCATTGTATGCTAAATCTGCATCGCTCTATGCAAATACATCGTGATTTGTTTTCACAGCATCGTGGTGGTGGTGGTGTTTACCACTGTTAATGTTTCCAAATTTATTGATAAACATTTTAAAGATAAAATGTCTCGTTATGTGCACTTGCACATATGTTCGAGCGTACTTAATGCATTATCAATAATAGCAACGAATTATACTATCATACCACTTTCACGCAATTCCTCAATAATTGCCATTATTTCATTATCATGACCCGTGTGTCCAGCATTTTTTTATGCAATTAACAAACGCAATCGTTCAACAAGTTCATTAGAATCGTCCTATACATAGTCAATGAGGGAAGTAGTGAAAACAATTTTATCAGGAAGCAATCCACTTCCTGTATTAGATCGTTGCATGGGGAACAGAGGTGCAATAATTTTTCTATATTTAGCCCCTTTATTGCCTATAATCTGTTGTTGTGGAGAGTTACTTCGTCGATGTGCATTAATCACGATTAAAATGTCCCGATATTTTTCCAAATGTGCCTGTTTGTAATTGTTGGGATTTTTTAATGAAAATCAGCTCGAAAATGCCCGGTGTACTTCGATATCTTATCCCCATTATGATAATGTCGTCATTATTATTAACATCAAATGAAGCATTTCCAAGCATTAATTGACCCTGTTTGAAATAGACCCCGTATACATTGTCAGTAGAGGAGCTATACCAGTTCTAACGCCGGGATCTCAGGGGGAAGCGGGGCGCAGGAGTCGAGCGCGGGGAAGCCGGGGTATGCACGGCGGAGGGGGGGGGGGGGGGGGGCACGGGAAAGCAATGGTGAGACGTCACGGGGGAGGGGGGATCCGGCATGCGGCAGCCGAGTGCGGGGCTGCGGTAGAGGGAAAGGGGAGGGGGTGGTGTCAGAGAGTGAGGAGGTTAGTTTTTGGTGATGATGACTTCCGGGCGATAGCTGGATCCGCGGGCGAGAGGGGGAAGCCGCTGTCGACTCTGTGGGGGGAGGGGGCATCATAGAGTCGCGGGTCGTTGAAAACCCATAAAATCTGATAATTTATTATCAACATAAAAATGATAGATGCAAGCGGAGCATTTTTTTCTAGACTATACACAGGAGTTTATATATTAACAAATAAAAAAAATTTAGACTAATGTGTGCGTGTGTGTGGATGTGTGTGTGTGTGGGCGTCCGCGGGTGTGTGGGAAACTCCCATATATGGCTAGGAAAATTTTCGGGAATGAGAAAACGATAGTTGTCATAGAAAGGGTGGCCCTTCAAAGCCCATAAAAGGCTTTATTTATTGCATATAGCTGCAGCGTTATTCCAAAACCAGTTTCAACCCATCGCGGTTTCATTCCACAAGATTACGTGAAGATGTTCACATGTGCGAGTATGTACGCAGTGCATCCGGCCAAGCATCCGGCCAACCCTGGACTTGACCAAAAACGAGTTCGAATAGGTTCCAAAGGTCTTGCTCCTAAAGTATTGGGGTAATTATATTGTTTTATTGTGGGATCGTTTGCCAGAGCATCATCGGCACGACAATGAAGTGATATCGTATCTTCCATGCATGGAGCATTATAATACGCCACAGATGAAGGATCACATTGATGCCCCCCCCCCCCCCCCCCCCCCCCCCCCTCAACGTCGGGAATGTTGGGCTCAAGCTCAGACTGCACTATTTCACCGCAACATCAACATTTCCGAAAAGAACTTTGAAAAAGAGTGAAAATGGATCTCTAAAATATCAACAAAGTCAGCCTGATGGCGAAATTCCTCCCAACGAAGAAGCTGTTAGAACTCCACGTCCAATCGGGTCATCAAATCACGGACACGAGAGCTGTACAGACCAAGTTTGGAAAACGCTGCATCGTGGACGTTGCAAATGAGTTTGCCGTCTTCATGCCAGCGCGGCTGGTAAAGGCCTTCGATCAAGATCCGAAAATGTTCAAGAGTATGATGCAATTGGCACACAATGGTCAACTCTACATGAAGTACATTGGTGGAAAATACAACAGCGTCGAGTTCCATCGAATGGAAGCATGGTGGAAAAGAACAATCATGAAGGCCCGGTGGAAACAACGAGTTCAACGACAGCCAGCATCGTCACCATCGTAGAGTGCAATGACTGTTTTCATCACAGTCATCATCATCGTAGAGTTTTCAACGCTTAGTGCTACAAAAAAAAATGTATTAAAAAAACTTTTTCATCGAATATAATGTAACAAAAAAAATTGTCGTCTAACTGTATTCGCCGTAAATATCGGTAATAAATGGAGAAACGATATTGCCTTAAAATGTTTTTATTCATGTAAAAAAATCCCTCGCTCACACAACCATTCGTATAAAGTCAACCAGCTTTTCAACGACTTTACGTTCGCTTTAGCGCTATTGTATTTTGTATTTAAAGAATGATGGGGATATTTAACGTTTGCGATTTTCGGCAACTTCTGCAGCGATGGACAATCCAGGGTCTCCAGATCGACGACTTTTGCTGCTGAATCTATGAATCTCGATAGCCATGAGCACTTCTCGAATCCCTTGGCATAGATTGTAGGAGCTCCTTCCAAGATTCCTCGAATTGTCGTTCTAGCTTCCTCGTATGGTATGCGGTTGTGTTCCCACCGTATTCCATGATAATTGCGTTCCAGCGACTTGTTTGTCATTTTGTATCTTTTCCCACCACTGTTTGGCTTATGCTCCACAATACGACCATAGAGGATCATGCAATATGCCGAGGTTTGTGGTGGAATATTTTTATTCAATTCAAATTCAAATCGCACGTGAACTTCTTCAAACATCTCTTGAACGTCTAGCGATCGTCTTGGAACGTTTTACGAAAGCCTTTGAACGTCTCCTGAACGTCTCTCGAACTCCTCACGTCTTTCGATGTCCCACAAATTTCTCTCGAAAGTCTCATGAACATCTTCGAACGTCTCACGAACGTTTTGAATGTCTCCTGGAAGTCTCTCGAACTTTTCACGATCGTCTTCGAACGTCCCGAGAACATCTCTCGAACGTCTCATGAATATCTATGGATGTCTCACGAATGGCTTCGAACACCTATTCAACCCCTTCGAACGTCTCACAACCGTCTCATGAACCTCTGTTAAATGTCTGCAAACGTCTCTTGAATATCATCGAACGATTTTGAACGTCTCCTTTCGAACATCTCTCGAACGTCTCATGAATATCTTTGGATGTCTCACAAATGTCTTTCAAACGTCTCACGAACGTCTTAGAACATCTATTCCCACGAATCTATACCCACGAAAAACTCGCACGGAATAGATTCATATGTCCCTCGTTCTGATAGGTCTATTGGTAATTAATTTCATGCGCCCTGACTCACAAATAGGATGGCAACTGTGAAAAAATAAAAGTGTCCACCGAATTATGATAGGACCTAATATATATATTGAAATAATATATACAATATGTAACCGTTCGTAACAGGTTTCAGATGGAAGAATTAAGTGTGTAAGAGAGAAGAAGAGAAAACAAATTGTGAAAAAAATAAATAAAGAAATAAAATATAGTTAAGCGAAAGAAAAAAAGAAAAAATAATTTTAATACATTTTTTAAAAAATATACCGCGTTTTTAAAACGGACTAAAAAGTATAAAATAATTTCCGCTTATCCTATACAGATTTATAACCCCATACAGATTGTCCTGAAAATTTGTGATTGTAAATTTTTAATAGATATGAAAATACTTGTGAGATTTAAAACGAAAAACGCGGGGCACATGCAATAGATAATTGATGCATGAATAGTTCACCTGAGTCACTAACAATTTTATTGCACTGCAAATGATATGAACTGTTATTCATTATGATAGTGATAGGAAAGGGTTTAATTGGGAAGAGTAATACGTAAAAACCCGTAAGGGTATACGTTGGAACCAAGGAAAAATAAAAAAATAATAGAAGTGAAAAAATAACTCAAATATAATTTATAAAGAGAATCGCAATAGATTCAACGAGATCTTTCATGGAACTGAGCGTAACAATTGAGAAGTTCCAACAGTGACTACGTTTGAAACTCCGCCATCAGATAAAAAGTTATCTCGCTGATAAAATTCCAAGCGAAACGGAAGTCAGCTGCAGAAATTCTGAAGACAAAAGACTTTGATACATATGCTCAAAACAAAAAAAAATAGAAAATCTAAAACAAAATGTACAAACTTTTTTTAATTTATATGTAAAGAGCATACAACACATCTGTGTGTAAAATGTTCCGCCACTGCTGTTCTCTCTGAGGGAGATCAGTTTCAATATTCGCCATATGCTGTGATAGAGAATGTGTTGTCGTTACCAAAAGAACATTTATAATAGAGTTTATGTATGTTATGAAAAAGTATTCAAAATATACTTGTTAAGAAAAACTTTTCAGTCACTTGTTTACTCCAAATTAGCTTTACTGTAGAAGTTCTGTGATTCGTAACGACTTAATATATCATTGTAATTGCAATCAATAGTTTGAATAAATATGAGCTTCCAAAATATACGAAATTTGACTTTACAAAAATATTTTCTCATTCACCTTAATTTACATGCTGAAAAGAAAAATCTTGGTAAGTACTATATCTCGTAAAAAAGTACGAACGATATGGCAACACTGCTAGCTTTAAAGCATTGCGACCAATCCCGGCGACGCGAGTAACGACGTCTGTAACTTTAGCACGAGTGACGGAGGCTTAAGAAAAACGTCCGGTGAAAAAAAAACGACTTTTTCTTTCACCAACCATTGTATACATAACCCTCTGGTATGTAATTATGGTGTTTATTAATTGATCACGTAACCACGTAATTAGTTTCGCCTGTCAGTTTTAAAAAGTTGACACGATAGCTTATCTTTTAAGTGTCTGAAATCTGAGATAAGTTTCCAACTTATCTAGAAAAGTTGAATATCAACACGCAAAGCCCGTTCAGAATTTCATTCTAATTGCTGTGCTTGTACTATAAATGACGATACAGCAGTCAAATTCGATCATGCGTGAGCTATGAAGGCTTGAAATCACCAAACTTTAAGAGGATATCGAACTTCTTTTCCGCATGCTTCAATAATTCGGATTACAACGATCGCAGCTATATATGCGGATCCCATCGCGTAACTGCTTCCCCGCGCATAAAAATAATTCTTATCCGTGTAATGCAGTCACGCAATTAACCAGAAGCATACGACTTTTGGCCAGCTGTCGCACAAGCCTGCCCGATAATGACTCATAAGAAAGATCAGATAGCCCCGACCTGGCGAAAACTACCCCGCTTCCCGAGCAGAAATCTAATCAGGCTGCCTGAGGATCCATCAGGGCCGGATCAGGGATCAATAAGGCGCCCTGATCAGGCACGCATGATTTGCGCCGGACAGGGGCCTGAGCAGGGATCAATGAGGCGCCCTGATCAGGCAGGCCTGATTTGTGCCAGACAGGGGCCTGAGCAGGGATCAATAAGGCGCCCTGATCAGGCACGCCTGATTTGCGCCGGATCAGGGGCCTGAGCAGGGATCAATAAGGCGCCCTGATCAGGCACGCCTGATTTGCGCCAGACAGGGGCCTGAGCAGGGATCAATAAGGCGCCCTGATCAGGCACGCCTGATTTGCGCCGGATAGAAGCCTTATCAGGTATCAATAAGGCGCCCTGATCAGGCACGCATGATTTGCGCCGGACAGATTGGGCCGGAAGGATTGGGACGGTCATCGCCAAAACCGGAACAGAAACTAAACGATCAAGTCAAGTAAAATAAAAACTTAAACTTTAAAAAAATGTTTTCATATGTTTCATATTTTTAATAACGTTAGTAAACTTGATAACGTGTAGCTGCGATAATAATTTAATAAATGTTGATCTATTTTTAAACAAAAAATTAATCAAATGATTGAGCCAGATGACACGCATGTCTCAGGCAGGATGAGGCACCTGATCCGGGCCAGATAAGTTGCTTGATCCGAGCCAGATATAGTACCTAATCCGAGCCTGGTAAGGTGCCTGATCCGGGCCTGATAAAGCGCCTGATCAGAGCCTGATAAGGTGCCTGATCCGGACCTGAATTTGCAAAAGCGTTACATCCCTGATCAGGGCCGGACTAAATTTGCCTGATCCGGCCCGGATTTGCTATTGTGGCAGCCTGATCCGGTCCGGATTTCACCCTGAACAAATTTCTGCTCGGGTTCTTACATATAGCCTGCTCACCAATACAATATTTTCGTAATTCGAACCTTCTAAAATTCTGAAGACTTATTGCACGTGACTCCACGTCGCAAGCAATACGTCGCATTGAATAAGTCCATGCGAAATTTAATGATCAACGTTTTTACTCACTCGCTGAAAATCCGACTACATGACAATACCGTACCGTTCGAATTTGAGTGGCGAATGAGAAAATCTGCGAACGCGACTAGCCGTGCTTTATCTGCATCCTCGTGCGGCCGAGCTTTGCAGGGCTTTTCGACGACCTCGACATTAATAGACCAAAGGCATCTTTCACATTATTTATCCCACGATATAAGTTGAATGAGAATATTTATAGCGTAGATGACTTTACAAAGCACTACAGTAGATAAAAAATATTTGAAATCATGTTTAATGGATGGGGAAAATACACGGCGTAATTGACTAGGGTATTTGAACCCATCTACATTTCGCAACAAAATTAAAGGAACAAGATTTTTTTTAGTGATTTTTAACACGCTGCAAACATGTGAAAATTTTTTGTATAGACATGATTAAAAAAGCATTTAAAAGCTAGTTTTCGAATTTCCCATCAACTTTTTTTGTTCAGCCATGGTTATGGCTCAATCGAAAGAAATATCGCGCAACAAAAATATTCAAAATTTTTTGTTCGAATTTGAGAGTGTCCCTGGGCTTGGGAAAAATTTTCCCGACTATGTTGATATCAGGGTCAGTAAGTTCGATCATTTAGCTGTCATTTAGTTTTTGGCGTTCTCTGTAAGACCATTTCTTGCTAAGATATCCGTCGTTCAATGCAAAATCGTACTTTTGTCTTTGATCATCGATATCTTATGAACCACTGATCGTACAGCAAATCGAAGGATAATTTAAAAAAAACGAATTAATCTTCTAAAAGTATCAGTTATTGCTTCAGGAAAAAAAAAACAAGTTTTTGTACTTTCTCTATCGATTTGAAAAAAAGTACAAAAAATGACATTTTCTGGTTTTTTAGGAAATCTTCCACTGCTTTACAAATAATGACCAAAGTACATATATTTCCAAATTTTTTAAAGCTTGAACATACTCCCAATAGCCCTGTAAAATTTCAAGTTAATCGGTTTATTCGTCTGTCCGACCCGAATGATCGAAGTTACAAAAAAAATTAAATGAACAGGTTTGTTGCTCTTAAACATCATTCAATGGTTATCAACATGAGAAAAAAAATGCTCTACTTTTCTTACAATTTCGTAACCAGTACTTAGCAAATTCAAGAAGAAATAAATTCGAAATTTTTTTTCTTTTAATGTTACCATTTCATTGGGAAATTTATTCAAAAAATTAATAAAAACTACCTAATAATTTTTGAAGAGATTCGACCTTAGCATGTGGTATGAATTGTATCGTATGTATGTGTATGAATTGAGTGCGAGACAGCGTGTGATTGGGCAATGTTTCGTTTTTTTTTATTTTCGAATAAAATAGAAAAAAAACTTTTTTTTTGAAAAAAAAAACAAATTTTTCCACTTCGTTGGAAAATATGTAAAAAAAATTGACGAAACAATACCTCATCAATTTCGATAAGATTTTATCTTTGCATAACATCATCATGCTAATTAAAATTAATTGAAGGCGTCTTCTCACTTTAGACGCTAAAAAAGGCTATTTTCATGGATTTTTTTGATAGGTTTATATTATAAATATTGATATAAAAGTTGTTACACCTAATAAATACACTTTCGAAATACAGAAAAAAAATGTATTTATTTAAGTCACTATTTATAGACGAAAATAGTAGTTAAAAAAATGTCGTAAGAAAATTGTAGGTCTGCGCTGTTGATGAAATCTCGGAGATGGATCATCTGAAACGAAAAAATCAAACGGTTTTAGATTCAGTATGTTAATGGCTTCAGTATGTAAAATCGCATATTATACGATTTTTGATATATACAAAAATAACAAAATGGGGAACATTTTTCGAAAAAACAAAAAAACGTGTTTTTTCTCCGTTTTTGGCAAAAAAAGATAGTAAATATCAAAATTTAAAAAAATCCTCGATATGCGCTATAGCTATAGTTGTAAAGAATATGTGAAAAACATTGAAAAACGTTGTTTCGAGAAAAACGCGTTTAAAGTTTTTTTGAATGAAAAATCGTAAAAAAATCTTACCTGTGCTTAATCAGCGATGCCTGCACCATAAAGTATGCCTTCTACTTCTTCATAGTGTTCATTTTCATATAAAATAGCGTTTGTGCGTTTTGTTCTGGCTTCTTTTGAGGCACCGGAGCTGCGGCGGTTGGCTACGCGTATAGCTTACTATCACTCGCACTCCTTGAAATTTTCACTGCTTGGCTCTCGAACTTGGACGTCTCCATGAAAAATTTTATTACGAGGACTTTTTATCCATTCTAACAATCACGAGCGCAGAGATGTTGCCGTTTCGAAGTTTCAAACTCGACTGATGTTGAAAAAGCAGTATAGCGTCGTTTTCAGTTACTTTTCGCTCACAAAATGCACGTGTGAAGGTTCAATTCGAAGAATAAAGGACCACAAATGAATAGACTTAAGCAGGGGTACTAGATTCATAAAAGGTAGTCACTGCTCAAGTGTATAAAGTCAGGTACGCGGCACCCCTCCGAGCGGAGCAGATGAACGTGCTCGGGTAGTAAAGAAAAGCCACACAGGTTCTCGCTCGACGCTTGAGCGAAACGGTCGTGCTTATCAGTGCGGTCGCGCGGTGTTTACATACCATGCCTCTGTGCCTAACGCGAGCAATAACAAAGAAGTCGTGCGAAAGCTTTCAAATCAACTCTTATTCCAATACGTAGTGTATTGTAATCTATCTTAAAGTAGTCCCACGCCAAAGGAATTCTCTGAGGACAGAGAAAAGTCCAAAATTCCCAAAAATGTCTTCCACACAATCTACAAGCTATGCAAACGCGGCAAGAGTCGAGCTGTCACCAACCAAAGACCAGGCAATCATAATCGACGCAATAGAAGGTTCCTCAATCAAACACTATGCTGTGGCGATAGCCGAAAAGATCTCTGCCGACCAAATGAGATTCATCGAAAAAATCTCGAACAACAGAATCTGTGTATATTTGGCCTCTAAAGCCGTTGCCGACGACCTGATCGCCACCCACAAAATAATAACAGTACTTAACAGACGTCTCCAGATCCGCCCTTTGATATAAAAAAAACCCGAGAATTATATTTTCAAACGTGCCTCCCATCATACCGAACAATGAAATCGTCAAGATTTTGAGATCAAGAAACATCGAACTTTCATCTCAAATCACGTATCTAAGAGCCGGAATAAATGACCCTGACCACCCTGCGCTCGCAAATCTGTGGAGCTGTCGCCGCCAAGCATACGTGTCCCCAGACCTCGTCTAATCACTACCGGAATCTATCCACATAAACTTCAACGACACTAATTATAATATATTCATTTCCACGGACAATCCGGGATGTTTCATCTGTAAAAAAGAAGGCCATCTGGCAAAAAACTGTCCCCAATCCTCTGTTACTTCGAACGTAGCTGACGACTCGCATTCAAAAGATGTTCTCTCTCCTGAAAGCTCACCTCCTATGGAGATAGCCCAACGGCAAGCTATCCCCCCAGCAACCTCAAAACGTCTACTTTCAAGCTCAACGTCCCCCACTCCTTCCGAAGAAGCCAGCGTCTCACCGTTACACGACTCGGGCTTCCCTGTGCTCCCTATGACGACAAACGAATTTAAAATGAAAGCTCGCATTAAGAGAAACCGTAAATCGCTTGAAAAAGAAGGAAAAATCGAGACAGCCTCGGATCCTGTCAAGGACATCGAAAGCGCACTCTCATCAAAGCCCAAAGAATACCCGCTTAACTTCATCCAATTCAAAAATTTTTGGGAAAAGGCTCAAGCCAAACAGAACCTCGACGATCTCTCAACGGAGTTTTTCGCCAAGAAACCTGATCTCAGCAGCATGCTGAGACAGCTTTATCCGTTGTTGTCAGATCGTGGATCCAAAATGCGATTTAGTAAACTGATAAAAAAAACTAGAAGCAGTACGCATGTAGAAATTGACCATCGGCCCAGCGCTGGCTCAGTGTCGAACTTGATTGGCCGAGGCTCGGCAAAAATGCTTGGTCCAGGCATGGAAATGTGACGCGCGGCGGACGCTCGGCAGCCAGCGCTGGGCCGATACCCAATGCATACATGGGACAGCGCTGGCTGCCAAGCGTCGGCTGCCGAGCGTTCGCCGCGCGTAACCAACCCGGCGACGATGCCAGGACCACGACTGGCCCATGTATGCATTGAGCATCGGCCCAGCGGTGGCTCAGTGTCGAAATTAATTGGCCGAGGCTCGGCAAAAATGCTTGGCCCAGGCATGGAAATGTGACACACGGCTGACGCTGGGCAGCCGAGGGTTGGCTACGATGCTAGGACCACGACTGGCTCTTGTATAAATTGAGCATCGACCCGGCGTTGGCTCAGTGTCGAACTTCATTGGCCGAGGCTCGGCAAAAATGCTTGGCCCAGGCATGGAAATGTGACACACGGCTGACGCTCGGCAGCCGAGTGTTGGCTACGATGCTAGGACCACGACTGGCCCATGTATAAATTGAGCATCGGTCCAGCGTTGGCTCAGTGTCGAACTTTATTGGCCGAGGCTCGGCAAAAATGCTTGGCCCAGGCATGGAAAAGTGACACACGGCTGACGCTCGGCAGCCGAGTGTTGGCTACGATGCTAGGACCACGACTGGCCCACGTATAAATGGAGCATCGGCCCAGCGTTGGCTCAGTGTCGAACTTCATTGGCCGAGGCTCGGCAAAAATGCTTGGCCCAGGCATGGAAATCTGACGCGCGCCTGACGCTTGGCAGCCAAATATTGGCTACGATTATATTTACATTATATTTACAGTTTGAGAGAGTAAGAGAGTGCGAGAGTGGGAGAGTGAGTGAGTGAATGAGAGAGAGAGAGAGGGCGGGTGGAGGGGTGGATGGATGGACGAGAATGTGAAAACGTGAAATTGTGAAAATGCGAAAATATCAAAATATGAAAATGCGAAAATGTAAAAAATGTGAAAACGCGAAAATGTGAAAAATGCGCAAAAGTGAGAAATGTAAAAATGTGAACATGTGAAGATGTGAAAAATGTGAAAACGCGAAAATGTGATGGATAGATGGAGAGTGACAGAGTGAGCATGTGATAATATGAGAGAGAGAGCAACTCATATTATTTGCATGTACCTTTTTTTTCATCACCCGAAAAGTCTGATAACATTTTCAATGCCATGAAACAGCTGCACTTTGTGTAATATCTATAGATTTTTTCTAATACGAACGGAATACTGAGCTAATATGACAACCAGCTTTTTTATAACTGTTGCTAACCACGGGCAAGTTGATGTGATCTCTACATTGAAAGAAGTAGTAGTTTTTAAGTGCATAGATATTTATTAATCAGTCTTTATTGTGATTGTTATAGTCATTCGTATTATAAGTCTGAAGTAACGACTAGGACGTAAATGTTATAGTTATTCGTATTTTAAGTCTAAAGTAACGGCTAGATGAAGTAGGACATATAGGGCTACAAAAAATTAGTTTTTATTCAATAAACTATAATAAATTAACGAGTTTGATATCGCAAAGTCAACAACAAAAAAACATTAAATCTATTAAAAAAAATAATAATTTCCCCAATAATTGAAAACAAAATAATAATGATGAATGGATAAACAAACCGATAATCAAGTTAAAAAAATGAAAACTATGAAAATGAAAATTATGCAAATACAAATTATGAAAATAATTATGAAAATTTTATTTTCATAATTATGAATGATTATGAAAATTATGAAAATTTTACGGTCTCCATTGTGATGTGGTATAAACACCAAAGAAACGAAAAAGCTAGCAAATTATAGGTTAGTTTTCGTCCTTGAAGAGTCTCACCGTCAGAGATTATCACAAATTTCGGTACAATTATAAGTTTTATATTTTTATATCACGACAATGATATTTTTCAAAAATAGGATATTGCTTCACGAAAAAAAAACATTTTATCACGTTATATCTAAAGCTAAGATTTACGATTGAATTTCAGAAAACAAATTGAAACACAGTATTGGCTATTGATAATCCCGATTCAGAAAACACTCACCGTGAATATTGAGCTGTCAATTCGTTTGTATATTTGTAATTACCAATCACACAAATGCTTTTTTTCACTTGGTCGTTTAAAACAACACGAGGAGATCTTCCTTGTTCCAACACTAAAAACTCTGAACAATATGGCTGCATGAACGTAGATGTACACACATGTATAGTAGCGAGATTCTGTAACTCGGTGGCGAGCGTTTTCGTCATAGCTAACGACAGCCAATAAGAGGCTCCCTTTCTTCTGTATTCGTGCATGCGATTGACTGTCGGTCCAATGTTTGCCTTTTCCCAACGCTGACTCTGGCGTTGAGCCAGCATTGGGTCTGTTCTGTACCATCGACATGCTGACGCTTGGGCCAGTCTAGGATGTCCACACTTGGTATCCAGTACTGCGCCAAGTCTCAGCCGATTGTCCACTAATGGTTGAGCCAGCGCTGGCTCTGGCGTTGAGCCAGCGTTGGGCCTGTTCTGTACCATCGAAATGCTTACGCTTGGGCCAGTCTAGAATACCGACGCTTGGTATCCAGTACTGGGCCAAGTCTCGGCCGATTGTCCACAAGCGGTTGAGCCAGCGCTGGCTCTGGCGTTGGCGCTGGCGTTGAGCCAGCGTTGGGTCTGTTCTGTACCATCGACATGCTGACGCTTGGGTCAGCCTAGAATGCCGACGCTTGGTATCCAGCACTGGGCCAAGTCTCAGCCGATTGTCCATTAATGGTTGAGCCAGCGCTGGCTCTGGTGTTGAGCCAGCGTTGGGCCAGCGTTGGGTCTATTCTGTACCATCGACATGCTGACGCTTGGGCCAGTCTAGAATGCCGACGCTTGGTATCCAGTACTGGGCCGAGACTCAGCCGATTGTCCACTAACGGTTGAGCCAGCGCTGGCTCTCGCGTTGAGCCAGCGTTGGATCTGTTCTGTACCATCGACATGCTGACGCTTGGGCCAGTCTAGAATGCCGACGCTTAGTATCCAGTACTGGGCCAAGTCTCAGCCGATTGTCCACAAGCGGTTGAGCCAGCGCTGGCTCTGGCGTTGGCTCTGGCGTTGCGCCAGCGTTGGGCCTGTTCTGTACCATCGACATGCTGACACTTGGGCCAGTCTAGAATACCGACGCTTAGTATCCAGCACTGGGCCAAGTCTCAGCCGATTGTCCATTAACCGTTAAGCCAGCGCTGGCTCTGGTGTTGAGCCAGAGTTGGGCCTGTTCTGTACCATCGACATGCTGGCGCTTGGGCCAGTCTAGAATGCCGACGCTTGGCAACCAGTACTGGGCCAAGTCTCAGCCGATTGTCCACAAGCGGTTGAGCCAGCGCTGGCTCTGGCGTTGGCTCTGGCGTTGAGTCAGCGTTGGGTCTGTTCTGTACCATTGACATGCTGACGCTTGGGCCAGTCTAGGATGCCCACACTTGGCATCCAGTACTGGGCCAAGTCTCAGCCGATTGTCCACTAACGGCTGAGCATTGGAATTTCTACGTGGGAGATGTTGCACGGTGATCTCAGTGTTGCATGCATCACAAAGTTTCGCTGCCGATCTATCGAATAGGTGGACATGGGTGATATTAGAGTGTCCTATTCTCAGTCTGGTTACTACGCTTTGGTCTTTTCTTCTCTAGAATTTCGGGGTTTTTTCCCATGTTGATTCTCTGATGTCGTGAAGCTTCGTGAGTCGACTTGAGCACCAAAGATCATTTCATCTCGCGTTTATATATTTGTGGATTCCATGTTTGAGTTCCTGAAGTGAAATCGGGATTTCATCAGAGCAGTTTTTTGCGTCAGTTGTAGCCGTTCTTGCGGCAGTGTCGGCTTTTTCATTACCGTCGATGCCCTGGTGCGCTGGTATCCAGACCAGGGTTACGGCTATGTTTTTTGTCGCGAGGTTTGCTATTTTCATCTGGATCTCTTGTATTAAAGAGTTTGAATTAAATTTATTCTTTATAGCTATCAATGTTGACATGGAGTCACTGAAGATAGCCACTGGTGATAGTCTGGACTCTTCAATTATGGCCAGAGCTTGGAGAACTGCAATTGCTTCACATGAGAAGATTGAGAGGAACGAAGGCAGTTTAAAAGGGAGAGCGGTCTCACCCATGACGATCGCACAACCACGCTTTTCATCCAGAATGGACCCGTCTGTGTACATCCGTAAATGGTTTGCATATTTAGTGGAGATCGTCTCTTGAAATATGCGCCGAAAGTGAGCTGCAGGTGTAGGTTTTTTATTTATTGTTGAGCTATGGATATCGAGGTCAATTATTGGGCATTGAGGGGCCCACGGTGGAAGGGCATGGATTTTTCTATCTGAGACTATCGGCATTTTGAAATTTAATTCAGACAATATGTGTTCACGTCTCATTTGTAGCGGTCGAGGAAGACTGAGCCGATTTTCATACTTTTCCGGAGATCCCCGTATTTGCGGCTCTCGTAAGGTGGACGCAATTACTTGTCCCATTCTTCTCAGGTGGATCGGTGGCTCATTGGCTTCTGCTAGAATACTAGAGTTAGGACTTGATCTGAAAGCTCCAATTGCTAGTCGAATTGCCGTTGTTTGGATGGGGTTAAGCCAGTTAAGAACCCGTTTGGAGGCTGATCCATATATAGTGGCACCATAGTCGAGTTTAGCTCGAATGGTTGTTTTATACGTGGTAAGAAGCGTGTTTCTATCAGCTCCCCAATTTTTGGAGCTTAGAGCTTTTATTAAGTCCAGTCTTTTCCAGCATTGAGCTTTTAGGAGTTTAATATGGGGTGCCCAGGAAAGGGTCGTATTGAAGGTCATGCCGAGTATTTTAAGAGTGTAACATCTTTGAAGTTTTGTATTGTCGAGGAAGAGTTCTATTTGAGGGGTGTTCCCAGAGAGGGTTGGCGAATACCATGAATTGGGTTTTAGTTTTCGAGAATTTTAAGCCTGATTTATTCGACCAAGCAACCAGATTCTTTAGAGTTTCTTGGAGAATTTCCTTTGTTGTTAGAATGTTTTTCCCTGAGCACATTATGGTTAGGTCGTCGGCAAATAGAAGGCCTTTTGAGGGAGGCTCAATCGCACTAAGGATGTCGTTGATAGCCAGAAGAAATAGGGTGACACTTATTACTGAACCTTGGGGGAGGCCGTTTTCGATCACGGTTTCTTTTGATAAGCGGTTTTTTAGGCGGACTTCAATCTTCCTGTTACTGAGGAAATTTTTGATAAATGCGATGATGTGACCTTGCACGAATTTTTCCGCTAGTATGTTGATAACGCGTTGTCTCCAGATCATTTCGTAAGCCTTCTCTATGTCCATCGAAACGGCTACTACGTGGAGGTTATTTGCAAATGCGTTGCAAATGTAACTTTCTATTTGAGTCAGGTGGTCCATTGTCGATCGGAACTGCCTGAAACCGCTCTGGAGAGGAGACAGCCAATTGTTTTTTTCGATTATCCATTTCAAACGTCTATTTACCAACTTTTCTAGAAGTTTGCATAAGTTGCATGTCAGGGCAATTGGGCGGTAGTTTTTAGGGCAGGTGGGGTCCTTCCCTGATTCAGCAATTGGAATTACCGTGGCGAGCTTCCACAGTTGGGGGAAGGAGTCACTTGTCCATATTCGGTTGTACATTTCGAGGAGAAATTTTATTCCTTCCGACGGCAGGTTTTTTATGAGGATGATTGGTATTCCATCAGGTCCCGGGCTAGAGTTCTTGCAGAGGGATAGAGCTGATTTAAGTTCTTCTTCGGTGAATGGGGAGTTTATGGGATTGTCGACCACATGGACTCTATCGGTGATTGTTTGTGACGGAGTCTGGGGTTTTTGTTCTGCGTTGATCTTAAATTTGGCGAAATCATGACTATAGTTAACATTGCTAGAGTTTAATGCGAACGTGCTTGCCAGAAGGTCAGCCATAGCCTGCGGGTCTGATACGGAGTTCCGGTCCGAGTCGACGAGCATTGTAGAGCCGCTCGTTCGAGTTTGGCCTCGAACCCGTTTTAATCCTTGCCAGATGTCTCTTGTTGTGGAGTTACTATTTAGGGAACCGACAAAGGTGCGCCAGGATTCCTTTTTACTGGATTTAAGGATTTTCCTAGTGATAGCTCTCAGTTTTTTGTGTTCGATTTTTAATTCCTCGGATTTGTGACGTTTGTATAAGTTGAAAGCGTGCTTCGAAGCTTTTATGGCCTCTTCACATTTATTATTCCACCATGGAACCTTTTTGCTTTTGACGTTTTGATTTTTCTTTTTTATCGAAGCGTCCGCGGCGTTGCGAATTTGAGTCATAAAAATATCGAGAAGTTCTTCTACACCGAGGTTGCCTTGGGATTCTAGAATTTCGATATCCTTTAGATTTTTGCTTATCTGGTCGGCGTAAAGTGACCAATTTGCCGAGCTGAACTTCCAGGTGACGGGGGATGTGGGGGAGAAGAGACTCGTCGGCTTTATTTGTGTTATAACTCAAGTGAAGCGGGTAGTAATCGCTGTCATGGAGATTGTCATTGACGGACCACACAATCTCGTTTGCGATATTAGCAGAGCATATCCTCAGGTCAATAGAGCTTAGGGATCCGGTAGTGCAGTTGAAGTGGGTGGGTTCGTTTTCATTCAGCAATACTAACTCGGAGTTATCCAACCATTTCTCTATCAGCTTTCCTCTTCGATCAGTTTTGGAAGAGCCCCATAGGTCATTATGACTATTAAAGTCGCCGACAATAATGAGGGGTTTTGGAAGTTGTTGAGATAAGTTTTGAAGATCACTCAGGTCGAAGTTCGTACTGTTGGGCAGATATATATTGCAGATCGACGTTTTGTGAGGGATGGAAACCGAGATAGCCACTGCTTCGAGATTAGTCACGATCGGGATTTCGTCGCAGGGAACCCTGTCATTGACGAAGATTGCTACGCCCCCACTGGCATGGCTGGAGGTCGTTCGGTTTTTTTTTTAACTTATTGTAGCCTCTCATTGACGCACAGTGGTCACTCTTAAAGTTGGTTTCTTGTAGGCAGATAATTGTCTGAGACTGGTCTTTTTGGAGCAGTTGAAGGAATTCTCGTCTGGCGTAGAAGCCATTGAGGTTCCATTGCAGAAGATTCATAATTCTTATTCTGGATCGTCTGATTGCATCGAGTCGGGATGTTCGTCGTCTGTCGATGACATTGAAGATGTCTTGGTTCCCGCTTGAGGTACCCACGTAGAAATGCCAATGCTCAGCCGTTAGTGGACAATCGGCTGAGACTTGGCCCAGTACTGGATGGCAAGCGTCGGCATTCTAGACTGGGCCAAGCTTCAGCATGTCGATGGTACAGAACAGACCCAACGCTGGCTCAACGCCAGAGCCAATGCCAGAGCCAGCGCTGGCTCAACCGCTTGTGGACAATCGGCTTAGGCTTGGCCCAGTACTGGTTGCCAAGCGTCAGCATTCTAGACTGGCCCAAGCGTCAGCATGTCGATGGTACAGAACAGGCCCAACGCTGGCTCAACACCAGAGCCAGCGCTGGCTTAACGGTTAAGGGACAATCGGCTGAGACTTGGCCCAGTGCTGGATACCAAGCGTCGGTATTCTAGACTGGCCCAAGTGTCAGCATGTCGATGGTACAGAACAGGCGCAACGCTGGCGCAACGCCAGAGCCAACGCCAGAGCCAGCGATGGCTCAACCGCTTGTGGACAATCGGCTGAGACTTGGCCCAGTACTGGATACTAAGCGTCGGCATTCTAGACTGGCCCAAGCGTCAGCATGTCGATGGTACAGAACAGATCCAACGCTGGCTCAACGCGAGAGCCAGCGCTGGCTCAACCGTTAGTGGACAATCGGCTGAGTCTTGGCCCAGTACTGGATACCAAGCGTCGGCATTCTAGACTGGCCCAAGCGTCAGCATGTCGATGGTACAGAATAGACCCAACGCTGGCCCAACGCTGGCTCAACACCAGAGCCAGCGCTGGCTCAACCATTAATGGACAATCGGCTGAGACTTGGCCCAGTGCTGGATACCAAGCGTCGGCATTCTAGGCTGACTCAAGCGTCAGCATGTCGATGGTACAGAACAGACCCAACGCTGGCTCAACGCCAGCGCCAACGCCAGAGCCAGCGCTGCCTCAACCGCTTGTGGACAATCGGCCGAGACTTGGCCCAGTACTGGATACCAAGCGTCGGGATTCTAGACTGGCCCAGGCGTAAGCATTTCGATGGTACAGAACAGGCCCAACGCTGGCTCAACGCCAGAGCCAGCGCTGGCTCAACCATTAGTGGACAAGCGGCTGAGACTTGGCCCAGTACTGGATACCAAGTGCGGGCATCCTAGACTGGCCCAAGCGTCAGCATGTCGATGGTACAGAACAGAACCAATGCTGGCTCAACGCCAGAGTCAGCGTTGGGAAAAGGCAAACATTGGACCGACGGCCAATCGCATGCACGAACACAGAAGAAAGGGAGCCTCTTATTGGCTGTCGTTAGCTATGACGAAAACGCTCGCCACCGAGTTACAGAATCTCGTTACTATACATGTGTGTACATCTACGTTCATGCAGCCATATTGTTCAAGGTTTTTAGTGTTGGAAAAAGGAAGATCTCCTCGTGTTGTTTTAAACGACCAAGTGAAAAAAAGCATTTGTGTGATTGGTAATTACAAATATACAAACGAATTGACAGCTCAATATTCACGGTAAGTGTTTTCTGAATCGGGATTATCAATAGCCAATACTGTGTTTCAATTTGTTTTCTGAAATTCAATCGTAAACTTTAGCTTTAGATATATCGTGATAAAATGTTTTTTTTCGTGAAGCAATATCCTATTTTTTGAAAAATATGATTGTCGTGATATAAAAATATAAAACTTATAATTGTACCGAAATTTGTGATAATCTCTGACGGTGAGACTCTCCAAGGACGAAAACTAACCTATAATTTGCTATCTTTTTCGTTTCTTTGGTGTTTATACCACATCACAATGGAGACCGTAAAATTTTAATAATTTTCATAATCATTCATAATTATGAAAATAAAATTTTCATAATTATTTTCATAATTTGTATTTGCATAATTTTTATTTTCAGTTTTTATTTTTTTAACTTGATTATCGGTTTGTTTATCCATTCAACATTATTATTTTGTTTTCAATTATTGGAGAAATTATGATTTTTTAAAAATAGATTTAATGATTTTTTTGTTGTTGACTTTGCGATATCAAACTCGTTAATTTATTATAGTTTATTGGAGAAAAACTAATTTTTTGTAGCCCTATATGTCCTAGTTCGTCTAGTCGTTACTTTAGACTTAAAATACGAATAACTATAACATTTACGTCCTAGTCGTTACTTCAGACTTATAATACGAATGACTATAACAATCACAATAAAGACTGATTAATAAATATCTATGCACTTAAAAACTACTACTTCTTTCAATGTAGAGGTCACATCAACTTGCCCGTGGTTAGCAACAGTTATAAAAAAGCTGGTTGACATATTAGCTCAGTATTCCGTTCGTATTAGAAAAAATCTATAGATATTACACAAAGTGCAGCTGTTTCATGGCATTGAAAATGTTATCAGACTTTTCGGGTGATGAAAAAAAGGTGCATGCAAATAATTTGAGTTGCTCTCTCTCTCTCATATTATCACATGCTCACTCTGTCACTCTCCATCTATCCATCACATTTTCGCGTTTTCACATTTTTCACATCTTCACATGTTCACATTTTCACATTTCTCACTTTTTCGCATTTTTCACATTTTCGCGTTTTCACATTTTTTACATTTTCGCATTTTCATATTTTGACATTTTCGCATTTTCACGATTTCACGTTTTCACATTCTCGTCTATCCATCCACCCCTCCACCCGCCCTCTCTCTCTCTCTCATTCACTCACTCACTTTCCGACTCTCGCACTCTCTTACTCTCTCAAACTGTAAATATAATGTAAATATAATCGTAGCCAATATTTGGCTGCCAAGCGTCAGGCGCGCGTCAGATTTCCATGCCTGGGCCAAGCATTTTTGCCGAGCCTCGGCCAATGAAGTTCGACACTGAGCCAACGCTGGGCCGATGCTCAATTTATACGTGGGCCAGTCATGGTCCTAGCATCGTAGCCAACACTCGGCTGCCGAGCGTTAGCCGTGTGTCACTTTTCCATGCCTGGGCCAAGCATTTTTGCCGAGCCTCGGCCAATGAAGTTCGACACTGAGCCAACGCTGGGCCGATGCTCAATTTATACATGGGCCAGTCGTGGTCCTAGCATCGTAGCCAACACTCGGCTGCCGAGCGTCAGCCGTGTGTCACATTTCCATGCCTCGGCCAAGCATTTTTGCCGAGCCTCGTCCAATGAAGTTCGACACTGAGCCAACGCTGGGCCGATGCTCAATTTATACATGAGCCAGTCGTGGTCCTAGTATCGTAGACAACCCTCGGCTGCCGAGCGTCAGCCGTGTGTCACATTTCCATGCCTGGGCCAAGCATGTTTGCCGAGCCTCGGCCAATGAAGTTCGACACTGAGCCACCGCTGGGCCGATGCTCAATGCATACATGGGCCAGTCGTGGTCCTGGCATCGTAGCCGGGTTGGCTACGCGCGGCGAACGCTCGGCAGCCGACGCTTGGCAGCCAGTGCTGGCCCATGTATGCATCGAGCATCGGCCCAGCGCTGGCTGCCGAGCGTCGGCTGCCGAGCGTCGGCTGCCGAGCGTCCGCCGCGCGTCACATTTCCATGCCTGGGCCAAGCATTTTTGCCGAGCCTCGGCCAATCAAGTTCGACACTGAGCCAGCGCTGGGCCGATGGTCAATTTCTACATGGGTTAATAATTAATGATTTATGCCATGGTAACTACAAATTGTAAGTTTTTTTCAAAATTTGGGAAAATGCGAGCATCAAACTCTCGGTGCAATAATAATACATGTATACAACAAATTTCATCCTAATTGGTTGTACCGTTCGGGAGAAATGGGTGTTCAAAATTTCGAGGCGCCCGGAACATATGCTACATGTCCATAAATACCATGGTCTTTTTAAAAGAAATTGATCCACTTTGCACCTGGGCTTAACATTTTCGTGATTTTCAATAGAGTTTGAAAAAAACTGAAATGCTGCACTCGGAAACAGCTTTTTTTCTTAATCACGTCGTGGCTTTTTGGAAACCGATAGTATTAAGGGGCGTGCATGAGCTTGAAATAAAAAAATGTTTCTGGCAGTCCAGAATTTCTAGAAGAAGAAGCACGGCAACTTCGGCCAGCAGCCCAAAAAGAAGCTGAGGATATTGCTGCTGATGCGATATGTATGAAACATAATTTTTATGTTATCTCGCGCTAGTAGTCCATTCTAAGAATACAACTTAATTGTTTGAATAACAATTGTAGCGAAACAATGCCTTTGGAGAAAAAATACTTCTAAATTCGTATCTGGGTTGTGAACGTCATTTCTCAGTATCTGCTAATCCGGTCGACTCCAAATTTGAACTGCACATATTTTATAACATATCGTATTAAATTTTTGGATGATTTTCGTATATGTTTATGAATTTATGAATTAAAAGTTATTAAAGTTGGTCGAAAATCGAACTGTTTTTCTATAGATTGCCATTTTCTAATTTTCAAGAAAGTATTCGGCCATTCGACAGTTTTACGATTATATTAAGGATCGATTATTTTTTATTTATTATTTCGGACCACCTCAGTATCAGAACCACATTCACAAAGTGACCATGCAACGACTGCAGCTCTTTGTTTATATGATTATAACTATTTTATTTATGAATATTTATCAATAAAATAAATTGTAAATAAATAAAAGCTTTAGCTTGTCTTAGCCGCATTCAAAAAAAAATTGAAGACCGACCTGTTATTCATGTGCCAAGCTTATGCAGACCGGTTAAGGGGTCTGCATAAGCTTGAAATTAAAAAAATACGATATTTTTTTATTGCATGGTTTTATAGCCTAGGGTCTTAACGTCAATTTCCAACAAAGATTATGTTGAAATTAAAAAATTGAAACCTTTCCTTTTACTCCCTACTCGTACTCCGTTTATCTATCTTAACTTCCGTTGCATCAACAGTCGTCTTAAACTACACTATACCACGTTTTGCCGAGGGTACGGGAAAACTGCAGAACGCCCATACCGGTTTTGACGGCTCAAACGACTCAGTACATTATGACAATCATGTCACCCGAAAATCAAATGATCCGTCTACATCCGTTTAATAACTGTTGACATTTTTATAAATGAAAACGTTCAGTTTTTCCCCACTGACAAAACGTAGAGGCGAAGCGTGGTAACGTTGCATGAGTGCCAAATGGCGCGCGTGTTAGAATACCACTAAATACATTTTTAAAGAGAAGTGATATATTTTATTTTTATCACTTGACATTTATATTTCAGAGTTAATTCGGTCTAATAAAGAAATTTAAACATTTTTTTTCAATGGTCTGCGTAAGTTGCTACGCTCATGGTAACAGAATAAGTGTCGCCAACCGTAAAAAAATAAATTCGCAATACGAATAGTGCGCTGTCACCAGACTTATGAAATTTTGTTAAATATAAAATAATCGAAAAATACTCATTGGTATAGCATGCATAAGAAGTTATTAATCGTAAATATAAGATGTTATTAATCTTAAATATAAGACGTTATTAATCTTAAATGCAGACTCGACATTTATTACACTAATCGTGTCGTTTTCGAACGAAATATTGGCGTGCAGAAGTTGGTGCCCTGCTCAAGAACAATAGAATCCTCTTCCTGATTCCCCCTAAAGATAAGCCGTCACGAAACTCGTCAACTTGACATACCGCCGGAGCTGGAGCCCGACCGCCCATCCACCAGTTTCGGTACCTTTTTAAATTTTCTATTTCAGGTTACACTAATTCCCAGAACCACCTACACCAATTGGCTATGCCGCAACGGTGGCACTTTTTTTAGCTTCTATCAACTTCACTGTTTATCAATATGTTTCAATAAAAAAACCCAAACTATATATTAATTGTGTATAAAATCCCCGTATTGACAATGGACCGTTTTTTTCAGGACCCAAGCTTATGCAGACCCATTAAAACGACGCTATCGAGTAAATAGAAAATTTTTAAAAATATGCGGCGATTATTTTCTTGCATATAATAATGTATTAGAAATGAATACTAATCGAAAGCGGCCAAAACATCCTCAATGAAACTTGCACGTGAGACAACTCCTCCATATCCCACGAATTATGGCAACCCAGCTAGTATTTTCTTTGTATTTTTCCTACATTTACCCTCTATCGCTATCTTCGCAAACCACATAAATATTTATTGCGTTGAACCCTGTTGAATCATAGTGTGATAAGATGAACTCTGAGATGAATTTATATTCTTTAATACCGTTATTTTTATTTGTGCTGGACAGTGTAAATTTATAAATAAATATTGAAAAATCTGTTGTTACTTCAACATGTGCTTATTTAGTCTGTTCTTATTGCAGGAGTGACGCACGCCATAAGGTGCTACAAATGCGGCCAGTATAACGATGGAGTCGGAAGTATAACCCCGTGCATCAACTACACGGCTTATATGCATCTCGAAGAATGTCCACCTGCATCAGAATGGTGCATCGTGAGTAACACTTTATGCTACAGAACCATTATATTAATATGAGTTCAAAATGTGTGAATTCTAAGAACCAAAATGTTAAATTTAGGAAAAGTTGTGTCATTCGAATCGTATTTCGAAAGCATTTTTGGATATTACTTTCTTAGTCCTTTTTAATAATATGTATACAAGTTTTTTGTTTTGATGTTCTCCTTCTTCTTTCTTTCAAATTCGAAAATTCTGGATAAAAAAATTTGCAAATAAATTTAATTTATAAACAAATACAAGAGTCTCACGATTCGAGGAAAATTACCGTGACTCCGAAATAATCATTGATGAGGCAAATTGGTGATACTTTGTCAAAATATATGGCATTTGTCAATGGCGATGTCACTGAAAGAAATGATCGATACATTAAATGTATCTTGGGCTTGTTAGAGAATTGTGAAATATCACCTTTTCGCTCAAATTCTTTCAACCATTGTGGCATAAAAATGAAGAAAAATATTTGCGGACATTACAACAAAATTCTGGCTGAAACACATTAATCCGAAGAGATGGGACATGTATCCCGGTGCCGATGTCGACTTGACATTTGACGAGAGAAATAATAAATGACGTTATGTACTACCGTTTGCGATGTCTCTTTCGGATTGTGAGACTTGCATCCAACAAACGGAAATTTGGACCATTTATCACTAACTTTTTCTCATTACTTCTTATTTCTGCTAAATACCATACTTCGTATTTCCGCACGCGATCGATCCGTGATTGGTCATTGTTTTTTTTTTTTTTTTCATGCGTTGCTAGCTACCCTCTCTTTTGACGTTTTTGTCACGATTCATCGAAGAAGCGATCCATTGCTTTATGTAAAAATTCTCGCAAAAGTTTTATGGATTCATATTCTGCCAGTTTTGACGCTACATCAAGTCACGAGTGCTCACGGAAACAATCTCATGAGTTTCCTCTTTTTACATGATATATTTACATCTCTTCCAGCTTATTTATGTTTCAATGAGGAAATAAGCGTATTTATGTTTCCAGCGTATTTATGTTTCAATTTATCGAAATAAAAGCCAGCATGATCGATCTGCAAATGTTAACCTGTTGCAGTTGCGATACGCGTATAGTAAATTTTTATAGTAAATGTAGGAGGCTAGAGCAAGAATCTCTCTTTTCAGTTTTGTCTTCGTATTCTCCCGGCTTTTTATTTTTCCTACCTTTTTTCTCAATTCCAATGTTACCTTGTATGCCCTTTTGCGCTTTTACAAACACATCCTTCTTACTTACACCCCGTAACGGTCCACTACTGGCGACTTTTTTCTGGTTTACATTCTAAACGACAATTTCAAATCGCTTTTGGGAGCATTGTTTGACTTTCATTGGCACATATATACAAGTATATACGCAGTCCATTGTTCACGATTTTGCATGCAGATTGACAATTCTATCGTTGCCGGAATCTCGGTCCGTAGTTATGAAAACTCTCTGTGGGTTAATCTTCCGCATTGACAGGAAAAGAGAGAATCCGTGTAAGATAACTACTTATCGAGTATTACCACGCAGGCAACGCATCGAGTGAAATGCGCACCGCTGATGAACATTGACGACGCTGTGTTCTCCGAAGTGCCCGTTCAAATATCCTCGTTATTTAGGACTGTAAGAAATCGAGCAGGCGAATCTAAGTCCTCGGGGCGTAGTTGGTCACTGCCTCCCATAGCTCAATTCTTGTATCCGTTATATCTGTAATTGAAGACCTACCCGAGCAGAAATCTAATCAGGCTGCCTGAGGATCCATCAGGGCCGGATCAGGGATCAATAAGGCGCCCTGATCAGATACGCCTGATTTGCGCCGGATAGAAGCCTTATCAGGTATCAATAAGGCGCCCTGATCAGGCACGCCTGATTTAAGCCAGACAGGAGCCTGAGCAGGGATCAATAAGGCGCCCTGATCAGGCACGCCTGATTTGGGCCAGACAGGGGCCTGAGCAGGGATCAATAAGGCGCCCTGATCAGGCACGCCTGATTTGCGCCGGATAGAAGCCTTATCAGGTATCAATAAGGCGCCCTGATCAGGCACGCATGATTTGCGCCGGACAGATTGGGCCGGAAAGATTGGGACGGTCATCGCCAAAACTGGAACAAAAACTAAACGATCAAGTGAAGTAAAATAAAAACATAAACTTTAAAAAAATGTTTTCATATGTTTCATATTTTTAATAACGTTAGTAAACTTGATAACGTGTAACTGCGATAATAATTTAATAAATGTTGATCTATTTTTAAACAAAAAATTAATCAAATGATTGAGCCAGATGACACGCATGTCTCAGGCTGGATGAGGCACCTGATGCGGGCCAGATAAGTTGCTTGATGCAAGCCAGATATAGTGCCTAATCCGAGCCTGGTAAGGTGCCTGATCCGGGCCTGATAAAGCGCCTGATCAGAGCCTGATAAGGTGCCTGATCCGGACCTGAATTTGCAAAAGCGTTACATCCCTGATCAGGGTCGGACTAAATTTGCCTGATCCGGCCCGGATTTGCTATTGTGGCAGCCTGATCCGGTCCGGATTTCACCCTGAACAAATTTCTGCTCGGGTAATTACTCATAGGGAACATTCAGTGGACATAACTATTGGTAAGTATGTCACATCCGGAAGGGATGAGAGCATAATTAATTGTTTCCCTCTTTGTTGCCCACGCCTAGCGCAATAGCACGGGATGAGGGTAAAAAGGGGATGTGTGTGAGAAAATTGAGTTTACAGGATTTTCGCGTTTCTGTAGGTATTTGGGGAATAATTTGACAGACTTGTGTTCGATTGACACGATATTATTTATTATAAGAAAGTGATTAGAGCTACGATGTATGAAACAGAAAAACATTGTCACATCCGGAAGGGATGAGAGCATAATATTTCGGTTTTCCTCTTTGTTGCCTACGCCTAGCGCAATAGCACGGGATGAGGGTAAAAAGGGGATGTGTATGAGATAAGCGAGATTAGGAGAGTTTCGCGAATGGGTAGGTGTTCGAGGAATAATTCGACAGACCTCTATTCTATTGACAAGACATTATTTATTAAAAGATACTAATTGGGTTTAGATGATCATGGCTACGAAGTGTAATACAAGAAAACATATGTATGGCTTACAGTCGTTGAGTGTTGGTCGCTCGCTCGGTCGCACGGATGTTTATTGCAGCTCGGAATTCAAGGGCCTTCGCTCTTAGGCTAGTGCGCTCGCTGGTACAATGATGGGCGACGGGCCACACACACGCTGTGTTTACAATATCGTCGCAGATGGGTCAGCGGGTCACTTCACGAGGGTGAAGAACGCGGAAAAGATTTACGATACTTTTTGAAGTAAAATAAAGATGGAAATGAACGATCGAGATACGGAGTTAAATTATTAGACGCGGAACAGAGGTACGGATCGCGACACAACATTAGAGTCGATAGAAAAGATCTTTCTATATCGGATAATGATGTTGAACTTTTCGACAGAGATTTATTCGGAAAAAGATCACCTCGGATAGAAGTCGATTGGAGACTTGATCGGATCGGGATCGATAGAAGACTTGGTCGGATCAGAAACGATAGAAGACTTGGTCGGATGAGAAACGATAGAAGACTTGGTCGGATGAGAAACGATAAAAGACTGACTTGCGCTTTTGGCGTACTGGCCCTTCTTGGTTCGCTTATAATTTTTAACAGAGTGGGAGTAGGGAGTGATTCAATCTTTCATTTCCTTTCTTAGAAGTTATGGTACTGATGGAAGGGGAATTGCGCTCTTTATTCCCTTTGTTAATCATGAGCTCATGATGTGCGTAGCCAAAATTCAATGCTGCGGCGTTCGCGATTGCGCGGCGGCCGCTAGGTTCGTATGACACGGGTGTGCGCTGGATTTTTATCGCACTCCGCCCCGTTATTGGGTCGACGCTCTAGCCTAAGATGTATACAATCGATTCACTATTTGGTTCTATGCGACACGGCCCTTCGTGGAATATCCGCTCGGGAACATCCCGAGCAGAAATTTGTTCAGGGTGAAATCCGGACCGGATCAGGCTGCCACAATAGCAAATCCGGGCCGGATCAGGCAAATTTAGTCCGGCCCTGATCAGGGATGTAACGGTTTTGCAAATTCAGGTCCGGATCAGGCACCTTATCAGGCTCTGATCAGGCGCTTTATCAGGCCCGGATCAGGCACCTTGCCAGGCTCGGATTAGGCACTATATCTGGCTCGGATCAAGCAACTTATCTGGTCCGGATCAGGTGCCTCATCCTGCCCGAGACATGCGTGTCATCTGGCTCAATCATTTGATTAATTTTTTGTTTAAAAATAGATTAACATTTATTAATTTATTATCGCAGTTACACGTTATCAAGTTTACTAACGTTATTAAAAATATGAAACATATGAAAACATTTTTTTTTAAGTTTAAGTTTTTATTTTACTTGACTTGATCGTTTAGTTTTGTTCCGGTTTTGGCGATGACCGTCCCAATCTTTCCGGCCCAATCTGTCCGGCGCAAATCATGCGTGCCTGATCAGGGCGCCTTATTGATACCTGACAAGGCTTCTATCCGGCGCAAATCAGGCGTGCCTGATCAGGGCGCCTTATTGATCCCTGCTCAGGCCCCTGTCCGGCGCAAGTCATGCGTGCCTGATCAGGGCGCCTCATTGATCCCTGCTCAGGCCCCTGTCCGGCGCAAATCATGCGTGCCTGATCAGGGCGCCTTATTGATCCCTGATCCGGCCCTGATGGATCCTCAGGCAGCCTGATTAGATTTCTGCTCGGGATGTTCTTGATAAAAGCTAGATGAGTTGATGAAGTTGGACGTTGCTCGAAGCTCTGTGTGGGTTTTGTTATGTGACTCTTCGTGGAATATGCGCCTAGGACTGTGTATTTATTGAAAGCTAGAACGGATACTTGAATTATTATTTACGTGTACGCTCGATCTCGTTTTTCGTTAAGACTCAACCGGATGAAGATCTTTGGACAGAGGGTATCGCACGCGTTTACGCTGTTATATGTTAGATTTCTTAATATATATAATACATTTGTGATGGCAAATGAGGATACTGAGAATAACCGAAGGAAGAGACATCCTGCATATTGGCTAGGATGTAACAACATATGCTTAGCTTAGATTTGTTGTATGATTGTCGCTCGCTCGCTTGCGCGCCGATCGATCGTTCGCTCGGGCGCGTGGATGGTTGTTATCGCTTGTAATTCGAGGGTGGCCTAGTGCGCTCGCTGGTACCCGACGCTCGCGAGATACGATGGTGCGGATGGTTCTTAAATGACACACGTGGCGCAAACCGAAAGGTGAGCTCGACCCGAGAACCATAAGCTGGATCATTCACCGCGGACCGAGTATATAATTTATACGTGTGTTGACTTCGGTTAAAGAGATATGATTGAGACTGTTTCGTAAAAGATTGACAGGAAATCTATTCGGATAGAATTTAATTAAAGAGTACTCATTGAACTAATACTGCTCGATTAAGACTTATTCGGATGAATCTTTTCCGAAGACTAAATTGGATGGAAGTTTTTCGAAGACTGATTAGGATGGCGGTTGATTGAAGACTCATTCGGATGGAAGTTTTTGTACTCTCCTCTTGGTCAGCTTATGATTTTTTTATAAAGTGGGAGTAGGGGTAATAAAGGTATAATAAAGGTAAAGTGGAAGTAGGGAGGCATTCGATCCTTGGTTTTTCTTCTTAGAGTGAAGGAAGGAGAAATTTGGTCCTTGTTCTTTTTGCTAACGTGTTCACAGAATGTGCGTAGTTGAAATTTAACGCTGAGGCATTCGCGATGACACCGTGGCCGCTTGGTTCTTATAAAATATACAGGGTGAAGCACATAAAGTGTTACAGAGCAATAGCACTCAAACTATTGATCATATCGAAAAATGTTTCAGACAAAAGTTTCAGAGTTCGAGAAGGGCCGTCATACTGGACCACCCTATTTTTTTATCGGTAGAGGCGCTGAAGCTACGTCAAGGTTAACTCCACTTTTTTAAATCGAACCATGTATTTTTTTTCGATGTCATTATTACCGATTTTAAGACGAATTCAGCGACCTACAACACAAGGTCATTCTAGTCACGCAAAGTATGACAATAATCGAAAAATCGAAAAATATCGGAATAATCACTTTCAAAGGATCCACTAACCTTGGTTTTGGTCTACCTACAGAAGATGCTCGAAGTGATGACCCTCGACTTGTAAGCACTTGTTAATTCGCTGATGAAAAGACCGTCTAACTTCAGCCAACATTTGTGGTGTAATTTCGGTACATGCTCGGCGTATTCTTTCTTCGAGCATCTTCTGTAGGTAGACCCAAACCAAGGTTAGTGGATCCTTTGAAAGTGATTATTCCGATATTTTTCGATTTTTCGACTATTTTCATACTTTGCGTGACTAGAATGACCTTGCGTTGTAGGTCGCTGAATTCGTCTTAAAATCGGTAATAATGTCATCGAAAAAAAAACATGGTTCCATTTACAAAAGTGGAGTTGACCTTGACGTAGCTTCAGCGCCTCCACCGATAAAAAAAATAGGGTGGTCCAATATTACGGCCTTCTCGAACACTGAAACTTTTGTCTGAAACATTTTTGGATATGATCAATAGTTTGAGTGCTATTGCTCTGTAACACTTTATGTGCTTCACCCTGTATATATACAGGGTGGACCACGCAACGTGTGCACCTCTTTTACGACCAAAATATGCGTTGCACAAAAAAATGTTTTATACAAAAGTTACATGGTTTATAAGGCTACACTATGTGGTGCATTTATTTTTTTTATAGGTGGAGGCGCTTCGAAGATTTGAAGGTCAACTTAATTTTTTCAAATGGAATGCTATATTTTTTATAGCGTAATATGATAGAGTATCAAATTCTGAGTAAAAAAGTATAGACCTTTATTAGCCCTAGAGTTAATAGCTAACGAGTAATTTCACTTTATTACTTTAAAATTTTCTTCACGTAATATCGAGTTGGAGATTCATTCATTCATTTTCACTTTTATCTTTCTGATAATAATTACGCACAATCACCGAAGGATACTTTAATACTGGATTACAATCATTGAGAAGATTGTGAATCATGATAAGTGTGTGTGATGTGGTAAATGTGTTCATATTGATAAACACTGTGATGTAAACACTGCCATTCAGACATTTGTAGTAGATTTGAATCTCCAACTTGATATTACGTGAAGAAAATTTTAAAGTAATAAAGTGAAATTACTCGTTAGCTATTAACTCTAGGGCTAATAAATGTCCATACTTTTTTACTCAGAATTCGATACTCTATCATATTACGCTATAAAAAATATAGCATTCCATTTGAAAAAATAAAGTTGTCCTTCAAATCTTCGAAGCGCATTCACCTATAAAAAAAATAAATGCACCACATAGTGTAGCCTTATGAACCATGTAACTTTTGTATAAAACATTTTTTTGTGCAACGCATATTTTGGTCGTAAAATAGGTGCACACGTTGCGTGGTCCACCCTGTATATATGTGTGTGTATATACGCTGGTTACCGGGTCGATTCTCTGGCTTGAGAATCATAAACTCGATCCACCGTTTAGTAATGAGAGCTCATATCGCTCGAATGGATACTTGCATTATCATTTACGTCTGTGTGAAGCGTATATGCTCGATCTCGTTTTTCGTTGAAACTGAACCGGACGAAGAACTTTCGCACGCGTTCGTGCTGTTATATGTTAGATTTATTCATATATATATATAATAGATCTGTGACGGCAAATGAGAATACTGAGAATAACCGAGGGAAGAGTGTCTGCATATTGGCTAGGATGTGACAAGTGAAACTCATCTCTATCTCTGCATATCTAAATTGCGAAGGATAACACATTCAAGAAACTCGCGAAACGGCAAAGCTCTTATCGACTCTGTGACAGGTATGGCTTCTTGATACTAGCAACTTACCGATTGCATTATTAGGTTCATCGATGACGCAACCAGGAGTCCCCGAAGAATCCTAGGCTTACATATGCCACTCGTAGTTGAGAAATATTATATTTATAGGGTCAGTATTTAAGGATGGATTACACTGTTGTCAAAATAGAGAGCTCAAGTTAAAATATATTCAGGTGTAGTATTTTTGCATGCTAAATACCTGTGTTAAATTTAGGATTGATTATCTAACTCGTTTAAAAGTTATCAATTATTCAATTTTGCATATGTTCTTATGGAAAGTGACACATTTTCTAACATATGCACTCAAAGTTACCCATTTACCGTTATAGCGGTATTTACTGCACTTTAACATGTTAGAATATTAGAGGTTAGAGGTTAGAATCAGCCAGTTAGAATATTAGACGTTAAAGGTTGGAATCCGGTAGTGTAGCCAATATACAAGAATGAAATATGTATAGTACAGTGTTGCCACGTCGTCTCATTTATTCCACTCAATGTTTTTCTTATCATTGTTACTGGGTAGCTGTTTTTTTATTTGATGGTGCATATTTTTGTATTGCACGGTATTTTTTTAACTACATTTAACCGGCTCATTTGTATTACATCGATGAAATAGATTTTAAAAAAATTTCAGCGATTGGGTTCATGCAAAATCCCAGCCAAAAGTTTTTTCCACTAGTGGACAATATTTGAAAATACGGAATGAATAATCATTTTAAATGGTTAGAAACCATTAAATCAGTAATATGGAGGTCTCGACCACTATTTTTTATAGTGATCAGCCAGTCAAATATTCACTACACCATTATACAGTCTGTTTGACAAAAGCGTGTACGGCTACATTTTTCCCAGGAAACCGTTAAAGGGGTAGATTCGAACGCGAGCAGGTAGCGGAACCCTTTCACCAAGATGCATTGTATAAAAAGAGTGAGTTGTCATCTGACGTCGTCACAGACGAACCGCTATTGTCTGATAAACACGTCGAAAGAAGACTCACTCGGCTAAAAAAAGTTTAGACTGCGATTGATACAACGTAATTTTTTGGACGAAGCTTCTTTGTGGGCACATGCTCCCATCAATCATACCGGATCTGTCCACACTAATAGACACCAAAGATCTGGAACGTCAAGCAATAAATTCGACAGATTCGACTCATATGGAGGTCTTTGTCACTAGATTGTGCCATGAAATCACTGTAAAATATGCCTCCGGGGTGCCAGGCAATTATTAAGGCAGTAGTCTGCTTTAGGAGCCGAAAAAAAAGCGTTTTTTCAACAATTTTTTTGAAAGGGAAGGAAATGATTGCGGTAAACGAAATTTTGAGACGATAGTATATTATATTCAAGCTTTAAAAAACAATTTTTATTATTACAAATTATTGAAATTTGCCAAAGTTGTAACGATTTTTCTGGGGCGCCTGGAGTGTGCACTCGTAAATCGGTGCCGGTGATGGAGGTCGTGCGATGCATCTGAAACAGTGGAACCAAATTTTTTTTTAGTTTTTATAAGTTCCTTTTCTATATGAACTAAAAAAATACCGAAGAAATGACGAAATTCCAAATTTTTTCGAAGTTTGAAAAAAAAAATCACTTTTTTGAAAAAAAAAATTCACTTTAAGTTGCAAAACAAGTAATTTAAATAGTACTTTTGTCCAACTTTTTTAGTTCAAATAGAAGATAATTCAATACTGAAGCTAGATCACTTTGGTTTTTTTCGATCGGACATATATTGTTTTTACTATCGCCGGCACCGTTTTCCAAAACTTGTGAAAATGAAAACTCGAGAAAACGGGCTGTAAAGTTCTGCCCGAGCATTCGCACCTGCTCGACGCTCGGCCACTAAAACTGATCTAGCTTCGAAAATATGTCGAATTGGCCTCTAAAATTTTGAACACATATTCTTGGATAGTTTTGGAATAGATTTAAGACAAAAACGAAAAATCGATTTTTTGAAGCCTGTAAAGCAGACTACTGCCTTAACAGTGGAGGCGACTAGATCACTTATTAATAATAAAGCATCACGGTTTATATCATGTAGTATGTGTGTATTTTTTTTCAATGCCTTCTCTGAAATAGTTTCTGAGTTTCGCCGTACATGCTCTTGTCATACAAACTATATATGGCGATTCACAAAATACTATACTTTTTGCTGGGATTGTCACTGCTTGTACCGGACTTATACCCAACACTATACATAAAACCTTGGTAGAGACATAGTGGAACACGCAATCACGAACTTTAATTTAAGGCCTTATATACGCGAAAAATTTCAAAATTTTTCACTTTTTTTATTTTTGATTCCATTAGCCTGAACGGTTAGGAATATTTTGAGCTTTACAGAATTGAAAAATTCCAAAAATTGTTAAAGTTATAGCATTTAGAGCGTAAAAGCTTTACGCTCTAAATGCTGATTACGCCTTACTGCCACTGGAATTCAATCTGAAAAGGCAACAAAGGAAGCAAGGATTGCCGCCAGAAACGACAAAAAACATGCTGAAGACGTTTTAGATGCCGAGGCAGGCCCCACATATAGCGCAGGACGCTATTAAATAAGGTAAGATTGCATTTATAATAGATACCGCGCGGCGCGCCCGACCGCCAACTTCAAAGCCGTTTTTCCACGATTAACTTTTTTGAACCTTGTGAAAGTTCTAACTCTTGAACTAAGGTTCAGATCGCTTTGAAATTTTTACAACATATTCTTAGTATCATCACCTATCGTGTGAACCACAGAAACAAAAATTTCAATGACACAAAAAAATATAAAAAATAAAATACCGACAGAAAATTAAGTAAAAAAATGTTAAGTTTCGAATTTTTATTATAATAATTTTTAAAAAATAATATTGTTGATTCACACTGAAGATACGTTCATTTTGCAATTATAAATATGTTCATTTTTTTTCAGACACCCACATCGATGCCGAGAACTTTCACCATCAATGCGCGCGGAAAAAAAATACATTGCTTTATTATGTTATATCTCCGCCATTTATTAATATTTCTGATTTTTTTGTTTTACATATCGGGCATTCCATACCAATTCGACCTGGGTCTGACCCTCGACCCCTCAAATCTGGTTCCCGATTTTTCCTATCATTACTCTCACTCTATCAAGCAATTACAATTTTTTTCAGATTTTTCAAAATAAATTTGAGCGCGTCATGAATTTTTGAATTTTTTTTTTGAACACCTCGATGGCCGTAATCGAAAAATCTGAAAAAATTCCCAAAAATAGAGTGTCAAATATAAAAAATGTTGGTGTAAAATTCATAATGTCTGGGCTTTTGCTTCAACCCGTTTTTTAGCTTTTTGAGCAAAAAAAAATGAAAAAAATAAGAAGCAGAGGTCAATTTACTGTAGACTGTTGCTCGAAATTTTGTATGCATAGTACCAGATTTTAAAAAAAATTTCTCCGATTTTTCTAAAGTGTATTTTGTAATTTTCGAATTTTTTTTTTATCATGGTTGACAAAAACCCTAATTAGGGATTTGGAAATAATGCGAATTGCACTAACAATAAGCGTAAGATTCCTGGTGAGGTTCGGTACACTCTAAACTACTATTGAACTACTACTGTAGACAGTAGCTTGAATATTTTTGATGATAGCGAACGGTTTTTGGAAACTTTTAAGGATTTTTTAAAGCATTTTTTTCTGTAATATCGTCGTAAAATCATGATTAATTAAAAGCGGGCATGAACAGTGAAAGCTCTTAGTTAAACAATTAAGAGCGGAAATAATTTTTAATTTAACAATCAATATCAATTTTAATCATCAATTCGCATGGTTTTATCTACGCTTTATTCCAGAAACTACAATGAAATCATCGTAGAGAATAGTATTTCCATCACTGACAATCTGAGATGCGTCAATACATTTTTAAATCACATGTGCCTTTAAAATGATTTTTGATATAATAAAAAGGTTCTGCAGACTTTTTTATTTTTTTTCTTTATAATGTTGGGGATTTTAAATTAATTAATTAATTATTTAATTAAGAGCGATCACTGTTCATGACCGCTTTTAATTAATCATGATTGTACGATGATATTACAGAAAAAAATGCTTTAAAAAATCCTTAAAAATTTCCAAAAACCGTTCGCTATCATCAAAAATATTCAAGCTACTGTCTACGAACCTCACCAGGCATCTTACGCTTATTGTTAGTGCAATTCGCATCATTTCCAAATCCTTAATTAGGGTTTTTGTCAACCATGATAAAAAAAAAAAATCGAAAATTACAAAATACACTTTAGAAAAATCGGAGAATTTTTTTTTTTAATCTGGTACTATGCATACAAAATTTCGAGCAACAGTCTACAGTAAATTGACCTCTGCTTCTTATTTTTTTCATTTTTTTTTTTGCTCAAGAAGCTAAAAAACGGGTTGAAGCAAAAGCCCAGACATTATGAATTTTACACCAACATTTTTTATATCTGACACTGTATTTTTGCGAATTTTTTTCAGATTTTTCGATTACGGCCATCGAGGTGTTCAAAAAAAAAATTCAAAAATTCATGACGCGCTCAAATTTATTTTGAAAAATCTGAAAAAAATTGTAATTGCTTGATAGAGTGAGAGTAATGATAGGAAAAATCGGGAACCAGATTTGAGGGGTCGAGGGTCAGACCCAGGTCGAATTGGTATGGAATGCCCCATATGCTTAACCATGTGCATAAATGATCTGCAAAAAAAATGTTGTCAATATATGCGTCATTTTTTTGAACCGCGTCTAGAAAAGTACCTTCGAAAATCGGCGAAATCGCGTATATAAGGCCTTAATGTATTATTACCATTCCAGCATGGCAAACATTTGAAAACCTATTCGCAGCTAACTTATCTCATTTTCTTATTGATCAGTATCACCGCTAAAAAAATTTCCTGGTATTTCATCTCCGACAAGGGCATATTTACATCCATTCTGTGTTGAAGGAATTCTATACAGCAGGGGTTACCAAACTTTTTCTGTCTCCGGCGCCTTGACAGATTTAGTACACCTTCGCGATGCCCATAGGGCCGCCACGTAATGTTTTAATTTTGATTACCTTTTTTTCTTTTTTTAGGTTTTGCACTTACTTAGCAGCCCTTGTATGACACATGATGCCCCCCGAGACAGCCGCCGGGGTCACCGGACGTTGCCATAGGGGGGCGTTAGGTGGAGTCATAGAGGAGGCGCCAAGCGGCCGAAAACCTAAAAAAAGGGTCATCAAGAATGAAAAAAAAATCGAACCAAAATATGCAAAACGAAAATAGCATCGTTAAACTACTATATCCACTGGTCTGAAAAATCTTTGAACGAAAGCCTAATCAGTTTTCGGGGGAGGAAAGAAGCAAAAATATCGTAAATACGATAACGGTTAGTTAGATTTTGGCTTCACTTGCATAGAACTAAACAATGAGAAGAGACCGCAGTGTGTGCTGTGTTTAAACATCCTGCCGCCCGAGAGTATGTTCTCGAATAAACTAAAGCGGCATCTTGAGACCAATTATTCGAACAAGGTCGACAGATCTCTCGAAGTTTTGGTAGAAAGTTGCAAGTATTACAAAAACAAAAAAGTGTTGACGGACCAAGCGTCCGTGACGAACGATGCATTGTTAGCATCGTTCAAGGTAGTATACAAAGTAGTCAAAAAGTTTTATGAATGTCAAATAGTTTTGCGTTTCTGGTGACCTTCTTTACGTATTCTGTGCCTAATAGGTCCACGTCCTAACGGAAGGCCACAGACCTACCAGGCACTAAAGACAAAAAAAGGCCATCAAAATGCAAAAATTTATAACACGAATAATTATGTACTGCCGCCGCTGATATTCATCCGGACAGCGTCGCGGCGCCCCTGATCTCTTTCCGCGACGGCCAGTTTGGCAACCTCTGCTATATAGGAAAGACACATAGTGTAATGAAAAATACTCCCGAAACACCGAACGGTAGAGAAAAACTTAAAAACGCATCATTCAACAAAGTCGTCTGGGGCAACATACATTTATATTATTATATTTATAATTTAAATCTTGACGATTTGAGTCAGGTTTTGAGAAATTCTAGTGAAAGTACGCTGTTATAAAACACAGCACCTCATCCCGAAAAAAAACTGCGTGCGAACCGAACGAATATTCGAGGTCATTACTGGTCCTTCCGACCGGTCAAAAAACAAATTGTTCTCCCGGAAGGGTACGAGCGCCGTCGGTAATACGAAGAATGCGAGCTCAGCGCAGCCAGTGAGAAATCAGATGAAGTAGATTTTCGCGATCGTCGACAGTATTTTGAGCTTTGTTAAAACAATTTTGCTTCTGTTATCCAAACAAATTTTAAAACTCCATTTCTCCGTTATTTTTCCATAAAGATAGTTAAAACAAAGCTCAAAAGGTGTGTTTTTCCACTGTCGAGAGCTTGTGGGTGTTGAAATTTGCATGAATTAGGTGCATGAGTTAGTAATTCACAATCCATCTTATGGGAAGAACAATCTGTATTTTTTTTTTTCAAAATTTGGAACAAACCCGATCGTCAGGCTCTTGGTGCAACATATTGCATGTACACAACAAATTATATCGTAATTGATGGTATGGTTTGGTAGAAAGCAGGATTCAAAATTTCGAAGAGGGGCGAGCGGTATGCTGCATAACCTTAAGGCGTTACCCCCACTTGTAGCGCAAAAAAAAAGGCCTTTTTCATGAATTTTTTTAAAGAAAACTACAAAACTTTTTTAATCGATCAATATACCATCTTAAAGAACACATCTTGAAGAACTTTCAGTAATTTTTTTATTGAAAAATATTACATTGTTTAGTGGCAAATGGCCGTCAATGAAATAATGTTTTTATATACACGGTTTGCGGTGACCAACATTGCGGCGAAGCGGATCATCTGAAAAAAAAATGCAAATGGATTTAGTCAAATATAAGTATAAACTAGTCTTTAATCGAAGGATTTTAAAAAATATTCATTTTTCACAAAATGGCGGACAGTCAAAGTTAATGGTTCGATTTTAACGAAAAAAAAAACGGCCGTTTTTTGGCTATAAAACGGCCATTTTTTTTCGAAAAAAAAAATCGAACGATTAAAGAGTACATTTTTATGTATTAAATAAGCCTGCAAAATTTCAAGAAGATCGGTTTATTAGTGTTCGAGTAATCTTGGTCACCGACTTCAGAAATGCCATTTTGAGAAAAACGCGTTTAAAGCTTCAATTTCAGTTTACACGAAGAAAATATTTTTTTTTGTAAACTTACATAGAGTCATCTATTCCGGGCCCATACAGAAGTTCTTCCGCCGACGATGCCGCTTGCAAAACGGAAATTTGGTGTTGCCTTCGTAACATTCTTCCTTCACGAGTGCTCTCGGCCGCACGTCTCTCTGCCACTGCAATCCGTGCTTCGTCCATTTTATCAGCGTATTCGTGCGCGTTGTGTCCACAGCTCACTCCGATTGAGTTCAAATAAAATAATAATGATTTTGAACCTTCGTTGAATAGTCCAACGGCAATATAAGCTGCTAAATTTACAACGATTGCTCCACTCGAGACGATTTTTGGGCTGATTTTCCAAATAAGTTGGTTGAAGCTTTCGTTGTTATTTTGATTGAAGCCACCGACGCATCTTTCGAGTAAAGTTTCCTTACTCAGATCGTTGTATATAGGTCTGATGGCATCCAATACATTTGATGGAAGTGGTTTGTAATCGTGTTGGAAAGCCTCGTTTCTCGCCTGAGCTCGTTGATACGAACACCACGATTCTTCACCGGTTGGACATCTCTCATGGTGTGGATTTGCATCGGTTGAACTGTAATGATCGAAGGTCGCCCATATTGCCTCATGCATATCGTGAACAGAAGCAGAATGGCGTCGAATAGCAAGTCCATAGTACACAGTGAGCTTGTCAATAAATTTTCCTGTTAGCTGTCCTTTACCACCAAGCTTTTTGTTTTCTTTTACTAAATTACGAAGGCGGGATCCCATACGCTTTTAGACGTGACCGATGCATTCTTTTTTTATAACTTCTACGTCGTCATAAGGATGAGAATTTACTAGCCCAGTGTACGTTTTCGAATCTCCGTCCCCAATATAGTAACGGTACAGGACATTATATTTTTCTATTGAACGCTTGAAGATTTCGATAATGGAGTCCACCTCCATTTTTCCCGAGGAGCCTTCGTGATTTGCACTGCAGTTATCTTCGTGTGTTTCGTACCATTCTTCGTATTCCGCATCATTTAGCTTATGTTTCCACGATTCACACATTTTACAATACGCACTTTTTGCCACAAGATCAAGTACTTTTCCACTGTAGTAGCCTATGACTGATGTGACTCCGAACAACGACGTATATCCTCGCTTCCTCCAGGATCCATCTCCGGAAACTGTTAATTGAGGAGTTGCATCGCCTTCTGCATTAGGTGTATCTTCAATTTCTTCTCGTACGGCTTTTTTAAATATTACATCTGCACATGTTTTCACAGACTCATAAATACTTTTCAAAATTATCGAATATGTAGTCTCGGTAAGAAACCTTGGCATGTCCATAAGTCCGCAAAATTTTTGTGCTCCAGCCAATCCTATGCCGAGAACTCGCATGGTGAATATAAATCGACGATTTATTTCATACGAATGTTCCAAAAAAGGAGAAGATAGTATCAAATTATCTGCACATGAGTCACATTTCACAACGATTTTGAAGCCTAGTCCTCTTGCACTTGCCGTTTCAAATGTAATATTTCCATTACACGTTTTGCACTTCACTAAATTTGAAACAGCAGCAAACACAACCCAAAAGTTCAAAATCCGATATTCAATATTAGGACTTTGATTCACAGTCATATCAATATTATTTTTCAGTTTCTTCGCAGACGTGCTGAAACTTTCAGTTTCCGTTTCGGCCAGGTTGGGGTTAAAAACACCCTTCCTTTTTTTTGGTCGAGATTTTCGTAAATTATCACTGCTTCTTGTTTGTCGCGAACCTTTTTTTCGATCCATTTTTGAATGTAAAATGAATAAAAACTGCGCTTATAATATTATGAACGGCGGAATATACGTCTTATATAGTCGAACTTTCGAGCTACACTGACGAGTTTAGACCATAACAGACAACGAAAATACGTTTTTATAAATTCCAGTCTATTATATGAACGTTGTGAATGTCAGGTATACGACCCTTTTCATCGAACAATGCATTGAAGGTCGGTGGGAGGGTCGAGCGCGTCAGACGGCAGACTAGCCGGTCGTTTACACAACGGATTCTTCTCTTTCAACGCTCATATCTCAGTCAATTTTGTTCGGATCGACTTGAAATTTTCAGGACATATTCTCAGATACTTATACTTCAAAAAAATGCAATAAAAAAATCGATTTTTTCAAAATCGTAAGTGGGGGTAACCCCTTAAGGGCACTGCATGCAAAGTCGTGCTTTACCGACGAGGATACCTACCTTTTATACTCTACTGTTTCCAAATGCATCCACGGTTATTATTTAGCATGCTCAAAATACTCAAATTGCCAATGAAAGTTTTAAATCAACGATCTGAATCTTGGCTTCGAAGCACTTGAATTCTGGCCTGAAAATCGTCGAAATTGCATCCTATATTGTGGGTGGACTATTTAACGAAGGATATACATCGATTTTGAAAACCATGCTTGCATTGGATATCATAATTGGAACTTAGTGCAAAAATTACGCCAACAGCACCGACGCTCGATAGGAGCGGCGCAGCTCCTTATCGACCAAAGAGGCTCGAAAAGCACGGAAAAATTGGATGGCCGAGGAAAATCAATTTATCGACGATGCTTAGTATATGGCCCTGGAATCGCTGATTAGCTGGTAAGTAATTGTTATCATTGACTTTCTCCGTGACCAAACTTTAAACGCGTATTACTCAAAACTACATTTTTCAAATTGGCATCCATCCTCACGTAAAAACTATTCAAACAATCTTGACCGAATTTGGCAGATGATAGAACATCGTCACTACCATGTCTGTAAGCCTAATTGTTTTAATGAATCGGCCAAAAAAGTACTTTTCCGTATCAAAATATAAGAAAATTTTCATAAACAATTGCAATGTCTATTTAAAAATTGTATAATTATTCCAATTTGTTGTTTTTTTTACTTGTTTTCTAGGCTTACAAACGAACTATGAATGTTTTCAATAAAAATCTTCAACCGTATTGGTTTCAGATGAAAACCACGAGCACCAGATTGTATGACATTTTCGAAGTTCCAAGTCGACCTGCTCCAAAGCCAGCGGGATATCTCAGCCATTTGTTATTTTTTGTAACTTAAAAAATACGTTTTGGTAGATTAAAGTACACCCTAATAAATGCAAAAGTTAAAAAATCTGCAATAATTTTTTCCTTTCCAAAAAAATTCCACAAAATCATCGATTTTTAGCCTTGTAAAGGTATGTCCTCCCCTTAAATCGCTGAAATGATCTACCTTATTTCGCACCAGCAAAAAATATCGATAAGTACAATGTTTTTTCATTCTCATTATAATTTTCAGCATATCATTCAATATCTCAGCGACGCATACATTTGTAAATAAAGGAAGAAATAAATATATACTCATTATTCATAATACTTCCTTCGAGCAGCAGGATTTATAGTCGATAATGGGCACGAGCGTTCTCCAAGCTTTTCGGCTTCTTGTATATATATGTATACAGGGCGTCACAAAAGTAACGGGACGGCTGAATATTTCCACAGCTAAGACAATTTCCCAAAATGTTAAGGTCGTTCTTGAAGTAACTTTTCCCAAGGAATTCAATGGTGACCTTCATTATGATCTTGGCGATGTTCAAGGCTATTTCAAGGTCAACTTTTGTTTTTCAAATGGGAACCCCCTTTTTCGACATCGGCAATCGATAGAGCGGGAAATTTTACGTACAGATATGTACTTAAGTCACCGGTCCCCTTTGACCTTGACGGTCACTGCAGGGTTAATTAAACTTAAACACAGTATGGATACCTCGGACAAGAATAGAAGCTTCTTAAATTCTATCGTTAAGACCAAAGTTATCAATTTTAACAAGGCGCATCTAGTAGTGACCTCGATCGTGACCTTGACCATGACCTTCAAGGTGATTTCAAGGTCAACTTTAAAGAAATATGGGAATCAGTACTTTTGAGTTTTGAAATCAATAGAACGAACAGTTTTACGTTTACATTCATAAATTCTTTTGCTTTAAAGTCTTATAAATTTAAACAAGGTCTGGATACCGCGGGGGGTAGAAGCTTTTTAAATTGTTTCACATCACATTTTATAACTTGCGTAAGAGTCCTCGTCACTATTCATACTGTGTTTAAGTTGAATTAACCCTATAGTGACCTTCAAGGTCAAATTCGACCGATGACTTGAGTAAATATCTGTACGTCGAATTTCTCGCTCTATCGATTGCACATGTCAAAAAGGGAGTTTTCATTTTTAAAAAAAAGTTGACCTTGAAATCACCTTGAAGGTCATGGTCAAGGTCATGATCGAGGTCACCACTAGATGCGCCTTGTTAAAATTGATAACTTTGGTCTTAACGATAGAATTTAAGAAGCTTCTATTCTTGTCCGAGGTATCCATACTGTGTTTAAGTTTAATTAACCCTGCAGTGACCTTTAAGGTCAAAGGGGACCGGTGACTTAAGTACATATCTGTACGTAAAATTTCCCGCTCTATCGATTGCCGATGTCAAAGAAGGAGGTTCCCATTTGAAAAACAAAAGTTGACCTTGAAATAACCTTGAAGGACATCGCCAAGGTCAAAATGAAGGTCACCATTGAATTCCTTGGGAAAAGTTACTTCAAGAATGACCTTAACATTTTGGGAAATTGTCTTACCTGCGGAAATATTCAGCCGTCCCGTTACTTTTGTGACACCCTGTATATATATATATATATATATATATATATATATATATATGGAAGTTCTGAATCACCCTTAGATTCACTCAAGCTCTCTCTTTTATCGTGAAATTTGCAGCATAATGGTCTGAAGTGTTCAATGAGGTGCAAAATAATGGGGGATCTGGCACAGCTCGAGTTTACGTCCCGGTGACCCTAATAGAGGCTGTATCTGTTGTCCCTGCCTCGTTGGAACCCTAATCGCTCTTTTCCCGAATGTTTACGGGCCATCACACCATATGTGGCGAACCGTGCGTGCGACTTTTAAAGTCCCGACAAAATGACGAAAAGTACCAATCGCCAATCGATTAAAAAACGAATTTTTCATCCCCTTTCAACGACAAGGGATGGACTTTCTTTATTCGGTAAGTTTTTTTTACTTTGTTTTGCATAAACATGTTGGGTTTAACCCGAATTTTCTCGAATGGTATAAAATGTACGAGCGTGGCGCAATTTGGGCTCTCGCCCAATACACGAACCCCTTTTAATATAAAAAATTATGCCCACGTGCACAAATATGAGACGCCTTACTTAGTAAAAAAAATCCTTTCATTGTCATCAAATAATTTTACTTCTTAGGGAATGTTGTGAGGTGTTCGATTAGCGATTCCGCCGAGCTTCCAATATATCATAATTCTTAATAAAATAAAAGAGCTGTATTTTTTATATATTCTTCTGGGGCCGTTTTATGTAAACGGTGCATTAATCGACATGATATAAGTAACTAAATATTATTCAGGTTGAATAGTGGAAATTACAGATTCTCCTTCCAAAGTTTATCGATATAGCGGACAAAATTCGCACGAAACAACAAGTTTCACTAATATATTATAAATTTGAGTTTATCCATTTTTATTGTCTACCTTCAATATACGTTCGAATTTTTCCTTATTTATGTCGTGGCAGATTCTTTCCAACACTATCCTTATCTGTAATAACGAATACCCGGGGATATGAAACTATCCTAAGGAATTCTTATTTCACTATTATAACAAAAGTTATTAATTATTGTAAGAATACCTTATTTTTATTTTATTCTTAAGTTGGTGGAATTCCTAAACTCAGTATTATATGACCTTAAATTCAACACAAGAGAACAATTTTTTAAACACCAACATTATTTTCGTAAAATGACTAGAAAAAAATTAACGAATGAATTTCCTTCATTCCTGTGGCCCTCACGATTATTTAATATTTTATAAAATAATAAAAAACTTGATTTCATATTCAAAATTGAAACCTATTAAGCAATCTACCTAAAATATCTCAACAATGGAAGAATAATTATTAAAAATGTTATTGAAAAATGTATCGAACGATCATTTATGGAAATTATTCCATCCACTCGCCTTTGGCTTAAGGCAGAACACCACTGTGACCCCCTGTTTTTTTTGCCATTTTTCAAGAATTTTTTTTTGTGGGAAAAAAAAGAGATATTCGAAATTTTTTTTTTTGTTTTGTTCGTTGTTTATTGAAGATACATAAAAAAAAAATTTCAAATTTTTCACGCCCCATGGTGACGCTGGGGAAGCTCCCGCGTCAGGTACTGTTGCCTCTGCAGTGGTTCGCGGCACGCAGCAGAACTCTCTTCAAAGTCGATCTGAAAAAAAATACCGAGTGTTTTCGTTAATAATATGATATTTTGAAGAGAAGTACATAGGGATTTGAAAAAATATTGATTTTTAAAAAATAGGCACGCTTTTGAAATTAAAGGGCGATTTTCGAGCAAAATTTCTCGTCGAAAATAGGCTATAACTTTTTTTATTATTGAGATATCGAAAAAATCCTATGTACTTCTTTAGATAATCTAGTTTTATTGATGCAGTCCAAATTTGAAGTCGATCGGATAAAAATTGCTCGAGTTCTGCTGCGTGCCGCACTCAAAAAAGTGATTTTGAGAAAAACGCGTTCAAAGTTTTAGGTTTGTTAATTTATGCGATAAATTGGAAAAAAATTTTTTTACCTTTAATCAGCGATGCCGGCACCATATAGCTGGCCTTCAAGAAGCAAATGATTGTCCCTAGCATCTTTTCTCGAACTTGTAGAGGCTCTTCTTGCCTCTTTTGCAGCGTCTGTGAGCGAGCGCTCCGCCAGCTCGATCCGCGCTGCGTCGGTTTCAACGCAAAAATTGAAACAATTTGGGCCGATAGTTATCCCCAACGTCTCCGAAACTTTCATGAGGCTTCTCAGGCCATCATTGAATAATAATACCGCGATATCAGCTGCAATATCGACGATTTTTTTGCTCCCGGACTGACACTTGGGGGCTATTGCCCAAACTGATTTGTTGTAGCTTTCGTTGTTGTTTTGCGTGAAGCCGCCCAAACAACGCTGCAGCAAATCGTCTCTGCTCAAATTTTCGAAGACTGGCGTAATTGCCCCCAATACTTCCTCAGGAAGAGGCGGCTGCGCGGGACCCCGAGCGTCACGGAGCGCTGCACCGCTCCACAAAATATTCAATATCTCCGAAAATAATTATTTTTTCGACCTGGGTCCAACGGCATCTTAATCTTAAATGTATTTTAGATTTTTCTAGATGGTTTTCAAAAAATCGATTTTTTGAAGCCGTCACAGTGGTGTTGTCCCTTAAGTGAAACAGACGAGTTGAATAGTTATTTTTTAAATTAGAATTATCGATAGATCCTCCCAATAAATGTGATTTGTAGTGGACCAGACTGTATAGTAGTTATATCGTTTCAGCAGAACACGGTTCTTAGATTTGACCGTAAGATAACAGTAATATTGCGTCCTCATATTGATGATCTGACAGCCGAACGCTTCATTCCGGTGGGATTCTCGGCCGTGCATCGAGATACACACGCGTACATTACCGATTACTACCTAGGTTCAGTTTTACCCCGCATTTACAAAGCCCTAAGGAATAGACAATAATTGTTGAACATCTGTAATCGAGCGTTGTGCCCAATAGTTAGCCATTTTTCGCTGATAACCAACATTAAGCGAGTACTGGCTAACTCGACTATGCGCCAAATCTATAGTTGCTCATCTATGACGCTGTCCAGTTATGTTACTATTCCCACAATGATGCAGAGACGCGGAAAGAAAACGATCTGGTAGGACGAAGGTGCTTCGTATTCTATAGCAGAGATTATCTGGTTTCCATAGACGCTGACAATCGTCACTTCCGTGCATCGATATGCGCGCTGGTTTATGTAGTCAGCCTTGCTCTGTTATCCGCTATATTTAGACGCATCGTTCTGTTCTCCTTACTTTTATGTATTTTTTATTAGATTGCTATTATTGCATTTATCCTTCTGGCCATCTGAATGCTTACACGGAAACTCGCCCAAGTGTCCGAAGTTGAATCAATCGGCTTTGGCATATATTGTAGGATTCATAAATTTGAGTATTACGCATTTTTTCGATAATGCCGGTCATTTACCTAGTGAAATCGACCCCCAAAGTTGCAAGTGATCAGGGGTTAATACGGATTTTTATATAGAAGTACTGCATCGATCGGCTTAAAACCAATTGTCAACCGATCCCACGTTACTCAGTTTATATAATGTAGTTTATCTTCACTAACATTTACTACCGCTATATTGAGAGGGTAAAACTATCCCTCTAAAAGTATATTTTTGGCATTTATTCATATTACAAAAGCAATCATTGAACTGTTTTAATGGAGTAAATACCAAATTAAAGGGAGAAAAAATATAATTTACGTATTTTCGAGTTTTTCCAATAAGCCAAAATTATGGGGTAAACTACCCCTCAGAAAGGAATTTCCCTTCCTGTTGTATAAGATTAATTAAATTTGATTTAAAAACGTTTTTCATATTCAAACATGAAAACATGATCAGCAGGCAGAGTGGGGAGGAAGGGAGGGAGGGAGGGAGGGAGGGAGGGAGGGAGAGAGAGAGAGAGAGAGAGAGAGAGAGAAGACGAGAGAGAGGAGAGAGAGAGAGATGAGAGAGTAGAGAGAGAGAGAGAGAGAGAGAGAGAGAGAGAGAGAGAGAGAGAGAGAGAGAGAGAGAGAGAGAGAGAGAGAGAGAGATGAGAGAGAGAGAGAGAGAGAGAGAGAGAGAGCGAGAGAGAGAGAGCGAGAGAGCGAGAGCTGAGAGCGCGAGAGCGAGAGCGAGAGCGAGAGCGAGAGCGAGAGCGAGAGCGAGGCGAGAGCGAGAGCGAGACAGCGAGAGCGAGAGCGAGAGCGAGAGCGAGAGCGAGAGAGCGAGAGCGAGAGCGAGAGCGAGAGCGAGAGCGAGAGCGAGAGCGAGAGCGAGGAGCGAGAGCGAGAGCGAGAGCGAGAGCGAGAGTAGCGAGAGCGAGAGAGAGAGAGAGAGAGCATCTATATGACTTCGAACTACGCCCGTACATTCGGTTAAGCGTTAATTCATAGTCGATTCTGTCCGAACCCGGTACGATGGAAGGCCCAATGTCAACCTCCTTCTCCACCCTATCTCTAAGCCACCTCTCGGGATGGAATAAGGACGGTTTACGCCGTTTCCCGTCGTAAATCGCCCGTTCCCTTTATCAACTTCCTCGATCGATCCGTGCGTATATCTATGTCTGTGCTAGTCGACCCATGCCCCACACTCACACGCACACGTATATGCTATGTATCCAGTCGGCCGGGATCTATAAAGATCATCGTTTCCCGCGCAATACAATCATCTTAACCATGCACCCCGTCGTTGCCTAGCATATCCACCGATACATACATAGAGTACTTGTGTGATGCATACGTTGTACTTTTATATAATCGTGATTCGTACTTTTTATTATAATAGTCATATGGTTTTTGAGGATAAAATATTGAGAAAAATGGTATTACTAGGGTTTGGTAATTTTCTGTACGTTTCTAGTAAATTTGCTTGGCTTTTTCATAAAAAGTAATTTCACTTCTTTTGTATGTTTGAATTGAAAAATTAATAATCTAAATAAAACTATTGTTTAAAAAAAATTACAAATATTTCGAGATTAATTAGAATTTTGTAGATAGTGAAACAACCGATAATTTTTTATTACTTGGCGTTTTTTTTTACTTGTTAACGTTTTTTAGGGGTATGATTTTACTTCGCTGTCGTTCCGATGAAGTACTGGCAAACGATCCCACCATAAACCAATATGAGTAACCCAATACTTTAGGAGCAAGACCTTTGGAACCTGTTCGAGCTCGTTTTTATTGAAGTCCAAGGGGTGCTTGCCCGGATGTACTGCATACATACTCGCACATGTGAACATCTTGACGTAATCTTCCGGAATGAAACCTCGACGGGTTGAATATTCTTTTGGAACAATAACTCCTTTCATAACTGCAATAGATAATGAGTTTTTATGAGAACTATGAAAGAGCGCCTTTCGTATGGCATCTAGCGTTTTCTTTTCACCGAACATTTTTCTAGTCCTATATGGCAGTTTCTCACATATGCACACATACGTGTCCAAGTTTTGATATATATTGTAACGTTCGAATCCCGGCCCAGAAGCGCCCCGCATTTTTTTCGGATAGTTCTCTGGAGTTTTTTCCGGGGTTACAAATGGCGCCCAACGTGGGGCCACGGCAATCGTTGATTGCCGTGAAAAAGAATCCACTCCCTGAGGTTTCCAGCGTAGGCCGAGGTAGCCTCGCCGGATGGGTATAGTTTGGGCCGAACTTTGAGGAAAACAAAAATTGGGTATAGTTCGGTCCACACTTTAGAGTATACCGAATATCGAGTCGACCCGTTAGCGACGGATCGACTCTAACAGGGGGGAGTTGTAACGTTGCGAAATCGTAAGATTACAAAGTATAAAGAGACTATTCGAGACGAGTATGGTAAGCGGGCTGGCGTAGCTCAGTGGTCAGAGCAGTCGACCGGAAATCGAAAGGTCCCGGGTTCGAATCCCGGCCCAGAAGCGCCCCGCATTTTTTTCGGATAGTTCTCTGGAGTTTTTTCCGGTGTTACAAATGGCGCCCAACAGCGGCCACGGCAATCATGGATTGCCGTGATAAAAAAAAGAATCCACCCCTGAGGTTTTCCAGCGTAGGCCGAGGTAGCCTCGCCGGATGAGTATAATAAAATCGCTTTGGGTGTAGTTTGGGCCGAACTTTGAGGAAAATAAAAATTGGGCATAGTTCGGTTCCACACTTTAGAGTATAGCGAATATCCGAGAAGAGTGCGGTAAGCGGGCTGGCGTAGCTCAGTGGTCAGAGCAGTCGACCGGAAATCGAAAGGTCCCGGGTTCGAACCCCGGCCCAGAAGCGCCCCGCATTTTTTTCGGATAGCTCTCTGGAGTTTTTTCCGGGGTTACAATATATATATATATATATAGACTTCTCACAAAAGTCTAGAAAAAAGTGCTTCGCATGCATTGATCATGTTTATGTTGATAATAGATTATCAGATTTAATGGGTTTACAATGTTTACCCGTTACTCCATGAGGGGGGGGGTCTCATGGAGTAACGGGTAAACGTTGTAAACCCATTTACAACGTTTGTCCCACAAAACCGTAAACCACGGCTTCTCCCTCCCATTCACGGATTCAGCATTCTCCCAGACGCTTTCCTCAAAGAAGGCCTCAACTACAGCTAGCCTCCCCACTTTCTGACATCCTCCCTCCGTTTCATCGCAGCCCCGCACTAGGCTACTTCACGCTGAATCCCCCCCTCCTCCATGATGTCACACCCCCGCACTTGGCTTCGCTGTTCTGGACCCCCAGCCCACTTCCCCCTCGAAGGATCATGGGTCAGAACCGGCCTAGTACATCTACTCGTGCATTGGCATGATGAGATGTACTAGGCCGGATTGGATAAATAGCGCCAGCACACAAAGCGCTATCTATGAAAAGGTATTTGATGCAGCACGGGATTGTTGGATAAAAATATTCACCCTACCCACTCGACTTAGCCCCCTAGACCAGGTTTGAGTCCATAGATGCTATGAAGGAAGAAGAAGTAAAGCTCACTCACAAACGACGAGCATTTTTATGAAAAAGGGACCTCCAAAATTGCTTCCAACATTGGAAAAATCGTATGAAGCGGTGTGAGGATCGGAGAGGGAGCTACATTCAAAAGGAAAAAATCTCGATTGCGTAATTTTGTAAATAAGTATTTTTAAGGCCGTCAGACCAGTTATCTTATAGCCACACCTCATACATTTCGCTACATAGGAACTCGAAGCACTTGAATGGAGTGGTGTACTTTTATTCCTCCTCTATCGATATCGGCCATGAATTGACTCTCCCTTGGCTCGGCAAACCAGCCATTATTTCGCCCGAGCTCATCCCTCATCGCGGACAATAACCGTGCAATGAATTCTCTCGAGCTACTATTCATCCTTCGGGTAACTATAAAGTCATACCGAATTTTTAAAGATGTAGACTTACGGGATTCCATCATTGATCCCATAAAAGTCGAACAAAAGTGACAAACTTCTACCCTTTTCCATGCGATAAATGATCGGAGCAGCTTAAAATTCTGATTTGTTTTATTTGAAAATCTTAAACGCCAGAAGAGATCGCCACAATACTACCCAACCAGGTCCTGACAAGGAGATATTAGGTTCGCTTCGCCACATAAAAAAATTCTTGAGTTAAAGGCTAATAAATAGCCAAGTTGGCTATTTATTAGGGGAAATCCGAAATATAATGAAATATTTTTGGACATTAAGCCTTTTTTAAGTCCGGTGTCAAAAATGCTCCATGTCCCGTACGATATATATTTCGAGGTTTTTCCTTCGCATGAATCTTTATTGGGCAGCATTACGTCGTCCAAATTCAACAGACCGGATAGACATCATAAAGGGCAATATTGATTCGACTTTAATCCGCGCTTTTAAATTTTGCAAATATAACATCAAATAAAAACTCAATAACTATAAATATTCTAGATTCGAAAGATTATTATACTAGACTATACATTTACTTGGAATGTAACAATTTATCCAGCTTAAATTAGTCTAGTGTAATAATTTAATAACAGGGCTAACTTATGGAGTCTTAAAAGTTTTGGAGGAAAAATGTTACCGCTTTGTATCTATTCGATTAAGGCAGTAGTCTGCTTTAGGAGCCGAAAAAAAAGCGTTTTTTCAACAATTTTTTTGAAAGGGAAGGAAATGATTGCGGTAAACGAAATTTTGAGACGATAGTATATTATATTCAAGCTTTAAAAAACAATTTTTATTATTACAAATTATTGAAATTTGCCAAAGTTGTAACGATTTTTCTGGGGCGCCTGGAGTGTGCACTCGTAAATCGGTGCCGGTGATGGAGGTCGTGCGATGCATCTGAAACAGTGGAACCAATTTTTTTTTTAGTTTTTATAAGTTCCTTTTCTATATGAACTAAAAAAATACCGAAGAAATGACGAAATTCCAAATTTTTTCGAAGTTTGAAAAAAAAATTCACTTTTTTGAAAAAAAAAATTCACTTTAAGTTGCAAAACAAGTAATTTAAATAGTACTTTTGTCCAACTTTTTTAGTTCAAATAGAAGATAATTCAATACTGAAGCTAGATCACTTTGGTTTTTTTCGATCGGACATATATTGTTTTTACTATCGCCGGCACCGTTTTCCAAAACTTGTGAAAATGAAAACTCGAGAAAACGGGCTGTAAAGTTCTGCCCGAGCATTCGCACCTGCTCGACGCTCGGCCACTAAAACTGATCTAGCTTCGAAAATATGTCGAATTGGCCTCTAAAATTTTGAACACATATTCTTGGATAGTTTTGGAATAGATTTAAGACAAAAACGAAAAATCGATTTTTTGAAGCCTGTAAAGCAGACTACTGCCTTAAGGCTTGCAAACCAGAGCTGTAATTGAGTGGGGAGGGGGGGGGGGGGTAATGTGGGCTTAAACAAGGCTCTTAATTTCCACAGGTGCCCGCGGAAGATATTGGAGCATTTTGAAAAACAGAAATAGGCTTTTTACGTAATGAAGGAAGAAAACGATCGTAAACCTCTCAAGAAGCGGAATAAAAAAGGCAAAGATCAACAAAGCAAATCACAGCAATCGCTCACAATATCGCATCTCGAAAAATCTTTCAATATTTTCTTTGGTCTTTTCTCATCACGATATGATATTTAAAAAATACTGCGGGCGCAACATAAAGACTTATGCGGCTTCGACTCATCCTCATCTATATCTCGTGATAAAGTAAAAGATAAAGTATAGCAAGTATGAGATTGAAAAATGCCGGAGTCTCGTCTGTGGCTGCGTTACGTGGGCCGTGAAGAATAGAAAGACGAGGAAGTAGAAGAACTAGAAAAAAAGGGTTAATGGCTTCTGTAGCTAGAAGGAATATATATATATATATATATATATATATATATATATATATATATACACTTCATACCTTTTCGAGGGAGCTACGTTCTCAATACTGGCTCCATGTACTTCGTAACCAGGGCTACACACTTTTCTCTTTTTTCTCTTTGCACTTCCCGTCATATTCTCCGACTGCTATTTTCCCGACGCGAGAGGTAAAACGTCCTACTTTTTTCATTTTTTAGGTCTTTGTTTTTTATCATGATAAGTACCCATTCGCTTTTCTCGAAACCTACCCGCAGTTCATGCTAAAGGGCCAAAAGAGGGAAACGTGGATTTGTGCCGGCGCGTGGAAAAGTTAAAAAAAAAAAAAGGTCCCAGACCCAGAAGTATTCTGAGCAGCGTGTGGGCGGATGACTTTTTGCTGTTCTAGCATCACCAGTAGCATCGCCGTTAACCCTCTGCATTACATGGCGGTGCTTGCGCGTTAGATGGCTTACCGCGAATATTCGTCGAGGAAGTAAATATATGTATTACTTTGGTATAAATGAATACCAATAAAAGAACGGGAACACAGAACACGGTAGATACGGAAGATGGTAGAGATACCGGTACCAATACCTAGCGACATCCGCAAATCCGATCGGCGATGCTAAATTATATATTCGTTGTTGATATAAACACTTACACTTACTCGCCCTATCATTTACATTTGTAAAATGGCACGTGGCATTTTGTTCTTTTCGGCAACCTCAATTCCTGCCAAGAGGCTCATTAAGGAGGTTGCTCAGCTATCGCGTAATAATGAGACTTTGCTGAAATTTATTGAGGATATTTGCGAACAGGTATTACGACACCGTGCAAAATTCCAAGTCATTCGTCGGAATAATTGTTGAGCAATTAATTATTGAAGTTAGGCTCTTATACACGGGCGACATAGCAAAAGCTATACGATAATTCTGATATGACTCTTGCAACATAATAAAAATGTTGAAAATTGAATACAAATACGCGGAAGAATTTCTTGACATATTTATGAATGATTTCAATGAAGAGTGAAGCGTTTTGTCAGCCTCGTTATCGAGATATTTTCGAAACAAAACAGAAAATTGTAGCTGATTTACATAAAACGATAAACCGCGCTACGACAAATGGCAACGTTGCTGTCAAATCGGCCATCTTGAATAGGCGCCACAATTTAAAAGGCACAAAGTATTGCTTCCTCGTCATAAATTTCTTACCACGGTTTCATAAAGATTATTATTATTCATAAAGAGTATATTTACATATTTTTATCACTATTGTTATTTTTGTTCCTTATGTCAACAATAAAATTATTTTTCATGTCTTTCTTCATGTTTGATATTCTTTATCCATAACTCCTCGTGACAGAAGCTGTAATGCATGTGTTCTGACATAACTTTCAAATCAATTATGCGTCGTCCCTCGACTGCGAATTCATTTTCCGGTTCAACTACTACTTCTTTCGTTGTTTTCCATTTTGTACTTGCGTCAACCATAGATTATACTGTTTTTCATTACGGATTTTTCCTTTTCATCTATTCATTTTCGCCGAACACAAAAGCTACATTCGCGAAGGAAGTTTGACAGAAAAGCGCTCACTATGTGGCGTTCGTATCTGAGCTCAGTGCTACTAGTTACTGAGAACTAAATTACGCGTTTGCCGCATTTCAGCTTGGTTAATGAAGTATTCGCGATGTCAATTGATCATTCGGGGTTGAAAGCCGTTACAGGTACCCGTGGTTAAGCATAGGCATTCCTCTCTTGCCGCCTGCCCCGCAAAGATCCTGACCACCCTCCTTAGGAACATTCTTTGTTTATCGCAAACATTGGAACAGATGGAATAGAGAGTCCGCGTATGGTTACTTTGTATTAAAGTAGTGAAACGAGTTCTTATCAGAACACGACTTGATGTTATTTATATGCTACAGGTAATACAACCACGCGTGTGTGTTTGACAACTCAAGGAAAGTTCCCGAGCAGAAATCTAATCAGGCTGCCTGAGGATCCATCAGGGCCGGATCAGGGATCAATAAGGCGCCCTGATCAAGTACGCCTGATTTGAGCCAGACAGGGGCCTGAGCAGGGATCAATAAGGCGCCCTGATCAGGCACGCCTGATTTGCGCCAGAGAGGGGCCTGAGCAGGGATCAATAAGGCGCCCTGATCAGGCACGCCTGATTTGCGCCGGATAAAAGCCTTATCAGGTATCAATAAGGCGCCCTGATCAGGCACGCATGATTTGCGCCGGACAGGGGCCTGAGCAGGGATCAATAAGGCGCCCTGATCAGGCACGCCTGATTTGCGCCGTATAGAAGCCTCATCAGGTATCAATAAGGCGCCCTGATCAGGCACGCATGATTTGCGCCGGACAGATTGGGCCGGAAAGATTGGGACGGTCATCGCCAAAACCGGAACAAAAACTAAACGATCAAGTCAAGTAAAATAAAAACTTAAACTTAAAAAAAATGTTTTCATATGTTTCATATTTTTAATAACGTTAGTAAACTTGATAACGTGTAACTGCGATAATAATTTAATAAATGTTGATCTATTTTTAAACAAAAAATTAATCAAATGATTGAGCCAGATGACACGCATGTCTCAGGCTGGATGAGGCACCTGATCCGGGCCAGATAAGTTGCTTGATCCGAGCCAGATATAGTGCCTAATCCGAGCCTGGTAAGGTGCCTGATCCGGGCCTGATAAAGCGCCTGATCAGAGCCTGATAAGGTGCCTGATCCGGACCTGAATTTGCAAAAGCGTTACATCCCTGATCAGGGCCGGACTAAATTTGCCTGATCCGGCCCGGATTTGCTATTGTGGCAGCCTGATCCGGTCCGGATTTCACCCTGAACAAATTTCTGCTCGGGTTGCCGGCTTCTTTAAGTGAATGATGAAATTCAGAGGAGATTTGAGGGGAAAAGTGGAAAAATCAGCAAGTGGAATCTTATTGTTTGAAGGGGGATTCTGTCACTCCCTTTTGACGTCGCTTAACTCCGATTAAGACGACCTGGGTCGCTGTCTCACAAAAAAGTTGACCAGTGCGATATGGTTTTGTCTACGTTTTGAAATGTTTCTGCAGTGACACATGGTATTTTCATTAAAAAAAAAAAGCTTTTGCTGCGCCTTGCTACAGCTTTATCGGTGTGATAGTGTTCTGCTAAACTTTGCACCTCACCCAACCTTCACAAACTTCACGGATCAAAGAAGTAGGGACATCTTCCCTTCCTTTCTCTTCCTCTGAAGAGATTTTCTCCCCAGTCGTATTTTGGAGCTACTTCTGTAATAATCCCAGTTCTTCCGTGCTGAGCTCATTTTTGTGGTCTTCCACATCTTCTTTGTTGTTAACTTTCAAGCCCATGTTTTTGTCTCAAAAGGCAATATCATTAATAGCAGCCAATTTTTCATTGTTGGAGGCCTCAAAGTCTCTGTCTTCAGTAACACGTTCTGACCACAATTTCCACGAAGCTGAATTCATGGTCCTGTAAGTCACTTGCTGCCAGGCTTTTTCAACGAGATTTAAGCAATGAAGAATATAAAATGGTATTTTAAAGAGTCTGTGAATGTTAATTCTGTGTTAGAGGTTACCTCAAAACACTTTCGAAAAAACTGACGTACTCTAGAGCTTAATAAAGTTTGAAATGACGTGCTGATCCATGGGCTGTAGTAGAGGAGCCGTGTAAGGAGGCAGAAACCTCACTCCGCCAAACCCAAGTTTTCCAATTCTTTCTATTAGCCCTTCACAAAATGAGCGGTTTACTTTTTATCGCATTATTTATTTGAAATACACTCGGATTCTCCGAGTAGTACACAAATGATGGCTTCATGCTGAAGCCTCCACTTGCATTTCCACATAGCAAAAGCCTCAGTCTCTTCTTCATTCGTCTGTGTCTCGGTAATACTTTCTCCTTTTGGGTGATGTATGTACGCCTTCACTTTTTTACAGAATAGACCGGTTTGGTCACAATTTATTCCCCTCGCTGGAGAATAAATTCATTTGCCTTTATAAAATCACTGAAATCTTGAACAATTTCCTCAGCAGGTTTTTAGTTCGCGATTGCAGCGCCCCCCATGTCTAATTACACTATGTATGCTACTTTTTTCTTGATTGGTTATGTCACGGTGAAGTTTTGTAAAAATAGTTATTAAAATTTTTCGTAAAGTTTCTACTTTTCTGAATATCTCAAACTCAGGGTAAAACAAAGCTTTCCTAAACTAACCTAATTACAGTGGTTTGAGTGAAGCGCTACAGCTTTTGACGCACAGCTGGGCGGATTCTTGGTGCACATGGCAAAAGGCAAAGGCATACATATCTTTACATAATTATAAACATAAACATCTCCTTGATACAAACGTTTAGAAAGCTATTCAGCCTGTTCATAAAACCTAAATCCAATCATTTGATATCACGTTGTCTCGTAGGCTCTACTCAAAACAATAACAAGAGCGTGAATACCCTTATTTGGTCTGTAGTACCAAAAACTAGTTCAACTGATTTGAAAATCGCAGCAAATATTGCTTCGAAGTAATGTTTGTAACAATATTTGCGCGTGATTTTCAATAACAATTATTTGCATAACCTAATTTACATCGACAGATAGTAGCTGAATAATTAATAGTATTATAATTTATGACAATGCCGCAGAAAAATATGAAAAAGGGTAACATTCATTTTCTACTGCAATAAAATATCATTACGAAAATTGGCTCATAATATTAGAAACTAACCTACGGAAGAAATTTTTGAGTATATCCATTTCTACGTCCACCGAAATAATTAAAAAGTAATTCACATTTAATATATTTAGTTTAATTGACACTACAGTAGAATCCCGACTATGCGGCCAACGGTTATCGAGACCTCCGGTTATCCGGACTCTCATTCTGTAGCCGTAAGCGTCCTATCTTGTAGGTATGTGCACTCGCGAGTGAGCGGCGGATGACGATTTTTACATAACATTAGTATGATATTAGTAATTACATAATATAAGTATGTTTATTAATGAAAATGCAAAAACGTATCAATAAAACTATGATTCTATGTTAAAACTACTTTTATTTTACCATAAAATGGATTATCCAGACGATTGGGACTCTCCTGTATTACAAATGGACTCATAGATTTAACCTCGCTTCAAAATTAGCGTATACTTTAAGTTGGTACTTTCGGCCGTACTGCTCCCAACCGTCAGGATCCTTTCTAACGATAGATGTATCTATCAGGGACTATCGAAATGCGAAATTACTGTGCCTATAGATGGATACTGTGTCGATGGCATTCTGAAATTCTATATATACTGCTGCGGATGGAAAAAGAGTGAACGTACTAAGGCCAAATGCGCGAGCTGAGTGATTTCTATCCTATATAGTTTTTTTGCGACCATTATTATATACGTATACGTGCATGTACATGAAATATTCGTAGACATACTGGCGAGAAAAACATCTATCGTCCTCTAGTGAATTAAAAAGGCATATGTCTCTGATTCCAGGGTTATGCTGAGAAGACCACTCACTTTCATTGGGGAGCTCTCGTCCTGCTCTGCATGTATGTGTATAGGGCTTGATGTGCTAGGGTACGCTCGTTCAGGTTTTAGGCAGTACACTTGTGTATAGATGAATATGAATGTGCACCGATCTCTGTACAGATCTATAGATGGGTGAGTGGATGGATGTGTATGTTTGTATGGGTGCGAGACAGATAGCTTGATGTTCGGCATATATGTATATATATATATATATATATTGCGGGTCAATTAGACGCGCTATTTTCTATATTAATTCATCTTTTATTTGTCTCAACTTCTAACGCCCTGCTCCGTATATCCATTGTTCGCCATGTTCTTTTGTGCTGTTCTTTTCTTACACGCCGCGCTACCGTCCCTTCCTTGGCGCTAGATGCGCTTAGCCGGTAAGTTAACCAACCGGTAATTCTTCCTGAACATTCCGCCTCCCTTGAAAGGTCTCTTTCAATTTTGACATACAATTATACAATAATTATATTTCGTCTTCTCTTTGTTTTTACCACGTTATTATTAACTCGCTTTCTTGTCTGCCTGTTTGTTCGTTTATCTGTTCGGTACAAATTTTGCAATCAATTTTAAACTAACTTCCGGATGAGCTAGTGTTCAGAAAAGTCCGGAGTTCGCAAAGCTCCCGCGGGAGGCCCTTAGTGCACGGTCGGCCTTTCATAGGACTCCGCGAGCACAGACGCTCGAGCGAGCTTCCCCTTCCACTCAGCGCAACTCCTTCCGTCTTCTTCTTCTTCAGTTGGTCCTTCGCGCTGTTACCGAACACTTCGTAATTTCGGGAACCCTTCTATCTCCTCTTCGGTTCGGTCATGTATCGAGGAGTAAACCGATTTACGCCCGGTTTACTCCAAGATACAAGTAAATTGGCTATTTTCCGTTAACAAGAACGCTTCGACCCCTTCGGAAATGTTCACTGTCCCCTTCGCACGATAACGAGTCGAGGAGTAAAGCGATTTATGATCGCGTTACTTCGAGACTCGAAACGGTTCGCCTTCGATCCTTTGGGACATTTTCAAAACGAAACAAGTGATTACTTCCGCGGTATACGACGCGCGTCCTCCTAGCCAAGCGGCCGGCATTTGCCGGTTAGCCGCCAATTTGGCATGTTCGCGAATTACGATTCTCCTTAGAATAAGACTTTATTTTTTATATCAATAAACAGCAAGCATATTTTTGTTAATGCGAGTGCTGCTTCTTTCATCGGATTCAGAAGGAATTTATGCCTCCTTCTAAAAACTATTCCCTCCCACCCTTTCCTTCTCATATCAGAAATTTCCAAGGGCTCCTCAAAAGATTTAATGGTCCTTCGAGCCGGATAGAGAAAGAAAAGGGTGAAATGAGAAGTTTTTTGTGTGATCTTCGGTTCCGTCGAGAAAGATTTCGGCTTTCGCGCTCGCATGCGAAGTAGATGTCTACTTCGCATGCGAGCGCGCGATCTTGAGAACCGTTGGTCGATATACGCGTCTGAGCCTTTCTCCGTCGCTCTCACGCGAGTACGCGCGCGGCCACGTGGTCTTCTTTTCCCCCTTGTACGGATCTTCGTAGCTCACGAGTCCGCAGTGCCTTCGAACGCTTCGAGTTTCGGTGTGAATGCACCATACAGGTATTCGTTTCTCGAACATTTCGCGGTAGAGTGAGCACTCTAGTACAAATCTTCGCCAATCACAATAGTGCGTGCTCTAGCACGAAATCGGTGCCTTTCGGACACCCCGCGAAATCGTGTGCGCTCGTACGAGCTTGGTGTGATTTTATTGTTAGATGCTTCTCGCCACAGTGCGCGCATCGTGAGAATTTCGGCATTTATCGTAAACGCTCCGCGCCATATTGTGACTTCGCATGCGAGACCTCGGTGTCGTCGAGCCGTTCGCTACACATTTCAAGTTTTTTTTTTTTGATGTTTCGTGCCGAACGTCGTTTCGCCAGTTTGTCATCTTGTGACCCTTCGTGTGCTGGCGAGCTTCGAGTTTTTTCTTTGGACGCTTCGTGCCGAACGTCGTTTTACGGGTTCGTGATTTGTTCCGACACTTCGCGCTCTCGCAAGTTCTCTCGTATCTGACGCTCCAGTTTTTCGGACGCGTCACGCCGTGAGTCGTCATTTCGCCAAATGGTTCATGCCGAACGTCGTTTCGCGAGTTCGTAAATTTTTCCGACACTTCGCGCTCTTGCGAGTTCTTCGTTTTTTCTGACGCTCCAGTTTTTCGGTCGCCTTACGCCGTTAGTTATCTCGCGAGTTTCTCGTTTTTTCTTCGGACGCTTCGCGCCGTGAGTGATTTCGCAAATTTCTCGCCGTGTCTTTGTTTACGAACGCTTCGCGTCGTACGCGCTCTTGCGAGTTCTTCGTGTTTTTGGACGTTTCGCGCTGTACGTGCTCTCGCGAATTCTTCGGTTTTTCTAACGCTCGGGTTTTTCTGACGCTTCGCGCCGTATGCGCTCTTGCGAGTTCTTCGTGTTTTCGGACACTTCGCGCCGTACACGCTCTCTCGAGTTCTTCGTTTTTTTCTGACGCTTCGACATTTTTCGAACGCTTCGCGCCTTAGTACGCGCTCTCGTGCGAATTTCGACCATAACGAGGAACGTTGCGAAAATTCAGCATAGCATCGCAGGTCGAGCTGCTCAAGACTCTTCAGACACGGTTTCAACGCGAGCTCGAGACTCTTCTCGACATGAACTATGAGCACCTCGCAGACCATGAATATTTCCCGAGCAGAAATCTAATCAGGCTGCCTGAGGATCCATCAGGGCCGGATCAGGGATCAATAAGGCGCCCTGATCAGGTACGCCTGATTTGAGCCAGACAGGAGCCTGAGCAGGGATCAACAAGACGCCCTGATCAGGCACGCCTGATTTGCGCCGGATAGAAGCCTTATCAGGTATCAATAAGGCGCCCTGATCAGGCACGCCAGATTTGCGCCAGACAGGGGCCTGAGCAGGGATCAATAAGGCGCCCTGATCAGGCACGCCTGATTTGCGCCGGATAGAGGCCTTATCAGGTATCAATAAGGCGCCCTGATCAGGCACGCATGATTTGCGCCGGACAGGGGCCTGAGCAAGGATCAATAAGGCGCCCTGATCAGGCACGCCTGATTTGCGCCAGACAGGGGCCTGAGCAGGGATCAATACGGCGCCCTGATCAGGCACGCATGATTTGCGCCGGACAGATTGGGCCGGAAAGATTGGGACGGTCATCGCCAAAACCGGAACAAAAACTAAACGATCAAGTCAAGTAAAATAAAAACTTAAACTTAAAAAAAATGTTTTCATATGTTTCATATTTTTAATAACGTTAGTAAACTTGATAACGTGTAACTGCGATAATAATTTAATAAATGTTGATCTATTTTTAAACAAAAAATTAATCAAATGATTGAGCCAGATGACACGCATGTCTCAGGCTGGATGAGGCACCTGATCCGGGCCAGATAAGTTACTTGATCCGAGCCGGATATAGTGTCTAATCCGAGCCTGGTAAGGTGCCTGATCCGGGCCTGATAAAACGCCTGATCAGAGCCTGATAAGGTGCCTGATCCGGACCGGAATTTGCAAAAGCGTTACATCCCTGATCAGGGCCGGACTAAATTTGCCTGATCCGGCCCGGATTTGCTATTGTGGCAGCCTGATCCGGTCCGGATTTCACCCTGAACAAATTTCTGCTCGGGTTCAAGGACTCCATCGAAGCAAAATGTCAGCAGGCCTACGAGGAAGTAAAGGTTGGTCTCCTCACTATCCAAGAGTATTACGAACGAGTTGAGCCTACTGGCGCCAAGCTCGCTGAGATTTCGCCAATCGGTCATTCTTCAACCCATTGGCAGGCCCTTCCGGACATTCAGCTTCCGAACTTCGATAACAAGTTTTATTCTTGGCATTCCTTCCTCGATCTTTTTGTCTCAATGGTCGAACAAAACAACAAGATAACTTCTGTCGAGAAGACTCTGCTGCGTCCACTTCACAACATCAGAGCTCTTCATCGAAGCCCGTAGCCATTTCGTCGCCAAAGAAGCCTCAGGCGTAACTTGGCAAAGGCCATCATAACAGCGCGATTTCTGACTCCCATCACAACTCTTCGACCACAATGGCAGCCACTTCTCCCTGTAATCCGTCTGATTCATCAGAGACTTCCTTCACTTCATCAGAGACTTTTCATCTCGCTGTCTCATCACCAACTGACGCCTCTTCGAGACGAGTGCAGCGACCTTCAGGATTGCTGGCTACTAGTCAAGCACGTCTTTCTTCAACCACAGGCACTGTTCACATCGGACAAGACTTCTTATCGACCCTGGCTTGGAATTATCATCCGTTCCCGAGTGCGTCGTCCAACTACTTCGATTGAAACGAATGGCCGCTTCAATTAATATCATCGGTGTCGGCAATCAATCAGCTGGACGGAGGTGGGGAGCAGTTGCCGTCAAACTCGCTTCCATCCACGATTCGACTTCATCCATGACGGTAACCGAGTTCATTCTTCCAACTATAACTTCTTCTCCTCCTTCTTTTTCAAGATCAGGTCACTGGGTCCATCTCCAAGTAATTCCTCTTGCTGACCCGGAATTCCGAATGCCTGGGCCGATTGACTTCATCATCAGAGCAGACTCGTATGGTCTCCTTATCGAGTCAGACGTTGGTCCTGTGGGCACCTCGTCTCCAGGTTCAGTCCGAATTTAGCACGCTTCGACCGAAGACGACATTTTAGCAGTGCTCATGAGGTTTTGGGAGCAAGAGAAAATACCCTCGGGTGCAGCCCCTACACCTGAACCCGTGGATGCCTCTTCCGAGCAACTCTTCCGTGAGACACACTCGAGAGACGAAACGGGGCGATACATAGTTCGACTTCCGCTTCAGGCTTCGTCTTCGTCGCTCGGAGATCCCTTCTCGGCACCAAGGCGCTTCCTTCTACAGCTACAACGTCGGCTTTCAGCAAACGCCACGTACCGAGAGTTTGTTTGGGTAAAAGCGGCAAAAACCTACGAGGATATCTTGCAGTTTTTGTCTGTTTTTCGACTTTAGCGGTGCACGTCGAGTTGGTTACAAATTATACTACGGAAGCCTTCATTGCAGCATATCGGAGTTTTTCCGCTCGACGCGACATCTGCCACACCCTATACAGCGATTGTGGAACCAACTTCATCGGGGCAGATGCACACGTTCGTGCACTCTTCAAGGCTGGTTCAGCAGAAATGAATGGGACGATTTCTTCACTGACCAATCCAGGGACAAAGTCGTCCTTCAATCCGCCGGCCGCACCTCACATGGGTGGAAAATGAGAGGCTGCGGTCAAATCGGCGAGTCATTGGCGAGACTATGTTTACGTTTGAGGAATTTACGACTCTTCTTACGCAAGTCGAGGCAGTTCTCAATTCGCGCACACTTTGTCCGCTTTCCGATGATCCTGAGGATATTTCATCCCTCACACCTGGTCACTTCATCACCGGAGAGGCACTTACCACAGTACCTAAACCATCTTCAACTTCAATAGCGAAACTTCGATTGCCTCGGCGGCAATTTCTTCAGGCAATGCATCAGCGCTTCTGGCACAGATGGTCTTCGGAATACCTTCAGCGAAGTCTTTCGATTTCAAAATGGCGACACTCTTCGCATGAAGTACAAGTTGGTTCACTTGTGTTGATCATGGATAAGAGCCTTCCTCTTCAATCTTCAAGCGGCAAACTTCTAAATTAGCGGATCTTCCAGTGGATTCTTCGTCAACGGAGATTGCCGAAGGCGGGGAGAATGTTCAGAAAAATCCGGAGTTCGCGGAGCTCCCGTGGAAGGCCCTCAGTGCACGGTCAGTCTTTCGAAGGACTCCGCGAGCACGGACGCTCGAGCGAGCTTCCCCTTCCACTCATCGCAGCTCCTTCCGTCTTCTTCTCCTTCTTCTTCTTATTCAGTTGGTCCTTCGCGCTGTTACGGAACACTTCGTCATTTCGGGAACCCTTCTATCTCCTCTTCGGTTCGGTCATGTATCGAGGAGTAAATCGATTTACTCTCGCTTTACTCCAAGATACAAGTAAGTTGGCTATTTTCCGTTAACAAGAACGCTTCGACCCCTTCGGAAAAGTTCACGGTTCCCGTCGCACGGTAACGAGTCAAGGAGTAAATCGATTTACGCCCGAGTTACTTCGAGACTCGAAACGGTTTACCTTCGACCTTTCGGGACATTTTCAAAACAAAACAAGTGATTATTTCCGCGGTATACGACGCGCGTTCTTCTGGCCAAGCGGCCGGCGTTTGCCGGTTCGCCACCATTGTTGGCACGCTCACAAATTACGATTCTCCTTAGAATAAGACTTTATTTCATATATCAATAAACAGCAAGCATATTTTTTTGTTAATACGAGGGCTACTTCTTTCATCGGATTCAGAAGGAATTTACGCCTCCTTCTAAAAACTATTCTCTCCCACTCTTTCCTTCTCACACCAGAAATTTTTAAGGCCTCCTCAAAACAGATAGAAACTTGAAACTTTAAATATAGCTCAGTACCGAATGACAAGCAAACAAACAGACGGACGAGATAAATATAAATTAAAAAATATATATATAATAATATAAATAATATAATATTCAAATAAATATTGTGTATATTTAAATGATATATACAATATTACAGTACAAGTGCCACGAGCCTAAGAGGATCGAATACTTGTCCAATCTTAGATAGCGCACTGCGTTTCGTAGCAGTCACTAATTGCAACATCTCGATTTGGAATTGCAGATAATCATCCGCCGAATTCCATAGCAACCCTAGAGTTTTATCTGCACCCTCTTTATCCAGCATCAGCAAGCCATCCGATTTGCACCTTTCTGTCAGGTGCACTAGGATTTTTGCAGCTGTTTGACCTCCATTTCCGGTTGCAGAATTTTCCTCGAAAGAGTAATTTCCTCAACTGTTTATACCGACTTCATGCCTCTTCGATTGTCCTTGTTCCGGTTAGTACGTCATCCATATAGTAATCTTTGTTTACTGCTCTTTTCGCTGGTGCCGGGTCGTCTCCTGCATTGGCTAATTCTTTTAGGCAACGAATTGCGAGGTAATGAGCACAAAATGTCCCGTACGTTAAAGTATTGAGCTTATACTCCTGAATCATCTCGTTCGGAGCTTTTCTCCACAGTATTGGTTGCAGTGTGGAGTGTATTCTGAATCGCAGAATAATGTCGATCAAGTCTAGTTGTAAATTCGGACCTCGAATAAGTTTATCACTTATCGTTAGCGGTGTGCCCGGTATAGCCTTGGCCGATGCGTTGAACACGAACCTCAGTTTTGTAGAAACATCTCTGACCGCAGCACTGTCTGGTGAGGAAGGAAGTAAACTTCCGAATTTTGGCTTCCGTTTCCCACAGGTGCCATATGATTTTTCTCGAGGTAGTCGTCCATGATTTTGACGTACTCTTCTTTTAGTTTAGGCTGCCTCCGCGAACCTTTGTTCCAAAGTGAACAGTTGTCGAGTAGCTTGCTCATTAGAGTCTCCGAGAACAACGTGTGGACGCTTTAGTAGCCGCACGACAAATCGTCCATCAGTATCTCGTTTAAGACGGAACGGTACCCCGGCTCCATCGGTATGGCAGATCGGGAGAGTAGATACCCACGGATTTCCTAAACCGCTCTACAGAATTTCACGAAATTTGACCAGACAATGTCAAATTGATAGACGAACGGCTGTCTTCTCATGAAATTTGTTAAATCAAAAAAACAAGTAGATTGTATTACCATGCTGAAGCCGTGATAGAAATGATGTGAAATAAAAAGTTTGGCTCATGTCACAACTTGGAGGGGAGAAGAGCCGCGTAGCCATATTCCACACACATTTTGGCACCTGAATCATTTGATTCCATCACAGATTTCAGAAAATCCATGGCAATCTATAATTAGTTTGTATTTGTTGACGATTTCGAGCATATGTCGCACGAACTTCGTAGAGTTTAGTTCCTGCGAATTCCGGCGCTCAGGAGTGGCGCTCATGACGCATTCGACATATATCGGTGTCGGCTCGAACTCGATGAGCCGAGAAACTGATAGCTGAGGTTCCGTGTGAAGAAAGTGTAACAAATTTTCTTGTTTTTCGTCGAAAAACAAGAAAAAAATCGATTGTTTTTGTGTCGTGAGAATTCCAACGGAGTCGCGGACACTCTTATCGCGCGAGTCACCTGGGTTACGTTTTCGTCGAGATACGTCGAGGTTAGATTTTATCAATTTCTGATTAAGATTTTTTTTTATCCATCCAGTAATACCTTAAATATATAAGTTATGAAAAGAATTAATATCTATTTAAGATTTTTTGGTCCTATCTGGAAAATGGGGTTGAAGTTTGCATCGTTGGAATGAACCGATATATTTTTCTTTATTTTTTTTTATTTCTTTATTTTCATCATTATCCAAAGCCTTTTTGGCAAATTGAAGTTGTGAATTTCTGAAAAGAACTCTGAAAGAGTAAATCAAAGAATTAATTTTCGTTGCATTCCAGCGATGCAAACTTCAACGTCATTCCGGAAAACAATGTGTACAGTGAGTGAGGAAGCTAACCTTCGCAGTGTGTTGTCTGTGCTTTGTAAGATACGCAAGCTCTTTGCGGATAATTTTGTGTCGCAGATAAATTTCTATACTGCTTCAGCCAAAGAAACTTTGTGCACGTATAAAGATCTCGAAAGTCTTACCTTTTGCTGTCCTCGCAATAGTGTCCCTGCGAAGAAATAATGGAAAAAATGGATTAATAGACTTTTTCCTCAGTACTTTACATGTGAAAAACTCTGACTAACATTTTGTAATTTTCTTTACAGGGATTCAGTGAATCATCAAAATATTTAATCTCAGCGATAAACAAAATTACCAGTTTGACGAGCAGTGAAAAAAGCAAATAACTTTCTCAACTGCTTATCAAACTTGTAAATTTGTTCATCTGCGAGTTTAAATGTTTTGATGATTCACTGAATCCTTCTAAAGAAAATTACAAAACGTTATTCAGAGTTTTTCACATGTACGAACAAGTCTAACGATCCATTGTTTCCATTACTTCTTCGCAGGGACACTATTGTGAGGATTGCGAAAGGTAAGATTTTCCAGATTTTTATATGCAAACAAAGTTTCTTTGGTTTACCCAGTATAGAAAGTTTTCTGCGACACAAAATTATCCCCAAAGAGCTTGCGTGTCTTACAAAGCTCAGACAACAACTGCGAAGGGTAGCTTTCTCACTCGCTGTACACAAAGTTTTCTGGATTGGGCCAAAAAAATCTTAAATATATATCAATTCTTCTCATAACTTTTATGTTTAAGATATTACTGGATAGATATGGAAAAATCGCAAAAATTCTTTAAAATTTGCGGAATGATAGTTCTTGATAGAATGATAATATTTATATGAATTATTTCAGAACTTTTCACTAAATAATTTAGCACTTATAAATATATGAATTTAACACGGCCGCTTATGGGAAAACAGCTTCTGTAGTCGTTAATGCTAGCAAAACAAATGGAACTAAATCACCGTTAATTCTGAAAATATTATATCATCAATATTTAGGATCAAGCAATTAATTATGCTAAGTTTCAAATAAATCGACTGAGTAATTGTCGAGAAATTAATAAAAGTAATAAAGAATATCGCCTTTTTTAACAATTAATAAATAGCAATCATTGGGAAATTCATATATTGAGTTTTTGGGCAATTATTGATAATAATAAGATTATCTTAACGTATTAATTGAATTTACAAACCGAGAAATTTTTTTGTTGTCCAATCGAAACAGATGTACAGTCACTGACAAAACCTCAGTCAAGCACACGCCAATATCGAAGATCGAATTTGACTTCAGTTGGTATTGAAAGTGGAAAACTAACATTTCTCAGTGTTAATTTATTTTAATTAAATTAGCTGCTTGTAAGGCTAAACTTGTACGATATGATCTAGACTTGTAAATTTACGATTCGCCCATTTTGGACTAACTTTTTGTCCGACGGTCCATCCAGTAATACCGTAAAATTAAAAAATGTATTGTTTTGAATAAATTATAAATAAGGGGAAATAAATATTCATGTGTTGTACAAAAATTTGGGCTATTAAAATGAATAAGTTTTTGTTGCATCTTACAAGACAAACTTCAACGTCATCAAGTTGTACACCATAGAAAGTGCCGCATCTACCGATCACAATCGTGGTCGAGAAAAAAAGCAAAAATCTTTGTTTAAACAATTATTTTTGCATTACTTTTACCGTTGATTTTTGCAGCGCATACGCAACAATCATATTTGCTGAGGGGTACAGAAAGCGCTTACCGATCACAATCGTGGTCGAGAATAAATGCTTTAATTGTTTAAACAATTTTTGACGCATTGTTTTTGCCGTTATGTTTTGCAGCGCGCAAGCAGTAATCACATTTGCTGAGAGGTACAGAAAGTACCGCACCGACCGATCACAATCGTGGTCGAGAAGAAATGCTTTAATTGTTTACACAATTATTGTCGCATTATTTTTACCAATCAGTTTGGCAACGCGTCAATAACAATCATATCTACTGAGAGTTATAGGAAGTACTGTATCTACCGATCACAAATGTGGTCGAGAAAAAACGAATTAATAATTATTGAAACAATTATTTTTGAATTATTGTTTACCGTTATGCTTTGCAGCGTGCAAACAGCAATTATATATGCTGAGAGGCAATCATATATGCTCAAAGTACCGCATCTACCGATCACAATCGTGGTCGAGAATGAATGCATTCATAATTGTTTAAACAGTTATATTTGCATTATTTTCATTGTTAGGTTTTACGGCACGCAATCAGCAATCTATTTGCTGAGAGGTACTGAAAGTACCGTGTCTACCGATCACAATCGTGGTCGAGATAAACGCATTCATAATTGTTTAAACAATTATGTTTGCATCATTTTTATTGTTAGGTTTTGCGGCTCGCAAGCAGCAATTTATTTGCTGAGAGGTACTGAAAGTACCGTATCGACCGATCACAATAGTGGTCGAGATAGACGCATTCATAATTGTTTAAACAATTGTGTTTGCATTATTTTTATTGTTACGTTTTGTGGCTCGCAAGCAGCAATCTATTTGCTGATAGGTACTGAAAGTACCGTATCTACCGATCACAATCGTGGTCGAGATAAACGCATTCATAATTGTTTAAACAATTATGTTTGCATTATTTTTATTATTAAGTTTTGCGGCTCGCAAGCAGCAATTTATTTTCTGAGAGGTACTGAAAGTACCGTATCGACCGATCACAATCGTGGTCGAGATAAATGCATTCATAATTGTTTAAACAATTATGATTGCATTATTTTTATTGTTAGGTTTTGCGGCTCGCAATCAACAATCTATTTGCTGAGAGGTACTGAAAGTACCGTGTCTACCGATCACAATCGTGGTCGAGAATAAACGTATTTATAATTGTTTAAACAATTATGTTTGCATTATTTTTATTGTTACGTTTCGCGGCTAGCAAGCAGCAATTGAAACAAATCTCATTTAGAGGCAAAATAACTCATAGAAAAAAGTTAATTCGGGATGCGTTCTGTTGCGGTATCGACACACTATGCTTCGATGTGGAACAACCCATACGTAGTACTCGCTCGTTATCGCATTTTTGGGTCGATCGGGAAAGAACTGAGGGGGGCTCTCACGGCCCGAAAACGAGTATAGGAACTGCGGGAAGACTCAAACGGGGCGAAAGGGCGCACCGAGTATAGACCCGAATTTTACATCGTTGGTACATTCGTCCCTTCTACTTTTCTCCACTTCTATCGATCATCCCCGTTCCGGCTCCCGTTCCCCTTGCCCACCCACCTAGTTCAAATTCGCCATATAACTATTCCAAGCTTCATTCTCACGTTTGTAGAGACATTGGCCTAAAAGCGAGATACGTATGGAGCTTGTCCCCTGGGTGTCCGAGACACGAATGTGAACAATATCTCTAAAAAAAAACGATCGCTATCTCGCAATCCAAGTGCACGCTTCCTTCCAATTTTTTGGCAACTACCCACCATTTCTCTTTTGACCGGCTGTTTGTGTAACACAGTTTAAAAGAATGTGAATAGAGATTCATTGTTTCGCAGTTGAAGCATAATTAATATCGTGTTCTCTCTCGAGGGAAAATTCCGTTAGTTCAACAACATCTGTTCTCGCGTGATCTGTGTTTCATCTGTAAGGAGTACAAGTAAGAGGGAATGAACAGAAGGCGGAGGAGGAGAGAAAAATCGTCCGTAGTCACTTGAATCCTTCTTTCGTTCCAATCTCTAAATTTCTTACCTTTCCCTGGTTCCGGCGCTCTGCATAACCCATCGTTGATCCCATTGTATATTTTTGAGGGAATTTAGGAAAGCACCTTCCACTCCCGTTAACGCTGGATTATTGTATTTTAGGTTTCTTTTATAATTGGTTAATTACAAATTGACCTACAGATCAGGGTTTTCGCTTAGGAGTCTTAAGCTGGAAGATTCTCTCTTGAACGGTTCTCTTCGGTTCTCTTGAACCCGCGAAAATGAGACTGAATTTGTCTGGGACTGTGGGCTCTCACATCATGACTCCGTGGATGGGGAAAAACAGCTTACCCCGTGGTTTCAATGTTGATAGTCCTTTTCTGCGGGCGTGGTTGTCCCTTTTCCAGTACGTGATTACGCCGAAGTTATTTTTTTTGTCAGGGAACTCCAGTAACTCGTGAGTCGCGTGAGAATCTGTTTTTATCCCGTGTCTATGATTACTCATAGAGTTGAGCCAGGGCGTAACACCTCTTCGCTCTGGTCGGATGCAGCGCCGTGGATCTGCATGCGAGTGGCGTACAGCCATGCTGAAAGTACTGGATCGACTTCAATAAGGCTCTCCGTTAATTTGGTTGGTGAAAGCACGGGATAGGCATTCTGTGATATAGGCGCTGGTGTCGTTCATTCGACGCGAATATCTTCCAATTGTTGACCTGACTTGTGGCGTCGTGACGGGTTTCTTATTTGTCCGATGTGCCAGGGCGAGGAGGTACAGTTAACGAACTCCATCTGGCTCCAAAAAGGTGTATACTACAGCCGCACAGTGCGTGACGAGCATACTCATGAATGTATGTGTCAGTGGCGAACATGATTATTATTAATATCACGTCGCCATCGACAATGCCGTTACTATTTGACCCGAATGTCACGAAACCATTCCAGAACTTTGCTGCGGGGTTTTCGGTGATATGATTGAGCGTTTCTTCGTGAAGCAGTCCATGTATAGATATTCCGCCGAGCGGACCTGGTAGCAGATTGTTCTTCGTGCGATATTATTAAGTAATACCGGTGTTTCGGCTGGAAGCATTATGTATTCGCATAACTTATTAATATTCTTTTCGGAGTATATACCACTGGATCACCACTGCAAGATTTCCAGGTAATGCATATCGCTGGTTTAGTTTTGATCGAGGGTTCAGCGATTGGGGTGGCAGGACTTCGATTGGTTCTGAAAAGGATCGATACCATATCGCTTCGACTTGATATTATGCAGGCACCACTGGGTTGATTTGGGTAGTTCATTAAACGAGTATTCGTGACGTGGTCGATAAGAAAAACGATTTATTTCGGTACGCAACTGGGAGTTCGTGAAAGCATTCCTCGGTTCGCCTTATTCTGCACTCTACCGTTATGTACATTATGATGTGTGCAGCTTAGCCAGCAATGACGGCCATATATACAGGTTCTTTCATCACCCTGAAGGATTTGTCTTTCGAGATTGCATCTCTGTGAGACCACGTCTCCATGAAGACCCTTCATTAGTTTCCTGGCGTGCTTCTCTACATATATTAACTGTACATTTATTACATATAGGAGAACAAGTCGAGGTTGTTAACCAAAATTTCCTTCTTCGTGGCGATCGATTGCAGATAAGGGGCAGTACTTCTTCCCGACTTAAATTTCTACACGGAAGAGCTGCGATTAAGGCGAATATGATGCTAAACGTCTGGTTGGCTTATCCAATTTTTATCATGGCCTGTGAAATATGGGTCACTATAATTTCGTCATTCGTAATTTGATTGCGTGGACTAGTTTTTACTTCCTCCAATTTAATATAAATATTTCCGTTGAGAAGGATTTCGAAAACCTCACAGGGATTGGTATATTGTGAGTAGAATTTTCTCACTTTAGGTTCTTTTAACAAGAAGACTTTGAAATTCTAAACGTTTTGTTTTTTGTCGTACTATGTTTCTGATTTTTGTTTAGCGGTTCGCATTTTTTCGGCGGCTAAATCTTGAAAACCGTGGATTTTTGTAAACAGTCCGCGAAGATATTTCGCATATTTCCTCTTGATATTTCTCGATCCTGTCGCTTTTGGCTGGCTGCCTTACTAATTTCACGTTGGCTGCTATTATATGTAAACATGGCAATTGCCAAGAACTCGTCCCGATTATTCTTCTCATTGGCATAGTGTTTTAGATATTCTACGAGAACACAGTGGGAACGCTCGATGGACCCATTGGATTGAGGATGAAAAGATGTGGTCCTGTATTGTTGGATACTGGATTTTTTTGCGGAACCTTTAATCAGGCTGCTACAGAAGTTTGTGCCCTGGTGCATCAAGATTGCCTTAGGTGTTCCGAAATGAGTTATAAAGTGTTTAATAAAAGCGCCGGTTATATCTGGCGCTGTCGTACGCTGCCTTGGCCCGGCTAGTAAATCCTTCGTTAAAAGGACCTGTATCCTGTTAAAAGGACCACCTGTAAGATGGTTGTGCTGCCTTTTCGAGTCATAGGGAAGAGACCCACAATAACCATTGCTATTTTATGGCAAGCACTTTCCGCGGTGTCCATGATTATCATCGGTTGTCTTTTTTCGACCCTAATGATATTTTCAGTTGTCAACTGCAACAATGTTGGATGTATTTCTGGATCTCGGCTTTTATATGTGTCCAGAATTAATTTTCCCAAATTCGATTGTAGGTGTTTGTAACGCCCTTATGACCTCCAACCAACGAGTCGTGGCATTCTTCAATGATGACTGTTCTTTTATCTTTGGAAGGAACGTGTACTAATTGTTAACATACTATGAGTTGTATCGACAAATCTTTGAACCAACCTTGGAACGTCGCTCGTATTTCTTCCCAAGGAATATGAATCGATAATCTTGGTCCGAGGGACGCTTATAAATTTCAATATCAGTGCAACCATAACCTCCCGAATTTCATTGACTCGTTGAGGTCTTCTTTCGCGACATTGACGCACACATCGTTTTCTATCGGTAAGCCGATTAATGTTCGTTTTCTGACACGTGGCCCGCCTGCTCGAAAAAGATCTAGACAACTATATATCGGCGAAATTAGTGCAGACGCCAAGCCTCTAGCTCCTCGCCTACAGCTTGATTTTTAGGTGTTATGAACAATACTAGGTTATCCTTTTTCTGGTTAACTGGCACTATTAGGGAAAGACTGGTAAGTCTTTCCCTGGTTTCTATAATGTTTTACATTTCGGACTCTATTGGAAAGACTGGCCTACTCCAGTTGGTAGGAGAATCGGTTAGGCGAATGGATATGTCGATCCATGCATCGGAGTCCTTGCTGCCGCATGTTTCGGCATGTTTCGAATCGTGATCATGATCGGATTTAGCTGCCGACGGTTCGATTGCAATTATTTTTTCACTGCCTCCTTGTCCGCAATCAGCTAATTCTTCTTGCTCGACCTGTCGTTTTCTTGTATTCCTAAACATTATATCCTCGTCCTCGTTTTCCTAAACATTATATCCTCGTCCTTATATGTCCTCGTCGTCGGATTCGAGGGTCATTTGAAAACTTTTCGGCCTTATCACCAAAAAGTGATAGCAGAAAGAAAAATATCTTTTGCCGCCCGATAGATGGCCTTGATATATGTTAACTGTAAAAATTGCAGGTCCTTCTAATTATTACTTTGTTTATGGCACTCTTCCAAAGTTGCCAGCTGACGCTGTTTGTCAACAATGGAGAAAATCGAGTATCGCGCAGTGATGAAGTTCCTTCATTTGACAGGAAAACGGACTCAGGAAAAAATATTAAAAGATGAGTTGAACTCTGTATACGGTGAAGCCTCCCCTTCATTGACAGCGGTAAAATATTGGGCAACCGAGTACAATCGTGGTCGTATGAGCATGTTAGACGAGGAACATTCCGGGAGCCCAAAAACCGCTGTAATTAACGAAATGGTCGATTTAGTCATCGAAGTGTGATGGAAGATTGTCGTTTGACTGTTAAGAATATTGCTGAGGCTTGTGGGATATCATCTAAATGGGTGCTCAGGATTTTACATCATGATTTAAATATGAAGAAAACAACCGCGCGCTGAGTGCCGCGCTTGTTAACAATCAACCAAAAGCGTGTACGGGCGGACATATCACCTAAGTCTCTTAGCCTGTGGGGGGTGTATCCAGATGAAACCTGGATACACCCCCATACGCCTGAGACTAAACAACAGTCACTGCAGTGGATTACGATGGGGGGACCAACTCCGAAAACGGCAAAAGTCGTTTTCTTTGCAGGAAAAGTGATAACGACAGGATTTGGGATAGCCATGGAATACTTCTTATCGATTACCTTGTAAAGGATGAAACAATCAACGGGCAGTACTATGCTGTATTACTGGATGAATCGAAGGCAACAAGTAAGAATAAACGTCCGCATTTGGCCAAGAAAAAAGTCCTGTTTCGCCATGATAACACTCGGGTCCACGCGTGCATGGTCGCGATGTCAAAATTGAGCGAATTGAAGTTTGAATTGCTTCCGCACCCACCCTATTCGCTAATTTTAGCTCCCAGCGACTTTTTTCTTTTTCCTAATTTGAAAAAAAAAAAAAACATCTCGGAGGAAAAAATCTGGGTCAAATGCCGAAGTGGAAGACGCTGTAAACAAGTATTTTTCAGGTTTAAATAATACATTTATTTCTGACGGTTTGAAAGGATGGTAAGAGCGTTGAACCAAATGTATCGAGGTGAAGGGAGACTACAACGAGATATAAATTTTGTTTTGCTTCAAAATGTGTGTTTTTCTTAAAAAGGCCACCAACTTTTCAAATGACCCTCATACATCAAGATGCGTTCGCGTGCGAACCGGCGTTACAACAAAAATCGACTTATTATAATATATGGAAAATATATCCGATATTGTCGGAGGCATTGTCTCGATATCCCTCAGAGGGATACCAAGACACTGCTTCAGCATTACTTTTTGTTCACCCTGATTTATGAACCATTTGATAGTTGTAATTTTTGAGTTTGAAATGCCACGCGACAAGCTGGTTGGCGGAATCCTTCACTGAATGCAGCCAAACTAATGGTTTGTGATCTGTTACCAGTGAGAATCCCTACCATAAAAGTAAGTTTCAGTATTATGCGGGTACCCTAAGGTACAACTCGATACAATGCACGCATTCGTGCATAAATACGAGTAATTGCATCAATTCCGCACCGCGGTTTAAACTCCAAAAGTTCAAATGGTCATATTCGTCGCTGTGGTCGTATGCCGTACATGCCTCGTGCCTACGCAATAAGAATATTGTAAGGTAACTACTAGCGCCACAGGGAGGGATAGAACTAAAAAAAAGCAGTTTTATACACAGTAGGGGATAGGCGGCTTCAGCTCCATACTGAGGACATAGCCAATCGCGACCGCTGAAGCGTCTGTCGTGATAATAAATGGCGTCTTAACGACTGGGTGTTGTACGGGTTCTTCACAAAGTAAATCACATAATTTGGCAAGCGCTTCTTCTTTAGTATTACACCATTTAAGGTAGGATTGTTGTCTAGAGCGATGTTTGAAGGTGATTTTTAAGTTGGTATAACTGATAAAATGTTCCAGTTTTCTTTCCGAAATTTTTTACACATGTTTATTGATCCTTCGAGAATATGTACAAAGTTTTCAAAAATTATTATAATGTACTTTTGTACGTTTGTTCACAACGGTGCGCGCTAAACACCCAGTTGGGCGTTTACCCAGTTGGTTTTCAATTGGCGACCAGTGTCGTCGATGTTGTATGAATGTGAAAAAAACCAAACATATTCTTAATCTGTATGGGTGTTATGATGTTTGGTACCAGATTCAGCAAAAAAAATTCCAAATAGCGGCATGCTAACTTTCATTATCATTTTTTCCATATTTCTGACTATTTTACGAGTTATATAAAGGAAAAAAAAATCGACTTAATTATTCAACCAACGGTGAAAAACAGTCTATTGGAGATGTATGCTACATTTTAGCTCAATCAGTCAATTGGTTATCGGGATATCGTGGTTGCTAATTTGGAAAACAGTTTTGAGGAAAACGCATTTGAAGTTTGCTGCATCTTGACCGCGGTCCCCGAGCGTACTCCTTATAATTTATATAACTCGGCTAATTTTAGGAGTATCATTGACCGGTTTTCACAAACGTATTTAGAAAGGTCTGTAGAATGGAAAAATAAAATTAAAAAAAAAAACGTTTTTTTACGAATTTCTAGACATCGATACTCGCCTCTTTGTTAACAATTGAGTGAGCGGTCGTGCGATACCCGAAATATAATATGATTTATAAATTGCCTGTAGTACCCAGTCAAGTTCTGAAATTGTTTAATTTTAGTACGGTTGGTCGGTCGCAAATAATTTTTTAGCCCCCCAAGTTGTTCGGATCTACCCGAACGCCATCCTCGCTTCTAACGACCTCGCTTCTAACATGACCCAAGACCCATACTACTTCTTTGCGCAAGAGCTCGCATTTATCAGACTGAAGTTTTAGATGCGTTTGTCGGTTCTTTCAGTAAACTCGTGTACAATACAATATCATTATGGTATACGAATAGATCCGTCCCTTGCAAGCAACTGCGCACACGGTCCATCAATCTTTGGAAAAAATGCGTATTACGGATGCACTGGAAATTGGTGAAACTTTCTCGCTAAATAAAAAACAGAAAAGTCCTTTGCGCTACCCAGTTGATCAAGGATTTCCGTAATATTAGAAAGTGGGTAGACATCCCCGATTGTTTTTTTGTTTAAGTTTCGGTAGTCTATTACCACTCGCCACCTAGGTTTCCCCCGTGAATGGGCCTTTTTCGGCACAATCCACAAGGGTGAATTATATGTAGGGTTGCCAGATTGGACGACTAAAATATCTGGACAAAATTTCAAAATGTCGGGTTTTTTGGGTTATTGTCGGGAGAAAAAAATATTGCAAATCAAAATGTTACTGTTTATTTTCAAAACTAACAGCCTACAAAGAGACTTAGTGTTTTTGGCACATAATTAATTATACTTAACTTTTACGTCGTCACATGTATTTGGAATTGGATATCACTGAGTCCGCCAATTTGGAGCCTCTAGGAATATTCAGAAAATATTTGAAATTCAGATGAACAATTCACATCAAAGTTCAGTCGAATTATTGACTCAGCTTTTATTAAGTCAAAGGCCATACGATTTCTCTCTTTGGTATATCAATTATTTAGCAGGCTAAACACCGTTTGACAGTAAGCATTGCTTACAGGAAATGACAACATAAATGATATCATTTTTTTTTTCTTTGAGGTCATTTTGATCGCATTAAAAAAAAATATATACCCAAATTTTGTCATTTGACATGTCCTTGACTTTTGGAAGATGTTCAAATATTTCTCGAAGACAGCAGTAATCGGTATATAAGGCATCATTGTCAATATAATTTGAAATATTAAGCACGTCGAGCAATTGGGAGAGCTCTTCCCATGTAAACAAATTTGCACCTTTTACAGATAATACAGCGGGCTTCTTCTAGAAAGAGTTCTCAGAAAAATCATAGCGTTGTTGCAAGTAGTGAATGGTTCACTTTAAAAACTGTTCAGCTTCGACGCAAAAATAGGTTTCCTCACTATCGGAAATATTCCTTAATAAGGTTCTATTTTTGCTTCCGAAGAATTTGTCATCCAGCCTGTTTGTACGGAGGCTCTTTAGTTTTCTCATTAAACTGTCGATTTCTATGACAGTGCATACATCACTTTCCAATGCTAAAATTGCTGCTTGAAACTCCAACATTACATTGTGTACAAAGTAAAAATAAGTTTCTGAAATCGCTTCCTGTGATTCTTTCAATGTTATCAGAATGGGTTAGAATTTAAATACAAATTCCTATATCTCCTTTCAACATTCATTTTCCCTTTTCAATAAAAAAATACGCGACGAACTGAACAGCGTGACCGAGTGTGAGCTAATGTCACCAGAAACGAGATTCCGTAACTCGCCCATGCAGAAATTGTCGTAGGGATCCAATTGGATCCCCATACTTGTCCGTACTTCCTGATAGTGACCCGATGGGTCATCGCATTGGATTCCTATACTAAAACGTCCCGCTCGTACATGGGATTCCCCATTGAAATCCAATATACGAATCTAATTTAAATCTCAGACGATTGCCACATTATCGAACAAAATCCCATACGATTAGTGTTATTGAACTTTACATCGTTGGAGCGCAACAAAAATTATCCCTATTTTTTTGACAGTTTAAATCTACGGCAAACTTTTAAAAAGATTTTCCTCAGAAACGTATAACCCAAATCTGTCGAAAAAGATTCTGCATAACAATAAAAGTTGAAAATAACGAAAATAAAAAAGAATTTTCATTGCATTCCAACAATCCAAACTTCAACAGCATTACGATTCTTGATGGACCCCATCGCATTCTGTACGTTGAATGTTCTAAACAAAATATATAGTGTAACGATACGACTTTGCCCTGATAGACGTGTGCGTTACGCGTCGGTTCAGGCTCGGTCAGAGATGGAGCAGGTGTAAAAGAAAAACGAGATTTTTCTTTGAAATTTAAGAAATAAATGTTGATTTATTCAAATTTGATATTTTATTTGACAATAAGGAATTTTTCTTTTTATTTTCGTGTTTGTTTGTCCTTATGATGAGTTTTTACAAAACGAAGAATGATTTTTAAACGTGACAAAAAAAAGTCGGTAATTTTACTTAAATGACCGCAAAATTTGTGGAATTTTTACTGAATTTTTAGTTGACTTGTCCAAATGATGGGAATGTATTAATTTACATAAGATACAGATTGTTTGTTCGACTCGATATAATTTTTAGAGTTTTATGTTAAATTTGGACAAGTTTTGTCAAGGATTTGACAGTTGATGACTCTCAAAAAAAAATTCTTTTATTATGTTAATTATGGACGCGTTAAACTTCTTCACTCCCTTACAATTAAAAGAAAAGGATTAGGAAGGAACCGAAATTCCGATTGCGGGAATTGAACGGAGCCGAACACTTCCGTGGTCAGAACCCCTTAAGGATGGGTTATCTGGTTGCGGGAGTTGAACGTAGTCGAACCACTCCGTAGCCAGATCGATTAGTTTATTCTAGTTTGGGCTGCGGGAATTGAACGAGAACCGAACATTTCCGTCCTCCAAATAGGATAAACTGGGAAAGGATTATGGAGATTTTAAAGGATGCTCTGGTTGCGGGAGTTGAACGTAGTCGAACCACTCCGTGGCCAGAGCATTGGTTAAGGAAGCGAAAAGAGTTCGGTGCCTAATGTGCTTAATACTACTGGGAGTCTTGCTAAGGTCTCGGTTTCCCGGAGGAGAATGAGCCCCTAGTGCTGGTCGGCACCGGCTTTTATACTGTCAAGATCCTTTGTCCTCTTGTTCTAAAAATAACTTATAATTCTATTGGACCTAGTCTACAATGGTGGGACGCTTGCCGAAAGATTACTGGAGACTCCTTTCTCCCACTCATCCACGTTTCGCATTCATTCGTCAATCACACTTGGAGTTTGCGCGTAGTCACTCTATTGTCCCCACTCTTCACTCCCGGGCCACTGCTGGCCGACCGATAGTTCTACGATTGCCCGTTTGGCGCTTGCTCAGTCGAGCGACGGGCGCCATGCCGGGCGCATCGTCAGCTGACGCATGTCCGTGCCGTTTCAATAGGTATACAATATGAGCGGATCTTGAAAAAGTCTAAAACTTATGGGAAAATGTATTTTTCCAGTGTTCTAACGTATACCCTTGCGGGTTTTTAGGTATTACCTTTCCCAATTGAACCCTTTTCCTATCACTCTCTATCCCCACTTCGCTAATCTAACTTAACTTCCGTTGCGTCCACAGCCATCTTAAGCTACACTATACCGCATTTGCCGAGGGTACGGGGAAACTGTGGAAAACCCGTACCAGTATAGACGGCCCCATATTCTTCTGATTCTCTGGTACACAATACTTTTACTCAAGTATCTACACCAAAGCATCAGATGGATTGACCTTCCGCTTACTGGTTCATGCGGCGGCCGGAGCACGACTAAGCGCCATGCTCAATTCTGTTTAACTCGAAGTACCGCCGGCGCCGAACCCCGACCGCACATCCACCAGTGTTGGTAGTGTGTCAAAAATGTATAAATCGCTTAAAAAAGTCGATCGAAGTATCTAGGTTATGTTTCTACACGCCAAGTTTTTTCTCGTGACTTTTCACATATTTTTTATTCGAACGTGGTAAGAATTCTCAAACGGCGTTAATCGGGGAACACTGCAGAATGAAATTAGAGGCCAATGAGGACTGCCTATGCGCGGTGTCCCTAACAAATCCCTATAGTGATGTAGGCGCATCTTGGGACTCCCCAACAAATTTGTGATCGGGATCACGAAAGGATATTTTTTATGGGAAGAGCCAAGAAATCACGATTGAGAATATCCGATAAAAACTCTCAAACGACTTCAATCGGGAAATAATTACGGCATCCACTTGAATTCCAATGTGGACTTCCTACGTGCGGCGTCCCTATCAAATCTGTATAGGGATGTGGTAAGTTCTGGGCACTCCCCAACAAACTTCTGCACGGGCGCACAGTGGGACAGAATCCCAAAAAGCTGGCCAAAACCTCAAAAACCAAGGTTTTATTTCGGGTTTCTTTTTGTTGCGGAATGTGAAGTAGGGGTATCGAGGGTCCCCAAACAAACGTTCTCTAGGCGCAGGTATATTTCTTGTCCCTGCAAGATCAGTTCGAATGTGACCGTTACACGAGTCTCATCGAACTACCGAATTTGACGCGGGCCATACGCTACAGAAAAACCACAATATAATCGTGAAAAATAGTGCAATTGGAAAAGTGTAAAATGGATTCTCTTCGTGAAGATATGTAGAATGGAATACAATTTACATAATTGCAAAATTGTTATTATGAAAAAAGTTATTCGTTTTGAATTGAGGGTGTCTTTTTGGGAAAACACAAATGAAAATGCTCGTCCTCGCTCGTTCTTTGGAATATTTGATATTGAATTGCTTATATCCTAACGAAAAAAAAAAGCTTGGTCGAGGAACTTGCGCATTTTTGCGCGAACGGAGATATGATTTTTTTTCTGAAGCCGTGCAAATTTCGACGTGGTATTTTGGTATAAGGGGGTTTTCGGGGTCGCTGATTTACATATTATTTCTTAACTTCTTTCATTATTAGTTATTTGTTAAGGATGAATGAACATATATCTTCAATAAATTATTGTGTACATTGAATAAAACATAGTAAAACATGTCACAATATAGTAGTGGCACAGTATAGTGAGATCTTTTGTTTTCGCTCGCTGTTGATTCTATTCACGGGCTAGTTTCGGCTCCGAGGGATGTGATCCCATATTATTCACTAATTTCAGGAACTGCAGACATTAGAGAAGCACAGCAATTGACAAGGAAAGAGATATTCCGCATAATTAAGAATACTCTTGCTTCCCAAACTGTGGACGATGCAGCTCTCATTCTTGAAGCGCACGTCTCGTGCCAATTGGGCCATGCATTCTTTATGACTGAAGAAGTGAAAAAAAATTTCTCTTATATATTCTACAAACTACGTGATATGTGGAAAAAGGCCTCGCGGAAGGAAAAGAGGTTATTTGACAAGAATGCGGAATGGTTAAGCATTCAATTCATCTTATCTCAGGACGGATCTACTCAAAGTACTTCGGAGTCAAAAGCGATCGGTGGTCGACCTTCTACAAGTTTTTCGGATAGTAGTGGCAGATCAAACGGCGAAAAACGGAAAAACTGCGCGAAGAATATAGTTCAGAGGAACTCGCCTTTGCTACGCAGATGAGCCTCCGTGCAAGCGGTAAGGTTCACGCTGCGCAGGTATTGAAGAACGTTATAATGGGGAGTCCCTCCAAAGCATCATCTTACCTGTGGTCTTCGAACACCGTTAGAGAAAGAACAATGACGCCTGAAGAAGCATTGTCGGTTTTTGTAGACGGTATTTTTTTCAAAAATCAATATTTAGTGGTAAGAGCAGGCTGCAAGTTAGTTAATAGTCGAGCTTTTCCGTCGTATAACGTACTTCGAGAAGCTAAAAATTCTTGTTATCCACCGATAAAAACAATTACATACACAGAGAAACGAGCAGCCATAGAACTTCAAGCATTATTAGACCTTACAGTGAAACGAATCGTTTTAGCGCAAGAAAGTGCCATTCAAAATATATCAAACGTTGATTTGGGTAACATGACTCTTATTTGTAAGTGGGGTTGTGATGGAACTTCATGTCAGAGTGAATATAAGCAAAAATTCACCGGTAATGATGGCACATTTACAGACGCGAGTATTTTCTTTATGTCATTAGTCCCACTGCAACTTTCAAGTATAAATGAACAAAACGAAAAATATGTTGTCTGGCAAAACCCTGTGGCTTCGTCTCCGCGATACTGTAGACCAATTAAAATAGAATTTCTGAAAAAAACTGCGAATACAACGAAAGCCGAAATTCAATATGTACAAGACCAAGTTAAAAATCTTGTTCCATTTTCAGACATAGTTAAGGGAAAATGTATAAAAGTAAATTATAACCTTGCCTTGGCCACGGTAGACGGGAAAGTGTGTAATGCAGTGACGGACAATGCAGCGACTCAACGCTGCTATCTTTGCAAAGCTACATCAAAAGATTTTAATGACCTCGATAAAATGTTGAAGCTCGAAGTTATCGATGATTATTTGAACTTAGGTATTTCTTCGTTGCATTCATGGATACGCTGCTTTGAATGTTGTTTGCACTTATCTTATAAACTAAATATTAAAAAATGGCACGTGCGAACTGCGGACGAAAAAACGATTGTTAAGTATCGAAAAAAAAGCCACTCAGGAATCTTTCAAGAAAAATTTAGGCCTTATTGTTGACCAGCCGAAGCCAGGGTTTGGGAGCACGAATGATGGTAACACTGCTCGACGCTTTTTCGAAAACGCTACAATTTCAGCTGAAATTACTGGAGTAGACATTCATTTAATCACAAGATTCCACTCTATTTTACAAGCGATTTCGTCAGGTCGTACAATTGATACCCCGAGATTTAGAGATTATGCTTGGGAAACTGCGAAATTATTTATTGAATTGTACTCATGGTACTGCATGCCACCATCGATCCATAAACTGCTTATTCATGGTCCGCAAATCATTGCTTCGGTTTTACTGCCAATCGGTCAGATGTCTGAGGAAGCACAGAAAACGTGCCACAAATATATCAAAAAATTTCGCCAGGATTTCTCGCGCAAAAGCAGCCGTTCTTTGACAATGCAAGATGTATTTTGCCGTCTGTTAATTAGCTCCGATCCATACATTTCAAGTGTACGAAAACTACTGAAAAAGAAAAAAAAACAAATGTCGCTTGAAGCTCTACATTTAACTGTACCCGATGACACGGACACTGAAGACGACACTGACGTGTCCACTATACATATCGATAGTAAATCTAATGATCGTGAATGTGACTAGATTAATCCAATGTAGATGTAGTGTACAAATTAAAAAAAATTATTTTCTTATCTAATTTTCATGTTCAATTCATTTGTACCTAGTTCCCCGCCGGAATCTTTCTGATTCTTATACATTGCCGATGCAATTACGATTAAAATATTTTGTTTATTTAAAAACAAACATCTTATTCGTAATTAGCGCAATGTGAAACCCCCAGATACAAAATTTCATCGAAAAATAAAAATTTTATAATATACTCGGTCGCCATATTGGATCCGCCATTTTTTTTTCCAAAACCAATATTGGATTCGTTATCAGCGACCCCGAAAACTCCTGAGTAGAAAATTTCAAAGCCGTTAGACAACGATTTGAGGTTTTGCCCAGCTTTTTGGGATTCTGTCCCACTGTGGGGCGGTAGCGACGGTTTTCGTTGTTGCTAGCTAGCGACAGCCAATCGCATGCACGATCACAGAAGAATAGGAGCCTCATATTGGCAGTCGGTAGCTAATGATAACAAAAACTGTCGCTACCAAGTTACAGAATCTCGCTACAGGGAAACAAAATAAAGCGAGCCAGCCCGGCCGCACCCGCCCGGCAGCCTTGCCCGTAACGTTCGACAGTGAAGTGAAATAAACGTGAAAGTGCGCGGCAACTTCAAATTATTATTTTGTATAGAACTTTACAAGAAGCTGTTTGTCGGGAGATTTTGGATTTTTTCGGGAGTCTGGACATCATATGAAATGACGAGAGAATCCAGACGAATCCCGACCATCTGGCAACCATAGCCATATGGCGAATTCGAGGTTTCAATGATTCATCCCTCTAGTAGATCTCCGATTTTCTTGGTGACCTCATCTTCACGGGCGGGTGAAAACCGATATTACCCCACACAAACTGATTGATCATCCGTTATAATAATTTTATGTACGATTGCGTTGGTGGAATCCAAAAACTCTTCAGGAATATGGAAAAAATCATGTGCGTCCCCTATTTATTTTTCTACTTGCCTATCGCAAATTTTCATCCAAGTCTTGAAGTTTTGCCTGGTGCGCACATGGATTCTGACCCTTTTCTGGATCTTGAGGAACCCAAAAGCCTCTAAGGTCACCGTCGGAACGGTGAGTTCACGTCCTCTTCAGTTGTGCGCTCTCATACACGCTACGCTATTTCTGTTGGTCACCGCGGCTTCGCCTACGAATATTTCCTCGCTAAGTTTAAAATGCGGGACATATCCTTCTTTAAGGTCGGTATTTTTTACGCCAACGTAATAAACGCCACTTGATTTACGCCGTTCACCACCGTTTCTCGGTTTTTAAAGGGTACTACGCGGTCTTTCTACTCCACGACCTCCGCGCCCCAGTCTATTGCTGCTCGATGTGATCCGTAAAATTTTGCGCATGAAAACGCGTGTTGTACGAATTTTTCACTAAATGAAACTCGGAAGAGGTCCCCAATATACAGGGTGGACCATTTAACGTGACCACCCCAAATATCTCCGTTGCCTTTAGAGCGACGAAAAAAAGGTCAGAAGGCAGGCCAGGGGATTATTGCACCTCTCCCAATTCGATCGAAACATCGACGGGAGGGATGATTTCTGTCAGGATAAAGTTGTGCATAAAGTTCCTGCGCTTGCACAGAGTTTCTGCCGGTCTCACCATAAATCAGAATCATTTCCACTTTCTCTGCTTGACTGTACAATACCTTTTTCGATACGGTTATTACATGGTACTTTAGATGGGTACACTTGTCTACTGATTCTAATATTGGTATATGGTAAACATTCTTCACTCTACTACAGTTTTACTACGTTACAATGCCAGTATTTACAAACATCAGAAACATGTCCGTCTATTCACATTATTTTATGCGTTGGATAACCTATCATCACACCAGAAACTATTCGAAGGTCAAGAGAATGATTCATCTTCAAAAATGTGTCGAGCTTAATGGTTGTCACTTCGAACATTTGTTACAATAAATTTTCTGCATAAAAAATTTAATTACATTATTCGGATATTCTTATTGTAAATACCATCACGATTTCCCGTTTTTACACGTGTATTTTAGTGTAAAATCATTTCAAGGTCATATCATAGGCCGTTGGATTCGCCTCAATATCAGTCTTAATAAAAAAAAACATGTTCCCATTTGAAAAACCATTGATGACCTTGAGAACACGAAAACTATGACCTTGACAAAAATGAATTTTTCACTACTGTATCAGCCCTTCGAAATCAGTCAAATTACCTCCTGACATTTTTTTTTCGTCACTCTAAAGGCAATGGAGATATTTGGGGTGGTCACGTTAAATGGTCCACCCTGTATACACTTTTATTATTGATCTAATTGTGTATACGGATTCGTCCCAAATTCCTTGCAGTTTTAAGATATCATATGGATTAATTTTTATGTTGTTTGGTACAGGTAGGGTTTTCATTAAATTTGGATCCGGACCGGAATCTACTAAAATATCAGACCTTTTTGATAATTGTGATCGGGCTACTACTATAGCCCGAATATATGTATTTCGTCTTGAGCGGATTTTGAGGGTACGGAATCATCGTTCTTGTGGATTACTTTTACAAAGGGCTGTTTTGGCTTTTACATCTCTTATCGGAGAGTAGCAGGTTTGCTCGGTGTGATTTGTACAATTGCAATACGTACATTTGACTGTTTTAGGTTGTTCAGAACCCGTCTCATTTTTAGCTATTTAAGAATCCGTTTCCTCCTTTTCTAGCCTGTTTGATCCTTACGATCTCTTTTCGGGGCTTTATACCAAAAATCCTCGTCCATTTTATACAATTCTCACAAATAAGCGCTTATGGTTTCTCCATGTCATTTTGCTGTGGCGAGTTACTTAATCCTTTTAAAGCTTCACATGCTTTTTAAAATCGCGATTTATCGCGCTCCGATTCTTTTTCGATTTGTATCGTGGTAATCGTGTAATCGTGATAATCGACCCAAAGACCCAATTTCCTGATCACAAATCGCGGAATAGAAATCTCTAACTCGGCTCATACAATCGAACATTTGCTCCATTTTTCCCTTCATCACGTTTCCCAATTCCCTTTTATATTGGTTCACCGATTTGTATACCCTGAATATTTCTTTGAGACGCTAGGTAAATGCGGCGACTGTATGGAACGTGTCGTCTTCGACACCCGTATGTGGGAGAGGTTCAATCAGCGATCGATCTATCGCTGCGTTACTCATTTCTTTTATACGATCGTCATATATAAAAAATAAGAAAGGAGGAGAATGTTTCTGATCGTGACGTAAGACGGACGTGTATCGATTATTTCTCAATTATATTATTTTGAATTATTAGAACTGATTTAAGAACGTCCTTCAATGACAATTGTGTTTCATTCCGCATTACCGCTTGTTACATGAGCGTTATTTGTTGTTTCGATTTCGGTACGAATTTTTTAAATTTTTATCAGAAGATTCTATTAATCCGTGAGTCGCTTGAGAATCTCTTTTTTCCCCGTAGCTATGATTTTTATAAAGGCAAGCCAAGGCACAACACTATACTAGTACTAGACAGATTACTGGCAATGTGCAACTTTGAAAAAAACATTGTCCAAAAAGGTTCAACAAATTGTCAAGATGCATAAATGCAACCCGTGTAAAAATTTGAGTCGGGAAAAAGTACTGCCGCTTATCTATCTACCTTCTCTAGATAATATCAGGCCGTGGTCAGGCCTTCCAGCATGGATCGGGTCCGCCATGTGACAGGTCTTCGGACAGGCCCTGAAGCCTTTTTTAATTCAGCTACCCAAACCTGGTATTACCTATCGGAACCTAATTGGCCTGTATTATAGTGATCTCTGTTAGCAAAGCTACGCTTAAGCCCTTAAAGGACTCGAGTTTTATCAGCGATATCAATTTTCTAGCACCAACAATTTTCCGCACAAGCATTTACTTTCGACCTTCAACCTCAACAATACGAATAACAAGGAATTTCTGAAAATTTGTTCAATAAAGAAATCTACCTGGATAGCTGATAACTCTTTTCCCATAGTAAACTATGAACGATACACCTATGGATTGAGTTACTCCTACAAAAGGAGGACGCCAATCGGGACCCACCGATTTCGCCCAAACTGCGTGGGTAGAAGACGCTACGGCCCACTTAACGTTCCTAAAATATTTCGCCTGAGTGGACCATAAGAGAGGGTAAAACGCTCTCCAAAGATTTCCTAGTAGAGCTTGAGGGATATTTTTTCAACCATTTCCAAGTCAGCGGCGTAGCACAGTGGTCAAGCGCATTGCCTGCCCCCCCCCCCCCCCCCCCCCCCCCTCCGTTGACGTCCACCGTAGAGTTAGAGGAAATGACTGGCGCGCTCACGGGTGTCCTCACGCAGGCTTGTGAGAGCGCGATGACTAGGAAGCGGCACTTTAGGAAGTCCAACCCGTGGTGGACTGCCCATCTTACTAACCTCAAGAAAGAGGTATACCGGCAGCGTAGGGCTTTCCAGAGGGAACGGAATGACGCTCGTTGCATCGAACTCCGGCAACAGTACCGCACTTGTCTGCGGGAATACAGCCGAGAAGGGGAAGATAGCCCCCAACAGCGGGTAATGAGGGAGGGCGCCTTCATTGCGCCGAATACCCCTGACGACCCGTCCTTCACACAAGCGGAGCTCGCTTCCCGCCTGAAAACCCTCAAGAGCGGGAAAGCCCCAGGACCCGACCTCATCGAGGCCGCCGCGCTGAAGAGGGCGGTCATTTGCGATCAGCCGGTTACGTTGTTCAAGAGTTGTCTAGGATTCGGCGTCTTCCCCTCTGCCTGGAAGAAGGGCTCCAGGCAGAGGCTCCGGGTCCTCCAAGGACAAGGACGAAAAGGAACCAAAATCAAGTGGCGTATCGCGCACTCGGCAATGCGTCCGGGCAAAACCTCCGATCGACAATTCGGCTTCGTTCCGGGTAAGTCGACGGAGGTCGCAGTCGTGGAGTTGCACAGGATAGGCCGATATCATAGGACTTGTATGCTATCGCGCTGCTCTTCGACATCTCCAGTGCGTTTGACAGTGTGTAGTGGCCATTGGTCTTGGATAGTCTTAAGGCTAGGGACTGTCCGCGGAACATCTTCAAGGTGCTCCGCAGCTACTTCAGTAATAGGAAAGTGGAAATTTCATGGGGAACCAGCAAGGTCTCCAAGCAGGCCGCGAGGGGGTGCCCTCAGAGCTCAGTCCTCGGTCCCATCTACTGGAACCTCTTGTTCGATGGGCTCCTCGGAATCCTCGAGGAAATAGTCCCGAACAGGTTCGTGGCCTACGTGGATGACCTCATGGTCTTGGTGGAAGGCAACTCGCAAAGGGAAATAGAGGTTAGGGCACAAGTCGCACTGGTTAGAATTGTAGCCTGGTGCCAGAGCGCCAAGCTACAATTTTCAGAGAGAAAGACACAAGCCATACTCCTTAAGAGTGAATGGCGGCGTGGGGCACCGATAGGCAAAAGGGGAGGAGACCGTTCCGACCGCGCGCGCCGAGCCGATAGGGGGCCGAACCAGGCCAATAGGTACCCAACTATCCGTATACGGGATTCAGGTAGAATAGCTTTAAAGGATAGCGTGAGGTATCTCGGCGTCTACCTAGACAAGGAGATGGGAGTTAGATCCGATTGCTCACACCTTAGAGCAAAGAGTACATCCCTCTTCGAGGGCTAGGCTAGGCTGGGCTGGCTAGGGGCTTAGATTCGCGACTATTAGCAGCATCTATAGAGGAGTATTTGTCCCGATGGTGACGTACGCCGCCACCGGGCGGTCAGACCTCTGCTAGGAAGCTGACCTCAGGGTACTTAGGGGCGCCCAGTGTCTCGCGCTTATCGCAATCACTGGAGAGTCTAGGACCATATCGCACGTTGCGGTATGTGTCATCGCAGGAGCTGCTCCAGTAGACATTCTGCTAGAGCAGGCTAGGGCTAGGTATCAGATTCGGAAGGGGCATGACACCTAGATAAACGGAATAGTTATCCCAGCAGGGGCGGGGAACGCCATTGATAGAATCAGGATTCAGGAAAACAACATGTGGCAACAACAAAGGCTGAACCGCATTTACCGTTTTCGGGAACATCCGAGACCTGATAAGCGCAGGCTGGTATGCGTCCGAACCACTACAGCACGCAGGTCCTCTCCGGCCACGGCAACTTCGGGGCGCGTCTCGCGTCACTCGAGTTTGTCGAGGAGGAGAACTGCAACTGTGGACGGCTGGACACGGCTCAGCACTTTCTTCTCGAGCGCCCAAATTAGGAACCGCAGAGAATCGCTCTGTGGGACTTAATCGGTAAGAGAATATGGCCAGCGGCGACCACCAATTGGTGGCCAATGCCGGGGCCTTCTCCGTATTCGCCGACTTCTGTCGGAAAGCCTTTTGGCTAAGGGGCGCGGAGAATTAGTAGGGAGGGCCGAGTAAAGGCCAGGGGTGAGGGGGATATAACAAATAAACGAATAGCTAGATATAGTACAGCGGGGCGCGTTAGCCATCACTCGAATAGGGCAGATTACATAAGCCCTATGTCCCGGCCCGTGGGATAGGCAGGAGATCGTATGTCCCGCGGAGCCTAGCTAAAGAGTATGTCGAGCTCCTCCGGTGATGGGCGGGCGGACCCGAAAAACTTCGCGATCCATCCAACCCGCCTAGGTACAAGCGAACGCGATCTTTAGGTAGAAAGGTATGATAGGGATTTAGGAAACTAGGGGAACACGATCAAGAAACAAACAAATACACAGGCGCTCACATAACATAGAACACATCACTAACCCCGAACACCACCCATCGCCTACCCTCAATCCTAATCTTCTGGGCTGTGTCCAGGCGGGATACAGGAGCAGGCCTTCCCGAGGTTCCCCGTGAGCACGCGCAGTCGCCGCCGGTAGCTTCATCTGGGCTTCGGCCCCGTTGCAGGCAGCGGACCGCGACTTCGCGTGGCCAAACTGCTCTCTTCGCTTGACGATCCAGCGATAGGCAAAGGATTTTTCTTTTGCCTGTTACCTTGGTCTGTTCACAGCTATTAAGTAGATGGCAGTCTGTTGCGTATGCCTTTCGAGAAAAGTGAGCACGAGACGACTATCTTCGGATGGCGCCTTTTACAATAAATGCCCATCACCCCGTTGGCTTGGGTTCGATTCTCGCTACTACCGTTTTTTTTTTTTTTTTTTTAATTTAATTTTACAATCATTAGGGTGATATTATCGTAGAAACGTTTGAAACATACATATTTTTCACATCAGGCACATTTTATACAAGTATTGTTTGAGCAGTTACATTTTTCCAGTTACAATTCCTTAATTCGATTTTCAGATGAAATCGATAATTATATAAATTAACTGCTTGAATATATTTAAATTCTACAATAAATACTCGAACATTGCAAAAAAATTTTTAAAAAATAATTAAAAAAAAACGATACCAGCCAGAAACGAACCTTTTTTTTGAAAAGTATTTATTGCACATCGAATACATTGAGGGGAGTGGGCGGTTGCCATAAATACATAAAGAAGAACCGAATAATAATAAGGTAAGTCCAGATATGGCTGTTTGTTACAAGCTCTCGTCTGGAACAGGTAAATTTTTTATGAATTGGGCGATGCCAATGTAGCGAGGGTATTGTAGTTTTATGATCCGAAGGAATGTAGGTGAACAGTTCGATCTTGACGATAAGGGGAAAAATGTGTAATTTAAAAGACCCCTAAGTATGGTATGTTGATTGTATTGGGAGGATACTTAAAGCTAAAAGAGGGGGGATTAATCTACATATAATGTATTTACAAAGTTTTCTTAGAGATAAGTGTAAATATAATCTTAATTGGATTAGTAGGGAATAAAGCGTTGGCGCATATGACCTAGAAAGGTACTTCTATTTTCGTTTAGTTCCAACATATGAGGGCAGTTGATGTTGAGCCAGTAATATTTGTTGAAGTTCAGCCTGTGAAAGTCAAAGAGGTCCCTTGGGGGTAATTCAGTAGATTTGGAGAAAAGGTGTCTGTTTACAGTGAAATCGTTATATTTGAGCGAGATGCGTTTGTTCGCTTTGTTTCTTTTCCAATGGTAGATTGTTGGAGTGTTGTTAGCTGTCTGGAGGAGGCCTGCTTGGTCACAGTGTATGAAGTTTTGTGGAGTCACATATCCTGTAGCTAAATTCCGAATTGCTGCAGCGGTGTTTGGAGTTGAAATATCACGTAAGACCGGGTTGTTTATTAAGGAGATTCGAGTTCGAGAAATAATTCCTGCAGAGTTTTGAAATGAAATTGTCGATTCTTGAAATGTCGGCTAGTTTGTAAAGATTGCGGTTGGAGACATAGTGTAGGTAGTTGGTATGTTCAGATCTGTAGATGTGGAGGCATTTCCTTAAGCACTGTCTTTCGAATATTCGCATCTTCTCCATCATCGTGTGGTTCAGGTTCCACCAGGTCGGTGCTGCATATGTGAGAATTGGGCGTATTGGTAGTAAATATAAAATGATCTTTGTTTTGCAGGTTAAATGTTTGTTGTAGAATGCTCTGCTGTTAGCCTGGACGGCTTTTTTGGCTTTGGCTAGTTGCATTTCAACGTGAATGTTTCCGCGCAGGAGCTTATCGATTTAGACGCCTAGGTATTTGACAGTTTCTTTGTGAGGTACTGTGGATTTGTCGCGGGTGCCTGGTGTAGTGATTTTTATTTGGAAATTGTTATGGCCTGATCTTGATGTAGCTGATAGTTGGTTGATGGGCTTTCTGAATAGTATTGTTTCGTATTTAGATGGGTTGAGGCGGAGGTTCCAGGTGATATACCATTGGTTAATTTTTTCAACTGTTGTTTCGAGGGATTGACGAATTGTTTCGATGCGGTTGCTTCTGGTGTAGACAATGACGTCGTCTGCGAAGGCGATCGCTGATGTGTCGGAGTTTTTGATTCCGAAAAGGGTCAGTAGTTGGATGTAAATATATTGAATAATAATGGGGAGTTTACTGTCCCTTGTTGGAGTCCTTCTTGTATGTTGAAAATCTCGGAGGACGTGGTGTTGCCATTTCATGTGACGAATGATTTTCCCGTGATCATGTCCCATATGTTGAAAAGTAGCGGTTTCGGAAAGTTCTTCGAATGGAGCTTGTAGAGAAGTCCTGCGAGCCACACCGAATCAAAGGCTTTCTCGAGGTCAAGTAATGCGGCGCCCACGAATTGGATGTTTCCGACGTTTGTGTTGATATGTGCTAGGTTGTGTATGGCATGTGTTGTGGAGTGTATGTGCTTGAATCCGAATTGCGTGTGGGGTATTATGTTTCGTCGGTTGCAGCAAGCTATGATGTTTTTGTTCAAAATTATTTCGTAGATCTTACTGAGGTTGGGAGTGAGGCTGATGGGTCTGTAACTGGAGGGGTCGTTTGGATTTTTGTTTTTCTTTGGAAGCGGGAGGACTTTCGCTCTTTTCCAAATTTTTGGGAAGTAATAATGTTTCAAAGCGTTGTTGAAAATTATGGCGAGGGCTATTATGATGTTGTGTGAGAGGTGTTTTAGTACTATGGAAGGAATGTTGTCCAGTGCGGATGATGTTTTGTTGGAAAGGTGTCTAAGAATTTTTTTGATTATGTCTGTACTACAAAAAAGGTTGTCCTGGTTGTTGACGTTAAGACGGTTCGTTGCTTTGTTTAGATCGGAGAAAGTTGTTATCGTTGATTTATTTTGTTTGATAGTGTTCAGTTCGGTTAGGAGTCTGTTGACTGAGCTATTGACGAGTTCCTGTAATCTTGTTCCTTGGTTCAAGTGGTTGGGAGAGTTAATGGATTCATAAAAGGCTCCTATGGCATTGAGTTTGTCTCCTGGGTCGGTGAAGACGTAATTATTGTTTTCAATAGGGGTGTTGGCTAGGTTAATGTTAGAGCGGTTTAGGAGTGCTCGATTCTGTGTCGGAATTTCTATGTTATCAATTTTGACGGGATCGTTGGGTCTTAGGAGCGTGTTGATTTTAGGAAAGACGGTTTCCGGTTTACGATGGTCAATTTGTTTTAGTTGATTGGTCCAGTATCTTTCTGCAGATTTTTTTAATTCGGCTTTGAGGCCTTTCATTGTTTGCTTCAGCAGGCTTTTAACGTAGCGAGAGATGGGGCATTGGTTGTAGGGGTCTATAGTGAAAAGAGTGTGAATGGTGGTAATTCGAGTTGATTTAATTTTATGAAGTTTAATTATCGTGGAGTTGAGGTATTTGTGTATGTTGTTAGAGGCTTTGATACGTGGAACTATGTTATGAATCGTAGAGGAGATGCTAGAGTTGATTTTAAGTATGGCGTCATCTATTTCTTCGATGGAGAGGTTTCTGTTGGCCGGAAGGGCTTCGTTGTAAGTTTCGTCTAGATTTCTGATGAATCTAGACCAATTGGTAGCTTTATAAATAAATCTAGGTTGGAGCGAGTGAGTGTGGAGTTCGTCATTGTACAGAGAGATTTTAAGAGATATTGCTGCGTGATCACTGTCGTATGGGAGGGTTTTTTTTTTTGAGTTATGGCAGTCGGTTAGCGCTAGCTGAGCATCGATAAGGGCTAGATCAAAAAAGCTGCAGGCAGGTTTGTAAGTAGGTGTGATGGGGGGTCGGATTTTAAATTTATACTTAATGTTATTATAAAATTCCCATCTAGTGAGTAGTTTTCCTCTTGTATTGTTAGCGTGGTCGCCCCATTGGGCGTGTCTACCATTCAAGTCTCCTGCGAGGATGTAGAAATTATTATTTTTGTGAAGCTGGAGATTATCGAAAAGGGCGTCTAGTTCTGAAATAAATAGGTCTCTACCGTCGTTCGTGGTGTAGGCGCTTATGATATATACATTTTTTGCTAGTCGAGTATTTAATTTGATAATAGTGAATTCTAGGATGGAGTTTTTCAGAGATGACGGTCTGTTGATTGTTGTGAACGGTATTTCTTTTTTTATGAGTATGGCAGGTCCTCCACCACGAGTGGCTTTAGGTCGATCAGTACGGATGATGTTGTAATTTTGAAATTCCAGTTTATGTCTCGGCGTAAGTTTAGTTTCTGTTAGTAGGATGCCGTCGTGGGAGAATTTTTCCGTGAAACTTAATAGTTCGAGCCTTCTTTGGTGAGATACTATGAAATTGACATTGATTGCTGCTATCTGAATGTTCGAGAGGGGTGCAGGGTTGTTAGTCATTGTTGGGGAATAGGGAGGATAGGATAAAATCTATTTTTGCAGTGTTTGAGGCAACTTGGGCTGCGATAGTTTGAATTTGTTCAGATATAATGGAAGCTAGGTCTTTTTTTAATTCGTTTAGCCAGTTTTGGTGTGAATGTAGTTGCTGAGGAGGGGGACCACTATAGTTCGTGGAGATAGGATGAGAGAAGGTAGTGTTGCTGTTTGTGATATTAGTGTTCTGTGTGATATGGTGGTGTTTCGGTTGAGGGCTCATTTGAGCAGAAGAGAGGTGGCTTTTGGCGATTTGAGCGTAAGATATATTCGGACTGACAGGTGTTGCCAGCTTAGCTATTTTTTCTTGAATTTGCGAAATGCGATGCGTTTCTTGTTGTTTTTTTGGCTCTTGCCGCGAACGGGCATTCTCGGTATGACGCTGGGTGGCCATGCATGCCGCAGTTGGCACAGGTCAATTCTACTGGGCTGGAGTTGGTGGTGGTTCATGAGATTCTGTGCATATTGCACATTTATATTGTAGATTGCAATTTTTGCTGGCATGTCCTGCTCGCTGACATTTTTTGCATTGGAAGATTGCTGGTTTGTAGAGGTGTTCCCATTTCATTCTTTGGTAAGCTAGTGATTTTATTTCAAACAACTGGCTTATTTTGCTGTTATTGGTGACTTGAATAAGATGGTGGTGTCTGTCTGGGTTGGTCTTGTCGAAATGAAAGATGAATACGCTTATTATTTCTAGACGCTTGCTGCGGTTGCTCCCGTATTTATTGCGGCGGCGCTGGTGATGTTTTGCGCTTGCGCGCTGCGATGAGATTAGGCGAGATATTTGATGTAGATGGTATTCTGTTTTCTTTTTGCAGGCTTTTGTATAGGCGGTCTAATTGCATCTAATGCAATCTAAATTATTTCGTTTAATAGCCCGGTTTTGGGCAGGTGTTATGAAGTTTTCACGGGGTTGTAAAACTTTATTATCCCATCGCTTTGTCGGTGGTGTCCTTTGAGACGGACATTGATGATGCGAGTGCCTGGGCGTGCTGCCCGGTGGGGAGAGTACGTTAATAAGCACTATAGTGTCTTTGTTGTTACTAATTATGTCACAGACTAGCGGACTTTGCCTTGGGACTCGGGGTGTCCCGCAATGCACTTTGGATAATTTAGTCGCCGATGATGGAATTTTCAAGTGTTAGTCTTGACGACTAAGCAGCGCGCTGCGCACTCTACGGTTGCCCTGCTGGAACTGCCCAGAATCGAACCCAAGCCAGCGAGATGACATGCAATGCGCTTAACCACTGCGCTACGCCGCTGACTTGAAAATGGTTGAAAATATCTCTCAAGCTCTACTCGGAAATCTTTGGAGATCGTTTTCCCTTTCCTATAGCCCACTCAGGCGAAATATTTTAGGAACGTTAAGAGGGGACCCACCTTTTTCGACCCACGCAGTTTGGGCGAAATCGGTGGGTATCGATTAGCGTCTTCCCCTTATCAGTTCAGCATCCCAATGAGAGATCGAGATAACGTAGCCACGCATACGTAAATGACTTTTCGTAAAAGTTTGCAAGCTCTCTGGATCACACCTCCACCACTTCCCACCGCCTTCCCCACGATTCAAAAGCTGTCACAAATGATAGTTTAAAGACAACAGCGCAAAAGTAATAAAAAGGACAATTTATAATTAATTACTTTTACCGCCATACATGTTCCATGAACATTCTTGTTGGCTACATCGATTGATGTAGTCTTATAAAACAAAAATGTTTCCACGTTTCGGCGATGTAGTAGATTTATCCTGGGGTTTTGGGGAAGCCCACGGGAGTTCGCGCAATAAAAACCGTTCTCGAAGTAAAAACCGTCCGCGGACATAGCGAAACGAACGGGAGTAAAAATTCCTGCGAGTTGAAAATTTTACGTCGTATATAATCCAACGAGAGATACACGTAACCCCTATACATTCCTATGTGTGTTGGTGTGTGCGTGATCAAGATCCATACCGGTTAGCATGCTTTCGTGATAGCAGTGTGCCACATACATCCGTAAAGCTAACCCGTTTCATATATATATTTATATATAAAAAAAAACTTTTCCTCTCGTAACCACACAACCTCATGAAACGTCCTCACGAAGGCTCGTGCCCAACCCTCCTATATCGGATTCTGCCCGAAATTCAGAGTAAAAGTATCATAGACTCCAGCTATCATGCACATTGAGGCACACAGTTTTTTCCATTGGTCGTAAATGATTGTCGGCTGTTGGAGAGTGATTTCATTGTACAGTCAATACAACCAGAGAAAAGTGAACAAATATTTAGCGGTGACGGAACAATTGTATTTTAAGTACGTAATACATTCGTCAGAAATTGAGTTGATCGTATGTTGACGTGTATGATAACAAAGATCGATGATGGCAGAAATTTATATAGAGATTTCGTTTGTAACAAATAGTCTTTACGATTTAAGGTATAAACTGCTTGTCAGAAGTCTGAGAACATCACCCAAAACCAAAAAAAAATCGAAGAAACAGTATAAGCATACACAAATAGGATATTTTAGGTTCGAGTCCGTCCTGCTACCGCTATTTTTTTTTTCAATCGAAACGCTTGTAAACCTTATTTAACCTAAATCCAACTTTTTAACCTAAATCCAACTTTTTTATATTGCGTTTAGAATTCTTGCCCGCGTGATTGTAATCACCGTTTCACAAATTTTGTATACGCAAGTTTTTTTCTTATATTCTTCATTTAGTTTTTAATTATTGCTCGCTTTTTTATTGTTTCTATTAACATCGATAATTGTTAATATGAGGAAATGAAAAAATTATCGCTCTGGACAGTTTTCAAAGTCGGGCTCCACTTTTCAGGAAATGTCAATGTTCTGGCCGGGTATACATTATGTGAAAGTGTACTTGCTCGCAGTATTTTTCGGTCAGAACATGGTAATTTCCAAACATAGAGTGCAAAAAAACGATTTTGTGATCTTCCCGGTGTGTTCTATGAAAGAGCTTGGTCAAGTGAATCGGGTGAGGCGAGCCTGACTAGGGCCTGACACAAAGTAGGGAATGCCCGGCCACATTTCTGCGCAGGATATTGCAATATAGCTTATATTTTTTTATTCTGAGAACGCAGTGAGGAAAGGATTTCGGGCTTTTTCTCCCATTTGACCACTTATATTACCACTTCAACGACGGAAAAAAATATAAAAGAATAATGCATTAGGAGATAGGTATTAGAATAAACAAGACGGCTCTGTCATACGGATATTTCAGTGGCCGCTCAACCGTGCACTGGATTGTGACACATTTGCAAAGGGCGAGATACAAATTATGCGATTCCCCCTTTTTTGCCTACGCAATAGCACGGAATGGGGTTGAAAGTAAATGTTTAGCAGGAATTCGATTATGGATTAATTGAATAGAATTGAGTCAGAGTTGGTATAAATGAATAAGTTCTCAAAGGGCAGAATAATCCTTGAGGACATCGAAGTAATCTTTTGATTTAAACACGAACGCATAATTTATTCTGAACGTAATTTAAGATCATTGACTGCTTTTTTGAAAATTACAACAGGTTGTCGTTAGTGGAAGTGACTAGTCAATACGTAATTAAAAAATTGTGCATTGATGATGATGCGGTTGTCGCTTACGGTTGCGTTAATTTGACGGTGAAGATGTAGTTCGTTGTGGATCGTCGTTGAGATTGTTGGCAACGTTGTGTATCGCGGCGATATAGTTGTGCACATTGGTTTAGCGATTGTTGACTACGTTCGATCAAGACGGTTACTGGTAGATGAACTGGTCATAGACACTGATAGACTCCGACTGACGAATTACGATTAACACTAAATGATAGACTATGACTATTCGGTTCCGAGATCATAAACAGAATATGTGTTTTCTCATTATATAAAAATTAAGAGAGTTTGGTTTGTGAGAGCTAGAGCTTTTGGGGAACGCATTTTGGATTTGAGTGGGGAATGGAGAGGAAACTAATGTTTGTGAGGTCCCTGCCTGGGTTGCCTGAGGAAAAAAGAATACTTTTCTCTGCTTTGTCATCAGCCACATTATATGTGTAGCCTAGTTCGGATTACCGCATTTAATTATATGCAATCATTACTGGGTCGCGGCGCCCAGTGGTCCCAAATCCCAAAAGGTTGGCCAAAACATGAAGGTATTGTTGAATCTTAACGAAATTCAGTACCCGGGGGTTGTTGAGGCCACTGATTACGAATCTGAGGTCGAATTTTCACAAAACAAAATGTTGGCTAAAAATACCGGACCACCTTCTTAAAAATTCAATCAATCTTTAAGAAATTTGTTAATCGGGGGTTCTCGAGGCAGCTGATTACGAATCCGAGGTCGAATCTTCAAAAAACAAAATGGTGACCCAAAAATCGTGGAGCGCTTTCTTCAAAATTAAATCAATCTTTACGAAATTTATACTCGCGGGTTTTCGAGGTCGCTGATTACTAATGTATTATAAAAAAAACCAAAGAATGTATTATCTATATACAGGGTGGTCCAATAACTATGAGCACCTTGGATATCTTCGAAACTATAAGGTTCACAGAAATATTTGCTGAAATGAAATCGTACAGTACGAAAGGGGCCATCCGATAGCGATAATAGTTTTTTTGCAGGTGGAGGTACTTCGGACATTTGAAGGTCAACTCCATTTTTTTAAATGGATCGGTATGTTTTTTTTTCTGTATCATGGAAGAGGAGCTTAAAACGAGTTCAACGACCTATAACATAAGGTCATTGAAGGTCATAGAAAGTACAGAAAGGCGTTTATCTTACTATAAACGTAGTAATTTTATTTACTACCGAAACTGTAAGTATTATCTAATGCTAATGGTGGTTTTCGAAAAAGGGTACTAGTTGTAAAAAAATAGTAATTTTTTTTCAAAAAAACGGAATGAAGGTAAATTACTCCCCTTCAAAATGCCGTTTATTAAATTTATTTATGTCAACTATCGGCGAAATGGCATGAAAAATCGTTCCGGAACTTTTTTGAATTTTTGTCCGGAAACTTTTCGCGGTACTGTATATATATATATGTGGGATTGGGTTCCAAGGCCGCCTGCTAAACAAAGGCACACTCTTTTCAATCCGATGCTAGCACGCGAGAAAAACACAAAAGAGCAGTCAACATCGCGAAGTCGGGGAGAAAATACGTGGAATTGTTATTAATATTTTGCATAAAAATCATTCTACTCATCCTTCAAAGTTGCCCTTCTTGTCAGTTTATTCTCCATTCTTTGAATCTCCCAATTACCCTAAACAGGGGGGCTCGTCCAGGATTGTGAGATCAAAGTGGAAAGACTGACGGAAAGGAGGTGATAAAGTTCTTCAAGTCAAAAGACACAAAGTGATGAGTCATTAAACTCAGAAAGTAGAACGTAGATCAAGCCGAAAAGTGAGAACGCGAAATAGAAGGAAAAGAATACAATCGTAGGTCGTTAAACCGAAAATTGTCGGAAATAATTTTAATAAACGCGTAACTGTGGTGATAGAAGAAACGAAAAATGATGAAAAGGATAAGCAAGACGAAGCTGGCGCTGTGCTCATACGATCGGAAGAAGAAAATAAAATTAGTGGGAGGAAAAGAGAAGATCAGTCAAAAAAGGGTGACAAAGATGAGACAAAAAGAAACCAAGAATCACTCTCAAGCAAATTCGAGATTCATAAAGGTGAAATAGAGAAATAGCGTGTTCTACACCGACTTTAAATGTCAGTGGTACAACTCAAGAGGCAATTATAGCGGTTGAGTCAATAGATGGCAGGAAAGCTGAGCTCGAAAATAGACTAAGACGATACAAAGATGATTTAACAGACGGCGATGAAGAAGATGAACATGACGAAGAATCTTGAGAAATATAGCCAAGGAGAAGCAAACGACGAAACTGTGATGCAACGATACCAAACAACCCCGAATGAGAGTGACGAACAAAAATTAACCCGAACACTCGTACCAACAGACGCGAACAAATGAGGCGGCGTAGTTCACGAGTCAGGACGCGACACCGTTATGGTGCAACGAACCTCTTCAACATTAAGGATGTCGAGATGATAAACTACAAGTGAAGAAATGGATTGAAGAGTTTGAAGAGACAAGCGCGCTGCTGGAATGGAATGAGCTTCAATGGGTGATATACGCGAAAAAATTGTTACGTGTTTCGGCGAAACAATACATCGCGCTTCAAAAAGGCATCGCGAAGGGGGAGACGATGAAACGGCGTTTAATACGCGAGTTCGAAACGGAAGTGAATAGCAACACCATACACTCACAAGTGTCAAAACGGAAAAGATTACCAAGCGAGACGCCGCGGCAATATGTGTAAGTCATGAGCACAATTGCGGATTAGGGTACTGTAGAAGATGAAGCTGCAATACAATATATTATTGATGGAATACCAGATGACGGAAACAACAAGTCCATCCTCTACAGCTCGAGTACGATCACTGAGAAGATAAAAGCTAGAGCGCTATGATCGTCTGAGAGAGAAGACCGATAAAAAAAATACAACGGGAGCAGACTAATTATAAAGCAAGAGAGACGATGAAAGTGGAGAAGAGAAAGCAACCGAAGGGTGAGAAATGATAGATACGGATACGTATCAGGTGACGCTACGACAAAGTGAGTATGATAGAGTGGGTAAACCCCCCCTCCGACCGACCGTAAATACGTTCCCGTAAATACGGTTTTGGGAATGCATGGGGTGAAAGCCATCGGAGTATTTCGTATGAATATGACGATGGATGGAGAGAAATACGACACCAAGATATACGTAGTCTCCGATGATGCCGTGAGTCATACGATGCTACTAGGTAAGAAATTGACGATGCAAATGGATGTTCATATTCGTAGCGGTCAAGTCACAATAAAGAAGTTTCTGACAGAGGAAAATCAGGAAGAGGATCTGGCGATGAAGGTCGGCACATCGAAGGAAAACACAGGTGCATCAGATGAACTGCCGTCCGTGAATTGTATCAAAGTAAAATCAGTGGATATAGCCGAACTCTACCGTGCCGAAATTGAAAAAGTGATTGCTAAACATAAGCCACGTCAAGAAGTGCAGACGCATGTGGAAACAAAAATAATAATACAAGCCAAAGATCCGGTCTATCGGCGGCCCCGGCGGTTGGCTGTCAAGGAAAAGAATATATTAGACGTACAAATTGATGAGTGGTTACGCGAGCGAATCGTCCAGCCGAGCGAAAGCAAATATTCAAGCCCAGTAGTAATAGTGCCAAAAAATAAACGCTGAGTATTGTGTGTGCATCGATTATAGACAATTGAATAAAACGGTAATTCGAGATCGATTGCCGATGCCATTAATCGATGACTGTATCGACACGCTCGCGACTGCTCGGGTGTTTCCGGTACTCGATTGAAAAAATGGGTTCTCTCACGTACCCGTATGTCTGGAAAGTAGAAAATACATATCATCCGTGACTCCAGATGAGGAGTTTGAATTCCTGAAGGCGCCCTTTGGATTGTGTAATAGCCTGACGGCTTTCTTACGATTTATTGACGAAGTGTTCCATGACTTAAGTCGAAGGAACGTCATATTTACGTATTTAGATGACCTAATTGTTCCGGGTCGTGATGCAGAAGAGGCACTCACGAATCTGGAGGATACCTTACGCGAAGCAGCCAAGAAAGGACTTGCCATTAATTGGAAAAAGTACGCGTTTATGAAAACCCGAGTTGAGTACGTCGGACATATGATTGAAGACAGAAACGTTTCTCCCTCTCCGGCGAAGAAAACCCAGTAAAGGATTTCCCGACGCCGTAGTCGAAGAAAGGACTTCAAAGTTTCCTTGTTCTAACTGGGTATTGACAGAAATTTATCCACAAATATGCCCATATTGCGAGACCATTATCCGAGGAGCTGAAGCAGGATCAGAGATTTCAATTCGGAATAAAATAGGAAGAGGCATTTAATCCGGTGAAACAATTAAGGACGATCGAACCGATCTTACGGATATATCGATCAAATGCGACCACCGAGCTCCAAACTGCCGCAAGCAAGGACGATTATGGGGCCACACGTTTACAGAAAACCGATGATGATGACCGCTTCCATGTCGTTCATTACATGAACCGCAAAACATCAGACGCTGAACAACGATTACACTCGTACGAGCTCGAGGCGCTAGCGATCGTCCGAGCAGTAAAGAAGTTCCGCGTTTATTTACCTGGAATAAAATTCAAATTGGTGACCGATTGCTCAGCTTTACAAAAAATACTAAATAAGATCGATATTTTGCCGAAAATCGCAAAGTGGGCCCTGATGCTCGAAGAGTTCGAATACGAGGTTGAACATCGTGCAGGAATGCGGCTTCAACATGTCGACGCACTCAGTCGATATTCTGTAATGATAGTTGAAGATAAGGTTGCATCATTGATCCGAAAGCAACAGGATAATGAAGAGAGACAACGTGTAATTACGAAAATCCTGGAGATGGCACCATATGAGGATTATACCTGTGAAAACGGAATTCTAATGAAACGCATTAGCGATCAAAATGTCATCGTGTTGCCGACGAGCATGCAGTAGGAGGTGATACGAAGGACACACGATAATGGCCATTTTACCGCTGAAAAGATGACTGAGAGTATCAAGTCGGAGTAGTATATCCCGACGTTGGCGGAAAAACTCGAAAAGTATGTGAGTTGTTGTGTGGCTTGCATTTTGGCTGAAGGGAAACATGGCACGAAGGAAGGCTTATTGACACCTATTCCAAAAGGGGATGTTCCGCTAGCGACGTACCACGTTGACCATCTTGGACCCTTGACAGCGACGGTGAAAATGTATAAACACTTATTTGTCGTCGTTGACGGATTCTCAAAGTTCGTGTGGGTATATCCGACAAAAACGACTGGTACCAAGGAGGTGTTGGATAAACTGAGAGGCCAACAAAAGGTATTTGGTAAGTCGCAGCGCATAATTAGTGATCGCGGTCCAGATTCACATCCAATGATTTCAAGGATTATTGCGCAGAGGAGAATATTGAACACGTGCAAATCACGACGGGAGTGCTAGGGGGAAAATGAACAAGTCGAGCGTGTTAATCGGATAATCATTCCGGTACTCACAAAGTTGTCGCGTGATTGTCCCGATAGATGGTATCGACACATCAATACGCTTCAATGTGCGATAAATAGCACGTATCAAAGGAGTATAGGAATCAGTACATTCGAAATACTTTTCGGACTAAAGATGTGCCAGAAAGAGGATGTCGAAATATTAGAATTAATTAAAAGAGAAATGGTGTCGTTGTTCGATCACGAACGCGAGAAATTACAAACCCTTGCCAAAGACAACATTGCTAAGGTCCAGCAAGAAAATAAAAGGGCACATGATCGATATTGCAAGGAAGCTACACAGTATCGTGTGGGTGAACTAGTGGCTATCAAACGGACTCAGGTCGGGCCCGGCCTGAAAATCAAGGACAAATATTTAGGTCCGTATACCGTATAGAAGATAAGACGACACGGTCGCTACAAGATAATCCGCGAAGGTTCGAGTGAAGAACCCACGGTCACGACATCCGTAGCAGATCAGATGAAGCTGTATCCGTGTAGTTCTCCGGCGACCGGTGAATAGCAGGAAAAGCCGAGTGTGGGATTGGGTTTCAAGGCCGCTTGATAAAACAAAGGCCCATTCTTTTCAATCCGTTGCTAGCACACGAAAAAAAAATACAAGAGCGCAATCAACATCGAGAAGTCGGGAAAAAAAGGGATGGGATCGTTATTAATATTTTGCATCAATAAAACCGATTCTACTTATTCTTTAAAGTTACCCGTTTTGTCAGTTCATTCCCTGTTCTTTGACTCTCCTAATGACCCTAAATATATATAATAGACTTGTGACGGCAAATAAGAATACTGGGAATGACCGAGGGAAGAGTGTCCCCTGTATGTCGGCTAGAATGTTACAAATGTGCGCACACTACTGAGCGGCAGGCAGTTTTATTATGTCTTCAACGATTGCATAGCTGAAACACAGCCAAATAGAGCTGCACATATTTTCCGCGGTGTTTCTGTGCCTCGGTGAATACGATACAGTAGTCCATCAAATAAAAGTGACTATAAACAATACTCTGAAGGCATCTTAAAAATGAAAAAACGCAAAATGACAGTGTGCGGTAAAAAAGAAAGCAATAGATTCGTTAGAACGAGAAAGGGCGAATAGGAAAAGAACAAGGAAAGGGCATACGAATTGGACAAGAAAAACTGCACGAGTTTGACCAAGGTCAATCTTGATATCTTATACTTATTGATTATCCAGTATAAGATTTCATTAATTACTTTTCACTCTCATTGACAACAAGTACAGTTCTACTATCGAATGTCGGTCGCTTTTTTTTATCACAAATTTACGAATTTCGTCTATTTCTCCCGGCATCGAAAGAATCTCCCAATAAATTAATTCGAAATCTCCCAATAAATTAATAATTATTAATATTTTGCATCAATAAAACTGATTCTACTTATTCTTTAAAGTTACCCGTTTTGTCAGTTCATTCTCTGTTCTTTGACTCTCCTAATGACCCTAAATATATATAATAGACTTGTGACGGCAAATAAGAATACTGGGAATGACCGAGGGAAGAGTGTCCCCTGTATGTCGGCTAGAATGTTACAAATGTGCGCACACTACTGAGCGGCAGGCAGTTTTATTATGTCTTCAACGATTGCATAGCTGAAACACAGCCAAATAGAGCTGCACATATTTTCCGCGGTGTTTCTGTGCCTCGGTGAATACGATACAGTAGTCCATCAAATAAAAGTGACTATAAACAATACTCTGAAGGCATCTTAAAAATGAAAAAACGCAAAATGACAGTGTGCGGTAAAAAAGAAAGCAATAGATTCGTTAGAACGAGAAAGGGCGAATAGGAAAAGAACAAGGAAAGGGCATACGAATTGGACAAGAAAAACTGCACGAGTTTGACCAAGGTCAATCTTGATATCTTATACTTATTGATTATCCAGTATAAGATTTCATTAATTACTTTTCACTCTCATTGACAACAAGTACAGTTCTACTATCGAATGTCGGTCGCTTTTTTTTATCACAAATTTACGAATTTCGTCTATTTCTCCCGGCATCGAAAGAATCTCCCAATAAATTAATTCGAAATCTCCCAATAAATTAATAATTATTAATATTTTGCATCAATAAAACTGATTCTACTTATTCTTTAAAGTTACCCGTTTTGTCAGTTCATTCTCTGTTCTTTGACTCTCCTAATGACCCTAAATATATATAATAGACTTGTGACGGCAAATAAGAATACTGGGAATGACCGAGGGAAGAGTGTCCCCTGTATGTCGGCTAGAATGTTACAAATGTGCGCACACTACTGAGCGGCAGGCAGTTTTATTATGTCTTCAACGATTGCATAGCTGAAACACAGCCAAATAGAGCTGCACATATTTTCCGCGGTGTTTCTGTGCCTCGGTGAATACGATACAGTAGTCCATCAAATAAAAGTGACTATAAACAATACTCTGAAGGCATCTTAAAAATGAAAAAACGCAAAATGACAGTGTGCGGTAAAAAAGAAAGCAATAGATTCGTTAGAACGAGAAAGGGCGAATAGGAAAAGAACAAGGAAAGGGCATACGAATTGGACAAGAAAAACTGCACGAGTTTGACCAAGGTCAATCTTGATATCTTATACTTATTGATTATCCAGTATAAGATTTCATTAATTACTTTTCACTCTCATTGACAACAAGTACAGTTCTACTATCGAATGTCGGTCGCTTTTTTTTATCACAAATTTACGAATTTCGTCTATTTCTCCCGGCATCGAAAGAATCTCCCAATAAATTAATTCGAAATCTCCCAATAAATTAATAATTATTAATATTTTGCATCAATAAAACTGATTCTACTTATTCTTTAAAGTTACCCGTTTTGTCAGTTCATTCCCTGTTCTTTGACTCTCCTAATGACCCTAAATATATATAATAGACTTGTGACGGCAAATAAAAAGACTGGGAACGACCGAGGGAAGAGTGTCCCCTGTATGTCGGCTAGAATGTTACAAATGTGCGCACACTACTGAGCGGCAGGCAGTTTTATTATGTCTTCAACGATTGCATAGCTGAAACACAGCCAAATAGAGCTGCACATATTTTCCGCGGTGTTTCTGTGCCTCGGTGAATACGATACAGTAGTCCATCAAGTAAAAGTGACTATAAACAATACTCTGAAGGCATCTTAAAAATGGAAAAACGCAAAATGACAGTGTGCGGTAAAAAAGAAAGCAATAGATTCGTTAGAACGAGAAAGGGCGAATACGAAAAGAACAAGGAAAGGGCATACGAATTGGACACGAAAAACTGCACGAGTTTGACCAAGGTCAATCTTGATATCTTATACTTATTGATTATCCAGTATAAGATTTCATTAATTACTTTTCACTCTCATTGACAACAAGTACAGTTCTACTATCGAATGTCGGTCGCTTTTTTTTCATCACAAATTTACGACCTTCGTCTATTTCTCCCGGCATCGAAAGAATCTTCCAATAAATTAATTCGTGGATGTAAAAATATATAAAACATTGAAATATTTTGAACGGCATTATGATACCTTACCTTTGAACTCTCTTAATGGTAGATGGTATCAGAACACAAATTGTATTCATATATAGGTCAAAGAATCAAGTGATCAGCAAAACGTTATTAGGGCGCCGATTATAGTGCTTTTATTCTACGCGCGTAATATTCTGGTGTTTTCGTTGCAAAATACCAGTCCCCTGAGGCTGATGACAATGAGTGTCTAGAGGTGCTTTCGACGATTTACTATCTCTATTAAACATTAGCAGGTGTTCTCGCAAATAGCGTAAAAGCTCTTCGCTATAACTAGCGACATGGAATTCGAGAAACGAGCTCGGGGACTACAGAGAGAGAGAGAGAGAGAGAGAGAGAGAGAGAGAGAGAGAGATAGAGAGAAAGCGAGAAGCAGCGAGTTGGCGGGACAGACCAGAGGTATGAAGTCCTCCCTTCGTTTTATTTGCCAGTGCGGCGACCGAGAAACGCAGGGGAAGAGAGAATTCGCTGCCGTTCCGAGTTACAATGAAAGAGAATTACGGCAGCAGAATGTAGTGCATCCATGGTTATCCACGACAGAGCTTTCACGCTCAGGGATCGCTATACCACTGAACTAGCTTATTCCTTTGAGTTTTGCATAACGTATTTTATAATTTCCCATTTTTTTACCTTGCCATACACGCATGCACACTGAAGCGAGGAAATAACTTGGTGAATAATGATTATACGAGTGGTGAAATTAAACACATGGGTCAAACGTAGCCTTGGCAAAATTAATCAGCATCATTACCAGATTGAAAAAGCGCGCGTAGATATCGTCCTAGTGAACGTTTCGTGAGGAAGTACTAATTGTTTTGCTACGTTTTGCAAAAATTGTTGCATAACTATTTGTAACTACCGTATAACTATGACTTGTCATATTTATACAATTTTATACAATTTAAAAAAAATATAACCGCAAGGTGGACCATGAATTTATCAAAAACCGCACTACACGTGCTGATTGCGCTTGTGGGGGGGGGGGGGGGGGGGGGGGGGGTCGAGACCCCCATATGACAGGGCTGTGTTCTCTGTATTTGAGTAACTACATTCAAACATGTATAAAAAGATATGAAAATAGACACGAGATTAATTTTATAAGTGAACGTTTGTTAAGATGTAGCAACATATATCCTGTATGGTTGACGTTTGTGATTTGGAATTGAGGAAAAGCAGAACTACGGGGAACGACGATCAACAGTTACTATATAATATAAAAAAATTTTACTACGTAATATAATGGTAACTATATACTGCCCGTGCGAAAATTGAATTAGGGCTTTGATTGGGTCCATCTTGATTTTCCCGAACTTTATCAAGGCTCTAGTATGGAAACCTCACATGGGCCATCAGTGGCCGGTCACACTTTGCTACTGAGGGCCATTAAAGGCAAACTACAAAGTTCTTTATAATTACTTCAATGGTGCCTCATAAAAACCACTGCAGCCATATGGGTCCGTGTGTGTGCACTGTACAAAAAAAAATGTACGGTTTCAATACATTTTGAGCTTGGAATTCTGTCGAATATTCTAACTCGTTTGATCCCGCGTCGTTCCAATGAACGCACTGCATATATGCGTATTGGTTCCAGGCATCACAGCTCGTCTACTAAACGCACAGTTTAATTATTATATTTGATCGATCTCGATAATTATTATGCCATAAATTCTTTAGTCAAGCAATTTATACTGATTTTCCCCTATAATAGCAAAGTCTCGTAGTATTGGGGAAATCGCTACTAGGGAATCTACAACTACACCCCTTGAAAGGCCCTTACTTGGTCTCCGTACTTAGACCATAGTTTTAGTCAACCTAACTACCCTACCATTCTCTAACAGGGGCCCGGTCCGGCTTTTTTACGGAAAACCCTACTACGGAATCTACAAATGATCCCTCGAAGGCCTCAAATTGTATTGGGATTCCCTGCCAATTTTCCGCACGGGTAAAGTGTATACTAAATTTTGGTCGTTACATTAGTAGATAAGTGGTGCGGGAGCAAAGACAAAATTCCTACTTTACCGACCGAGTTAGCCAAGACACGAACCATTGGTTCATGTCTGAGCTAAGTCAGGTTCGCATGGTCGAGTAGGATTTTGTCAGAGCCCCCGCACCTTTATCGACTGTCGATACTTACCGGTCGATGGTAAGGCTCCCTTGGTTACCGGCTGATGGTGGTCCCCCTCACGAATGGGGGGGCACGGAGAAGTCCGACTCCCGGCGAGGCCGCGCAATGACTGACAAAGAGTTGTGGTGCTTTGTAATAAAAGGGAGCCCCCCCCCCTCGCGCCAGAAGGAGGGGCGGGAGGAAGAGTGGGGGGTCTAATTTCTCAGAAAGATTGTTTAAACATTTGTGGGTGGTCAGTCGTCGGGCGCCGTGTCAAAGGAACCCCCCCCCTCCCCTGCCAGAAGGAGGGTCGGGAGGAAGAGTGGGGGTCTCATTTCTCAGAAAAATTGTTTAAACATTTGTGGGTGGTGAGTCATCGGACGCCGTGCCAAAGGGACCCCCCCCCGCGCGACAGCTTTGCGACGTGTTGAAACCTGTCAGCGAATGACTTTTCTCAGAATTTGTTTATCTGGGCAGCGGCGGACGAGTGAAAGGAGGTCAATATGGCCGCCGAATTTCGTGACATTTTTTCTACGCATTGTTTATCAAATGTAAACCTGTCAGCGAATATCAAATCTGAGAATTTGTTTATCCCGACGGTGGCAGAGGGGGCGGGGGGGGGATTTCGTCAGATTTTTTCTAGGCATTGTTTATTGTCATTGGACACTTTTCGGCGCTTGACAAAGGAGTCTCGCTCTCAAGTGCGATCACGGGAAACAGATCAGTGTTAAAAGACTGCTGTTTATAATATCGTGTCGAACCATGCGACTGCACGTGCCATTTTCATGCACACACACACACACACACACACACACACACACACACACACACACACACCCAATCAAAGCTATGCGATAAACGTGGTCACTAGGGGGCTATAAGTGGAGCGTATCTATAAAACTATTTGCCAGTATAGCATCTAACCCCCCCTCCGTCAACATGAGTCACTTCAGAGATTCGAAAAATCCAGTTTCTCAAAATTTGAAGAAGTTTGCTGAAGATGAACATCGAAAAAAATGCCCTCCAGCCCCCTACGAAGTTCCAAAGATTAAAGGGAGTGAAGCATTTAATGATAATGTTCGTCCCGGGCGATACGGGGCTGTGGGCGACTCACGGAAAAAATAGACCACCAAGCTCTTGTCGAGAAGTTGCCATTGAAGTCATGCGGCACAGAGAATCGTGCAAGAGACGTGAATTAAAAGTGCGCATCGAGAGATTGTTGAATAACATTCGACAATTGAAAGGAGAAATAGACTCGTGGTCGCAGATTCATTCGCTGGCGATAATGTTTGAAAAAAAAGTGAATTTGGAGCCATGGAAGAGCTAACGTCCGTAAAATCTCTCCCTCCTCGTTATTGGTCGAGGAGTGCGAGTGGGGGGTGTAGTGGAGGGGAGTGAGTATATAATCTCATGAAGAGGGCTTCGAACAATCAGACGAACGGCAAGTGAAAAATGGAGGGGATCAATAAGGTTGGCAAATATGCCGATTTTCTCCCGGCGAAAAAACTGAACGAGCTGACAGCCGAGTCGGAATATCCCATCACCAATATACGGGAAGTGAACACCAAATATGGAAAAAAGTTCGTGATCGACATCCGCAACGAATTCACCGTGTTTCTACCGACGAGGATCAGCAAGGTGCTTGAAGCGAGTCCAGCAACATTTCAGACGATGTTGGCAGCAGCGTACAAAGGCGATCTCTGCATGGTGTACATCGGTGGAAAGTTTCACGGCATGGAATTCAAAAATGTGTCGAGCGAACCTCGCGATCGCGGTGACGATTGACATCAAGTGAATTGCGAGTGAAGAAAAAAAGTGAAGAAACTTGTCGCCCGAGTCGCTGTGGAAATTCACCGAGTCGCAGTGGGGTCTCGAATTCACCGAGGGTCGGACGATGTCGGCAGAGAAAATCCGGACCAGCGAACTTTGTCAACGTGGATGACGGACGATTTTGCCACCAGCAGCAGACATGTGTGTTTCACCAAAGCGCTTGATCCAGAAGCTGCGCCTAGAGATCTGACGAGAAGAAGAAATCTACGAAGCCCCCCTAGCTATTTGGAGAAAGTTTGTGTAAATAAGAAGAAAAAAACATGTTGTAATGAATAAAAAAATTTATTTTCTCATATCCTCTTTCAACCATTTTTCCAGACATTTAACATTTTCATAGGCACACTTGAATTTCGGGTCGAGAGTCGTATGGTAGGGACATCCGTTGTTTCGTAGCTCTTTTGACGCAAGTTTGTGCAACGATGGGCAGTTCAGAGTCTCCAGTTCGATAATCTCCGTTGCTTGGTCGGTGAATTTCTTCAACCACAGCGATTTCTCCAATCCCTTGATGTAGACGATTCGAGCGTGTTGTAAGATTGATCGAATGAACATGGGGATCGTGTCGTGTGGAAAGTCGCCATCTTCCCATCGCAAACCATGGTAATTGCGTTCCAACCACATATTCGTACTCTTGTACTTTGCGGGCAGAGAGTGCCAGACGTACGGTGGTTCGAAGAGCAACGTCAGAGGCTTGCTGTCAACACTCGTCACCTCGACAATTGATATTTCCTTTGGGACGAATTGGTTGATCGGTCGCTTGAAGCCTTGCACGTCAACGATGAACTCCATGACGATGACTGAGGTGGCGCGCGACCTCAATTTTTTTTATATCAACTTTCTGACGCCGCCACCTATCGGATTGTACTCGACAATACGATCATGGAGAATGAGACAGTATGCGGAAGTATTGGCGGGAATATTGGTCTTTGATTCAAATTCGATGCGTACGTCAACGGGGCCGGATTTGAGAGAATCGTTCTGCTTCGAGCAATCAATGACAAGGAGAGGAGCATACTTTATGAAATCCAATTTTTTCAAACATGGTTCGGGCTCTCTATTGTAGTACGAATATTGAAAGTTTGTATACATTTGATAGAGAAGCGCATATTGGTTCTTTGTGATGTCCAGATTCAAATTCCCATAGGGATAACTTTGCGAATTTAGGTAGAGTTTAACATCGGTGATGTCACAATTATCGAAATTGCTCGCATTTGCGCTTTTCTTATTTTTACGATCAGTCTGGAAGGCTAGAATGACATATCGCGGCTTCTCAAGTTGCGTAGATGTCTTCACGGCCCACATGTGTTTTGAGGTCTCGGGGAGCATTGGGTATTCGTACAATTCCCACGAACGGAAAGTCATGGATATCGGTGTGTCTTTACCGATAAACTTGAGAAGCTGAATTTTACATTTATCGGAGAGTGTCACGTACGGTACGAGCCATTCTACTTTTTTCAACGTGAATTTAATGTCGACGTCGCCCGCGGCTTGCCATATCGCATTATCATCAGTCTTCGATCTTAATAGAATCAATTCATGCTTCGCGTTTACAACAATTTTTTGATAATCTTCAGCGAAACCGAGGATCATACTCAGCGGTATGCATACGTCAAAATTCCCATCAGAATCTGCGACAGCGTGCCCGCTGCGGGCATCATACCAGCCGGCATTCTCAAGCTTATAGTTCTTGGATTGACTCGCGTATCCCTTCATCGAACTCGTTATGCCCACATTTTTGCATCGATCTATTTCCATGGCATTGAGCTCATATCTCACTTCGTCGAACAAATAGGAAATGCCATTATTTGCGAAATGCGTATTGGCAGCCAGTGTACCATCGGCTTTGGTGACTCGCCCGCATACGCGTAGCAAACTTTGACTGGGAAGTATGCATATGTCTTGATGCTGAATGGAAATACGTATTTCATCACTGTTATTAAAGGTTGTGGATGCATACGGCTGATGAGCATGAATCTCATAATGCGCGATGGAATCATCGAAGATGACGGGTGTTTTGATATCAGTTATTTCCGCCTCCATCTCAAACAACATACACACGCAATGCAGATTATATAGTTTTTTATGCGATTTTTCCACGTATTCGGAGACCCAATCTCTTCAAAAACAGCACGTTCTGCGTTGTTAGCGACGCGCGTGTCCATCGATTACTGGCCTCTCTCCTCCACGGAGTATTCTTTTTATAAGAGACTCTATGAAAGACTATGCCCATTGCGATTTAATGTGTAGTCGTATGGTAATTGTTTCACCGCGAAAGTTCACCAAATCACCGTCCTGATCCACTATTCGGAGCTGAATATTGTCTATCGTCTTGCTCGCGATTGGTAGATAAATTACGTGCGATGGAACCTCGATGATTTTATAGCCTGGTGGTACGGATGGGAAAAACTCGTGGATTGTGTGTACTCTTCGCTCGTTAATATAGGCGCCTGCTGTGAGGTTACATTCGACACGCAAGGCGTTCACTTTGAGAATGGTCACTAGATTATCCGATTGATGCTTTTCACCAGCTCTCAGTTTACGCGGCGAAAATCCTAGCATACGTCCAATAGAATCGGCGGACGTGAAATATATTTCATAATTACACTCGATTTCACTGCGCAGCGTATTGTGGTTGAGCCTAATGCGAATGCTAATTTGTTTTTTTGCTAGCTCTTTTTCCAAGTATGTCGCAATGTCGTCTATTTCATAACTCCCAGTAGGAATGACAAAAACTTCCTTGCCAACGTAAAATTTGTTGTGTCCAATGTCTATATTTGGAATAGAATTGTAGGTTAGGAGTTCGATAAGTCCGAGGGTATAACTCTTGTGGGGGGCGAGTTCAATGGGGGGAAAGTATTGAGCCTCGAGCACAGACGATGATCCCGATAAGGTCAACGTAAGACTGTTATCCATAATGGTGTTTGACAAACTGACTCGATTTCTTCATTATCATCCACTTTTATATAGAGAAAATTTCCCTCCTCGTTGTAGTAATTGTTGACAGAGAAACTTGAGACATAAATGACCACATTCGAATGTACCGTATTTTTGGTACCCCTTGTAATTATAATTTACGCTACCCACACCGAAGTATTTTAAAAGTTCAGCTGGTGGTTGAAGATTGCCGAAACTATCGAAATACTGGACTCTATTGTCAGTTTTTTTGTACGCCACCCAATGTGTGCCAGACCCCATATCCTCATCGAGATTTACAATGGCACATTCGTGTCGCCATGGACCACCCTTGGGCAATTGATTTCGCATGTAAACTCCACGAAAATAGGGGATTTTCATAATTTTGGCGTATTTCAGTAAATCGGCGTCGGTGAGTGGTCGGTGAGGTAGCTCTACTTTAAGTTTTTTGGCGCGATAAAAAGACCCATTCCCTGTTTGTACGGCTTGAGATGCACGCCTTTGCCCAATGCTATTGCTTCAATCGTTTGATTGTGACGCTTGCTTTCTTCGAGCTCAAGTTTCGCTGCTTGAGCGGCCTTGACCGCTTTGACTATGTTGGCCGTGCCACCGGCTAGCGCCCCCGCAGCGCTAAGACCGGCAAAGATGGGCACGAGAAACGGTAGGAAGCCACCGATTTTACGAGGCACGGGTAACACTCGAGGGGTACGCACTTTGCGCGTGCCACTTGCGACCCTCTTGACAGCTGCTCTGGCACCCTTTAAGGCTGACGCAGCGACTACACTTGAATCTTCACTCTTAACCATGGCTTCTCTCGCCGCATCGATAATTTTCTTCAAGCCAACAACTTTTGTCCCCCTCTTCTCCTTCTTCTTCTTAATCCCCATGCCGAATTTTCTCTTTGTTTTCATGATACCTGTTACGGCAAGCGCATTTGCTTTCTCCCCAATACTAGCGTCCCCGGCGCGAACTCGTTGCCAAGCTCTCTCCTGCAATATTTTATCCGCAGAATGTCTAGCTTTGAGGTTTTCACGATTTTTCGAATACGCGATATCGTGCTCCTTGCAAGCTGCATCCAACGGATTTATTCCAGGATCGCCGCGTGCAAGACGTTTAGCCAGCTTTGTGCCGGGTCCGCAATACTGATACCCAGGCAAATGCAATTCAACGGGAAGATTGTTGATCATACGATTGAGGAGACCTTTACCGGACTTGACACGACGTTTAATCATGATGAAGGTTGACCCTCGACTGAAGTGGTAATCGATATAAAAGCTCGTTTTATATGAAAATTATGTCAGTCGCGACAAAGATGAAGAAGAAGCCGTGTGGAAAGCTGCCGGTAATAAACTTTGACGAATTTACACAAATTCGGGGCGGGGGGGGGGGTGGACGAAAGCGTCATGGTGATTTACTGCCAAATACGATTCGCGCAGTATTCTGCGGTCCCTCAAACTGCGGAAAAACCAACGCGTTGCTCACCCTTGTAATACACCCTAACGGTCTCAGATTCGAAAACGTTTATCTCTATTCAAAGTCGCTGAAACAACCAAAATACCAATTACTCGAAAAATTTCTCAAGCCAGTGAAGGAGCTCGAATATTATCCATTTAATGAGCATGAACAAGTGGTGTCACCGAGCGAAGCACGACCAAACTCGATATTCATCTTTGACGATATAGCGTGCGAGAAACAAGACAACGTCAGAGCCTTTTTCTCCATGGGAAGGCATGAGAACGTTGACTGTTTCTATCTTTCTCAAACATACGCTCGTATTCCTAAGCATCTCGTACGCGATAATACGAATTTCATAGTTCTCTTCAAGCAGGACGATTCGAACCTTAAACATGTGTACGATGACCATGTCAATACCGACATGTCATATACACACTTTAAAACTATATGCTCCGAATGTTGGAATTCCAGCAAGTATGGATTCCTTACAATTGACAAGGATAGTAGTATCAACGAGGGTAGGTATAGACGGGGATTCGATTCTTTCCTGGGAGTCAATAAATGACGTGCTCTTTGCTCCAATGCAAACAGTATTGCAAGTGTTGTGAAACTGACAACAGCATGAAGCGTCAACAACTTTTGCAAGAAAAAGACGTGCTGCAGCAAATCGTCAAGGCTAGTGATGCAATTAGGCGAAAACATCGAATGATAAAGATGGGCAGAGATAATGCTGATCAGGCGATGAAGGATGTCTTTAAGCCGATAGTCACACCATTAGAAAAGCTCGTTTCTCACAAGAACGAGATGCCGACAATGAAGCAGGAGAAGAGGGAGGAGGAGGAGGAGGAGGAGGAAATCAAGAATGAAATGAGAGAAGAAGTAAAGTCACCCAGAGCTTCACCTTCAACAGAGATGTATGAAGATGCCAGAGATTCACCTTCCACAGAGGCGTATGACCACAAAGATGATGATGATGATGATGATGAAGAAGAGGATGAAGATTATTCATCGGATCGCGCCAATGAATTAATAAATAAATATCTCATATTATTACGCATGGGTAGAAAGAAAAGCCTGGATACATCGTATGGAGTACGAGTTCTCGCGAATGCAAAACTAATGATTGGCGATTCTCGCATAAATTTCGATTCTCAGCATATTCGTGTGGGGGAGAAAGATTATGCAAAAACTGCTGGATTAGCGGAGCTTCTATTTAAAAAAGTGCCAAACGTTGGGATTCTCGAACCGACGGATTTGAAAAATTATGAGAATATTATCATTGCCACGAATGCTCATAAAAAATATTATCGTCCCGACGGAGCTGTGCGACGTGAAAACAGTCACAAATTCAAGATTTATATTTCAAAAATAATTCGTGCACGTACGGGTCGGGGGATGCCCAAGTATAAGAAAGCTAGAAAAAATATGCAATTTGATTATGTTTACTGGGACAATGCGAATGAGCTTGTAGATCGTCTTCGATTACTCCACGCATCTCAAGCGGCAGGCAACTCATCGCATTCCAATGAAATCATATCGATTATCGAAGAATTGCGTGAGGCTGGAATTATTTATTAATAAAGCAAAAGGATAGTTTTTTCACACATTCGCATGTTGAACGTTGATGTGTGTGGACTAACCGCGCCATGAATGATGACAAAAAATGGACGCTCGTGCGAGAGCTGCATAAGCCTGCACGAAGAAATTATACTCGGCGACACGTTGAAATTCGAGGTCTGGATGAAACGTGGCAAGCCGACATCGTAGATATGTCATCGTACGCGAGGCAAAACTCACAACATAAGTACCTCCTAACCGTCATCGATATATTCTCCAAATTTGCCTGGGCCATACCGTTGAGAAGCAAGAGCGGTAGAGATACAACGACTGCAATGAAATGTATACTATGTCAGGGCCGTGTACCCAAGAACTTGCAAGTTGACCGCGGAAAAGAATTTTATAACTCTCAGTTTGAAGAGCTTATGAAAAAATACAATATTAACATGTACTCAACGTATAGCAATTTGAAGGCATCAATCTGCGAGCGTTTCAATAGAACGTTAAAAAATAAAATGTGGATGCAATTTAGTCTACGTGGAAGTTATAAATGGATGGATATTCTGGATTCTCTAATGACCGAATACAAAAGCACCGTGCATCGCACCATCAAGGTGAAACCAAAAAATGTCAATACGGCAAATGAGAAACAGATCCTCCATCGTATTTTCCGCCAGCCTCGAGTAGGAAAAAAATCACAAAAATTCAAAATTGGCGATAATGTGCGAATTAGCAAATTTAAGCATGTATTTGAGAAGGGTTACACGCCAAATTGGACAACCGAAATATTCACGATATACAGAGTGAAGAAAAGAACGAATCCAACGACGTACAATCTCAAGGACCATCGGAACGAACCCATCGCCGGCTGTTTCTACGAAGAGGAGCTCCAGAGCGTCAAGCATCCCGACATTTACCTCGTTGAGAAGATTGTGAAGAAACGCGGTGATCGAATGCTCGTCAAGTGGTTGGGCTTCGACGATGCACACAACAGTTGGATCGACAAATCAGAATTGACAAAATGAAGAAATCAAATAAAATTTTTATTATTATTATACAAAATAGTTGTAAAAAAAGTTTTTGAATAATCATTCAAAAATTCGTAAAAAAATGTTTTTTTTCTCCCTTAGACCGCAAGAGTTCTCTCTCCTTGGTATTCTCGGGAGATGTTTACATGCGTGCGTAACCCACTCGATTCATTGCTCTCGAATCTCCCTCCATCTTACGCTCATCTCATACACGATTTGCTTACGTTCTAGGCACGAAAGACTTCAACGTCTCTTGTTTTCGACGACCATTCTCCGCTTAGGGGAGGGGGGAGGTATTTTTGGCATTGAATTTGAGGAGATGAATTTTTGGCATTGATTTTCATACGGTTTTTAGTTATTTACACACCATTGTACAGCTTGGGGTTTTTTTCATCTTAATATTCCATATCGTCGGAAGCATAACCCCATGGAAGAGTGTCCGTGGAATCTGGGATTAGCACTCTTTTGTCATCTCTCCAGCTGAGAGCAACTTTATTTTGCATCGCCGTGTGAACAATGTGTTTTTTACTCATAATCAATTGTTGCGCCTTGACGAGGTTTTCGTGCGCAAACAAGCAATTTTTGAAATCGTCGAATGTGATGGATTTCAGGGTTGACCGCCTAATGCCCTTAGCTCTCTTCTTTGAATCGCCGCAGTCGAGGATCTTAAACGAGTACAATTTCGCTCTCAAGCCCACAAATTCCGTCATAATATGGCCATTGTTTTCATCTTTCATGAGGCCTAATACCTTTTTATTTCGCAAGGGCATATCGTAGGGATTGTTTGGGGAATAATCGGACGTGTCAAACTTGTCAATGTCACACTTGATCGTTTCGTAAATGTCAGGCACGCTGAAGTGATAAATGAGACTATCAGTATCTGTATACAACAATTTTGCATGATTGTTAAATCTTTCGAGTATGTAATTGTAGTGAAAATTGTAAATCCAGAGTTTGGAGATATCGAGGATTGAGAATCCTGTGTAGATGGGCTTATTGAATAGAACGCACGCTCTATTGAGCTCGATTATAACGATGTCATTGTCAAATATGGTGCAGCTATGAAACGTTGGCTTGGCGATTTGCGCTTCCGCTCCCCACCGCCCCTTCCACTTTGTTACAAGTCGCACTTCCCGATGTTTCCTCACATTTTCCATTGTTTTACCAAAGACCGCATTGTTCATGAGTTTATAAAAAATTTTCTCAAAATCATTGTTAGATTTTTTTCTCAATTCCGTATTTACATCAATGTATTTTTTTAGCCAAGCGCGCTGCTTGAATTTGAGGATTCTGTGCATTTTTGTGACGCGAAGTCCCAATTTCAAGCATTGCTTCAAATTTCGATAATGAATTACATACTTTTCTTTTCGCATTAGCGTGGTTGTTAATTTTTTATGAGTGCTCCCAGGCGGGACGTAGTGTTCGGGGCACAAGGGCAGATCTTTGTGTGTGTTGTGTAAATCTCGAGGATACTCTAAATCAACTTCAAGAATGTATCCCGTTTCACCGTCATCCGGAATACTCTCGATACGTTCCTCGAAATCGTCTACCCAAACAAACGCGCCGTAGGGCAGTGACTCACACATAGCTGCACCATACAGATTATTAACATCGTAATACATTAAGTATGACTCTGGCTCGTTTGCATTAAAATCATCTTTCATGTAGCGATTATTTGCTTTCGCATACCTATTGCAGCACTGCGCTACTCCACCGCGAATACCTCTCTCGATGAACATCAACATGTCAACGTCGACCAAAAGTTCGAGTTCGACATTGGTACATTTTAACATTGCATCAAAGGATAGGCCGGGAGCGGTGAAATAATGCAATGGATCGAGGTCATATGTGCTGATGCAATTTTGACGAAAATTTTCAAATATGCCCGTCAGTAGGAGTACATCGGTTTTCAAGTACAAGTCGGAATATTCCCCCAACGTTTTAATGTCAAAGACTGTCCAAATTTTGCAAGCGTGTTCGTAATCGTCCACCGAGATATCCTCATTATTGAGTCGAGAGAAAAATTTATCTTTAGCGGGCAATTCCGTCTCATCGAGTCGCTGCCAAGAGTCCAAGTAGTCATAGGGAAACACACCTTTCCTCGTCAATAATTCAAATTCCCTGGGTTTAGCGCAATTCTTACGTGTCACTATTTTTTTATCGTCTTTCAGATAAGACGCTAATTTTTCAATGCCACCCGCCATAAATCTCATAGAGTCGATGAATCGGTACTGCACGCGTGTGCCTTTGACGCACTTTGAAAATGAAATATATTTTTCCTCGTTAATGGGGAGAAGACTGATCGATCCCTCGAATGTTCGAGCCAATGCGACTATTAAAAAGTGTGCATCGTATCCCGACAAATTGTGAAAAATTATGGGAACAACGTGGCTATTTTTGTAATTTAAATTGCATCCTTGATGAGCAGCACCACGAAATTTCCCCGTAAAATGACAATGATCTCGCACTCTCACTTGATTAGGAGCAAAAGATTTTTCACAAACGTGACATTTTTCAGCTAACTTGAAGCTTCGACTTTCGTCAACGCTCAAAGGTTTCATCGGTACGACTGTCTGAAAAATTACATTCAATGAGTGGGCCAGTTCTTCCAAGTCGCGCATGAACCATTCAATACAGTCTTTTCCACGATTCACTCTGTACTCTGAGAGCGCGTCATTAAAACTACAATGCTTATGGTAGGCAATACTGTGGGGAGTATGCTTCTGATAGTTTACAGTGTTAGTCTGCGATGCTGCGACCGGTTCGAGCAAACATTCCAAATCTGCATAAATTACAAATGGAACTATCTCCTTGTGCTTGTAATTTTTGAATTTCAATATTGTGTTGGTAACTTTGGGAAACATAACTCGGCAATTATTACTACAGTCCTTTTTGTGCCTTTGCAATATTTCTTCTCTGATGAAGTAGCACAAACATCGGTCGCAAATCCACGTGTAGCGTTTTCCCCTGGAGATCTGCGCACTCACGAGCCTCGAAATGTTTTTAATCCACGAAAAATGATGATACACCTTGGGAACACCTGCGTCCTCCTCCTCCTCCTCCTCCTCCTCCTCCTCCTCATCGATTTCCGCTCTGATCATGAGTAGATGAATAGTTGGTTTATCCGAAATTTGTTTACTCAAATATATCGGCACAATTTTACTAGTGCCGTCTTTTGTCACGCCGTCAATCCCGTACACGTGGATCGATAAGCCATTCGATTGCTCAAATTTTTTAATATTTAACAAACTCATGGGAAAATCCAGGCCTTCATAGTTGAGCACCTCGCTGTAATGAGGATACGAACTCTTACGTACAGGACTCCCCCTAGGTGGTGGGGAGAGAGCTGCTGTGACGGACCAGAGAAAACAATAGGGGTCATTGTTTTCAATATTGATGACGACCCGTTTCATCTGTATATCCCGCGGGAGACGCGTGTACGTGGATAAGCTTCCTCGCAGTGGTTCGTACTTGTTAATGTTTACAAGAAGATGTGAGATTTCATGTAATGTCCAACCAGACTCTTTCTCCTGAAAGTCCTCGATTTTCGTCGAGAGTTTTGTTTGGACGTACTCGATGAACCACTCGCTAATATCGCTCGACGGTAAGATGATTGCGTTTTTCGTTTGAAATGTCTTTTCCTCCTCAATGATTTCATTCACCTTCATGAGGTGAAATTTGCACGCTAATGTCACATTCACCTTCACGTTACCCTCCTCTCGCACAATGTTTTCCAATTTTGCGATAACCACGTGCATCGCATCTTCGAGGAAACTTTGCACATCTTTGTGCTCGAAATTCACAATGGAGCCCGTCTTTATCCGACTTTGAAATGCCGCCTCAAGATCGACCCACTTTAGTTTATCACTAGCATCGCTCACACCAGCACCGCTTACACCAGCACTGCTTACACCTGCTCCACGCGCGATTTTTTCCCTCAACGACGACAACTTTGCTAATGTCGATTGAATTTTCAATTTTTGACCAACGTTAAGCCCCGGTTTTTTCAATGTTTTCCCCAAGAGCTTGACGTGCACATCGCAATACTTTTGCCACTTTTCCGCCTGCGAATACCGCGCGCTCTTCAACGTATCGATAATTTTGTCGCAATCGTCCATGATGACTGCTCAATGAATCGAAATCAAATACGCATGTGGAAGGGCTGATGAATATATTTGAGAGAAAAATCTCTATGTAACAGCACGCGCGCGCGCGCGTGTGTGTGTGTGTGTGTGTGTGTGTGTGTGTGTGCAGGGACGCGCGCCCGCCCGCCCGAACGTCGAGTTTGTATACACAAGATCGAGTTCTAAACAGCGAGACGTTGTGTGTGTGACTCTTCAATCTTGAACGCAAATTTCTCGATAATTTTCTGCCTTACCGACGAGAGGGTAATTACACATTGAGCAAATCGTCGGACGGTCGACACCTCTCACTCAACACCTCTGATGATCACCGAAAAAGCGTCTGATTTCTACAATGCATAGAAAAAATCTGACGAAATCCCGTCGCTTTTCTTCCACCGCCAAAATTTCAAACGTCCGATAAAAACAATGCGTAGAAAAAATGACACGAAATTCGGCGGCCATATTGACCTCCTGTCACTCGTCCGCCGCTGCCCAGATAAACAAATTCTGAGAAAAGTCATTCGCTGACAGGTTTCAACACGTCGCAAAGCTGTCGCGGGGGGGGGGGGGGGGGGTCCCTTTGGCACGGCGTCCGATGACTCACCACCCACAAATGTTTAAACAATTTTTCTGAGAAATGAGACCCCCACTCTTCCTCCCGACCCTCCTTCTGGCAGGGGGAGGGGGGGGGGGGTCCCTTTGACACGGCGCCCGACGACTCACCACCCACAAATGTTTAAACAATCTTTCTGAGAAATTAGACCCCCCACTCTTCCTCCCGCCCCTCCTTCTGGCGGGGGGGGGCTCCCTTTTATTACAAAGCACCACAACTCTTTGTCAGTCATTGCGCGGCCTCGCCGGCAGTCGGACTTCTCCGTGCCCCCCCCACCCCATTCGTGAGGGGGGGGGGGGGGGGGGGGGGCACCATCAGCCGGTAACCAAGGGAGCCTTACCATCGACCGGTAAGTATCGACAGTCGATAAAGGTGCGGGGGCTCTGACAAAATCCTACTCGACCATCCTAACCTGACTTAGCTCGGACATGAACCAATGGTTCGTGTCTTGGCTAACTCGGCCGGTAAAGTAGGAATCTTGTCATAGCTCCCGCACCTAACATCTACTTATGAAAATAGTCGAAAAATCGAAAAATATCGTAATAATCACTTTCAAAGGATCCACTAACCATGGTTTGGGTCTACCTACAGAAGATGCTCGAAGTGATGACCCTCGACTTGTAAGCACTTGTTAATTCGCTGATGAAAAGACCGTCTAACTTCAGCCAACATTTGTGGTGTAATTTCGGTACATGCTCGGCGTATTCTTTCTTTCATGTCGTATTCTTTCTTTCTTTCAAGCGTGATCAGGCGTGTTTACAAGTGTTTACAAGTCGAGGGTCATCACTTCGAGCATCTTCTGTAGGTAGACCCAAACCAAGGTTAGTGGATCCTTTGAAAGTGATTATTCCGATATTTTTCGATTTTTCGACTATTTTCATACTTTGCGTGACTAGAATGATCTTGTGTTGTAGGTCGCTGAATTCGTCTTAAAATCGGTAATAATGTCAGGCGAAAAAAAATACATGGTTCCATTTAAAAAAGTGGAGTTGACCTTGACGTAGCTTCAGGGCCTCCACCGATAAAAAATAGGGTGGTCCAATATGGCGGCCTTCTCGACCACTGAAACTTTTGTCTGAAACATTTTTGGATATGATCAATAGTTTGAGTGCTATTGCTCTGTAACACTTTATGTGCCTCACCCTGTATATATACAGGGTGGACCACGCAACGTGTGCACCTCTTTTACGACCAAAATATGCGTTGCACAAAAAAATGATTTATACAAAAGTTACATGGTTTATAAGGCTCCACTATGTGGTGTATTTATTTTTTTTTATAGGTGGAGGCGCTTCGAAGATTTGAAGGTCAACTTTATTTTTTCAAATGGAATGCTATATTTTTTATAGCATAATATGATAGAGTATCGAATTCTGAGTAAAAAAGTATAGACCTTTATTAGCCCTAGAGTTAATAGCTAACGAGTAATTTCACTTTATTACTTTAAAATTTTCTTCACGTAATATCAAGTTGGAGATTCATTCATTCATTTTCACTTTTATCTTTCTGATAATAATCGCGCACAATCACCGAAGGATACTTTAATACTGGATTAAAATCATTGAGAAGATTGTGAATCATGATAAGTGTGTGTGATGTGGTAAATGTGTTCATATTGATAAATACTGTGATGTAAACACTGCCATTCAGAAATTTGTAGTAGATTTGAATCTCCAACTTGATATTACGTGAAGAAAATTTTAAAGTAATAAAGTGAAATTACTCGTTAGCTATTAGCTCTAGGGCTAATAAAGGTCTATACTTTTTTACTCAGAATTCGATACTCTATCATATTACGCTATAAAAAATATAGCATTCCATTTGAAAAAATAAAGTTGACCTTCAAATCTTCGAAGCGCCTCCACCTATAAAAAAAATAAATGCACCACATAGTGTAGCCTTATAAAGCATGTAACTTTTGTATAAAACATTTTTTTGTGCAACGCATATTTTGGTTGTAAAAGAGGTTCACACGTTGCGTGGTCCACCCTGTATATATATACACGAGTATATATATATATTAAGCAAGGGTGTCGATATCGTTGAGTGTAGACCAAAATCACGGGGAAATCCATCCGGAAATTGGAGGCATAATGCCGATATCTGCTCTCCACAGTTCTCCATTGATTCTCTCTCAACGTCCAAGACCTCTTTCTCTATATTGCTCGAAGTTTGCGATTATGTGAGTCACGGATCTCGTGACCCCGATGTCCCGGTACGTGACGCGTCCCTCCGCTTTTGGAACCTCGGCAAACTTCTGAGGATTATACCTCTTCTATATGTAGAGCGACGAGGATGGTTATTTCTATGTATTTTGATTACTACCTGGAAGAACGTGTATATTGACGCGCGTACGGTTGGCAGTGTCTCTAAGAAAATCGACTAATAAATCTGTACTCCTATTACATTACAATTAATCAGAAATTATTATGGATAATCGACAAAAAAATTACACCTTGAGAGAATATCAAAGGGTTATGCAACCACGCAAAAGTTAAGTTGAAGCTTATACATTCATTTTTCACAACTTCATTAGGGCTCCAGTTTAAAGAAGCCTTGTATGAACCCTTGGAGGCGGTTTGGGGCGAGGGGGGGGGGGGGGGGCGTCTTCAATAAGGGCTCTCAAAAAATCCATAAGTTAGCTCCATTAATAATTTATTTAACTAGAGTCATTTGACTAGAGTTTGTTTGTGTTCTTGGTTTCACTGAATTTCGTGACAGTGAACTGTCTAATACAGTAAACTCAATTTCATATCTTTAAAGTTATGAAGTAATTATTTAATGTTATATTATAAAACTTACAAATGACAGAAACAATAATTTAAAAGTTTTGCTTTCGTATTATTTGAAATTCAAACAAATATTTCAGAATATAATACTGAATTAATCACTACCCGAGTAGAAATCCTGCTCCGGCTACAAGAAAGGCCTGATCAGGCATCCTGATTTCTTTTTCATGCCTTGATCAGGATTTTTGATCAAGCCCTGATCATTTTTGTGACACTTTCCCTGACTTCGGTCTGATCAGGGTAAAAAATCAAGGCTTGATCGATGAAAAAGATCAAGGCCTGATCAGGATAGAACAGCAAGGCTTGATCAGTGAAAAAAATCAAGGCATGACCAGTATAGAACGTCAAGACTTGATCAGTGAAAAAATCGAGGCCTGACCAGGATAGAACATCAAGGCTTGATTACAGTGCAAAATAAAGGCCTGACCAGGATAGAAAATCAAAGCCTGATCAGCGTAAAAAAAAGGCCTGATCAGTGCAAAAAATCTAAGCCTGATCAGGGCTTTATTTTTCAAGGATTAATTGAATTGAAACATCATCGCCTAGTCAGGATGATGGAATGAACCTCTGCTGTGGATGTCCTATTTATTCCTGAAATAAAAAATACCACGCAAACCCAAAATAGAAAAACACACAAATTACAAATAACGTTGATACTTTATTTTATAAACTAAATAGGAATCTTGTTTATCACAAATTTTTCTTATTACTCTACTTTATCACATGTTTTGTGAGCCGTAAGTCCAGTTGCTTGACCATCGCCTGAAGCTAGCTGGATCAGGCGAATTGAGGCAAGCCGTAAGTCCACTTGATTGACCATAGCCTGAAGCTAGCTGGATCAGGCAACTGGAGGAAACACTACATCCAGTTGCCTGACTATCACCTGACACCGACCGGATCAGGCATATTGAGGCATACCTTAAGTAAGGCCTCCGTACTACAACGTGATCAGGCCCGGATCAAATATCAAGCCAGCCTGACAATATTTCTACTCGGGTAAAAGCGTACTTTTTAATTTACAATTCCAAACAGAAATGACATCAAATTAGAAAAAAAAAACTTTTGGGCCCTCTAGTAATATACGACTATGTCCTCAATTGGCGTTGTTACGTATACCTTGCAGTTGCGAGGATGTTCGTAACGGGTAATCTCTCTTTTGGGTCAAGGATTGGTCACTCTCGACACCGCAGACGGGGTCTTCAGTCTTTGATATCGTAGGGGACAAACGACAAGTGAGATCTATACCTAACGTAGGGGCATAAAACTACTTGCTTGCAGGTAGTTGCTTGGAGATAGGCTTACTGGTGGCCCTTTGTCAAACCCTCGTCAATAGGTGTGAAAACCCGAATTCGATAGTAAGGGATATTCGGTGACCCAAGGATGAGACACGATGAAGATTCGATACACTCATTTTCTATTATACAAAGTGAGTTTGAATATAATTATACTTTTGCGCGACAAAAAGTTTGACAATGGCAATGACTCCAATCATTACCTTGGAAATCAGCCCGTCTCACAATGGGACGGAATCCCAAATCTCGGGCCAAAAGTCGAAAACGAATTCAATTCAGTTAAAAGTCTGTACTTGGGGGTTTTTGGGGTCGCTGATTACAAATCTGAAGTCAAAATGTCAAAAAACAAAATGGCGGATCTGATACGGTTAAAATATATCCAAAAACGCGTTCGATTCGGGTAAAAGTTTGTACTTAAGAGTTTTTGGAGTCGCTTATCACGAATCTGAAATCAAAATTTGAAAAAACAAAACGGCGGATCCAGTACGGCTAAAAATTCATTCAAAAACCCATTCGATTCGGGTAAAAGTTCGTTCTTAAGAGTTTTTGGGGTAGCTTATAACGAGTCTGAAGTCAAAATTTGAAAAAAATAAAATGACGGATCTAATACGGCTAAAAATTTATTCAAGAACGCATTCGATTCGGGTAAAAGTTGGTACTTGAGAGTTTTTGGGGTCGCTTATAACGAATCTGAAATCAAAATAAAAAAAAAACAAAATGGCAGATCCATTACCGCTCAAAATTTATTCGAAAACGCATTTAATTCGGGTAAAAGTCGGTGCTCGGGAGTTTTTGGCGTCGCCCATTACGAATCTGAAGTCAAAATAAAAAAAAAACAACATGGCGGATCCAATATGGACGACTTGTATGAAAAAAACGTTTTATGATACTAAAATGACAATGATTTTCTTAAAATTAGGTTAGTACAGAATTCATTGATTAATCCAGTTGGTTACGTACAACTTTAGTATTCGTCATCGGAAGAATCACTTGATTCACAGTCAGTGGATTCAACTGGAAAATAGCTTGAGCTTCCCTCGCTTATTGAAATACTCGGCGCAGTTGATAACTGTACTGCTTCTGGCAGCAATGATTTTATTTTTTTGTAAGGTAATTTGCGCAAGCTAGAAATATAAGGGTCGGATGTTAATAGAAGCCGGGAAAAAAGGTCTTTGAAAAAAAGCAAGTTTGAATGAAACACTTATGGCTTTTGCGTTTATGATAGTATGTAAGGGACAAGGTTAGTCTTTTGCTGTTCAATGAATTCCATTTAGTTAACTGTAGCTTCAGTATTTTCGAGCAAAAATGGAATCCTGATTGGTCGACAAAAACGAGGAGATGATGGCCTTGGATTCTTCCATACAATAAGTATATTTTGTGTTTCTTGGTCGACTGATAAAAGCTGTAATAGAACGAGTGAAGTGACGAAAATGTTTGCATCAGACTTGCTTCCATCATCATCGGTAAATTTTTGCTTGAATGTACTTTGCCCAGAAGTTCCATCGCAACCCCACTCACAAATTAAATTCAAGTTACGAACTTATTCGTAAGGCATACTGTTAATCACATTCACTTGAGTTAAGGGACCAGTCCACTTTGGAGCCACGAAAAAAAGGCTATTTTCGCGATTTTTTTTGAGGATTTTATAAAAGATATGAATATAAAAGTTGTTGGGCTTGATAAATAAAATCTTGAAATATATTTTTAAAAAAATTTAATTTATTTTTAAGTACAAAAACTATAGTTTAACGTAACGCCTCAAAAATAGGTGGGCTAGGTAGCTCCATCACAATTCGGCAACGGCTTGTCTGAAACAAAAAAATCAAAGTCCATTAGATTCAGTACGACACCAGCTACAAAATGACCCTTGGATATAAACTTTTATCAAAAAATAAAAAAATGGCAGATGAAAAACGAAAAAAGTAGTTTGTCGCAGTTTTTCGCAATTTGTTCGCAAAAAAAAAGAGTAAAAATCAAATTTTTCAACCATCGAGGGTCATTTTGTTGCGAATCATGTTTACAATATGTGGTTCAAATTCGAAGAGAATCGGTTTATTAGTTTTAGAGATACGATGGAGCTAGATTTTGAAAACGTTGTTTCGAGAAAAACGCGTTTGAAGTTTATACTATGAAAAACTCTTACCTAAACTCAATCGGCAATATTGACACAATATTTCTGAATGTATGTACTTTCGAAAACAGTAAAAAAATCGATTTTTTGAAATTTTCAAAGTGGACTGGCCCCTTAATAAGATTCTTTCGATTGTGTGATCCAGCAAAGCCTGCAGTTTTACTTCGGCACTACATTCCATTATAGAAATATCTGATTTCGTTGGGTAACATTTAAGCTTCGCTTGATGTACTTTATTGTACGACGGAAATAAAGTAGAGCAATTTTCTCTGCTTGCATTACGAATTTTCTGGTACTGCGATTTTGATAAATTCGTTTCAACTATTACCGACAGAGCAGCATCAGGAGAAGGAGGGATTTCTGAAATCGAGCTGATAGATTCTCTATACTTTTTAGCTTTTGATGAGCTTCCCAGTGTCACATCTTGGACAACTATAATTTGCCGAATGCTCGAAGGCTCATTTGAGTCGCATAAGACAATTCTTTAGTACTTGTCCCTGCACGCAATTCTTCAATCTTCCTCCGTTTTGTGCGCTCACTAACTTTGGAAAATTCTAAAGAAGGCCGACCCATCTTGCTGGACTTCTTTGAAGCTTCAGGAGTTTCTTCCAAGGGAACGAACACACTCAGCCACTCGGAATAATTCTTCAAAAATTTATCCTCGTGCCTCGAAACGATTTTCCACTTATCATTCAATTTCGACATTAATTTGCGGATGAGACTTTTCACTTTATCCGATAGCGTGAAAGAACGTTGTAATTTTTCGGGCATGGCCTTCTCAATTTCCTCGTACGCTGTGGTTGCACCATCATTCAGTTTATATCTGATGAGAAGAAAAATATCCTTCCTGGATAAACCCGGTATTGCCGGATCATCGGCAGCAGATTCTGAAATGTTAAAGCGTAATACATATACATAGGCAATTACATATTCAACCTTACTCGCTATTATTTGCTCCAAAATATTATTCATAACTAATCATTGATAATTCTTGAATTATTCATAAAACCGAATCATGCATCGTAAAATGAATGAAATAAAAAAAAAAAGGAAATGAAAAAAAATTCAATTTTTTTTTGGGCCTCATGAAAGGGGCTCAGCAAAAAATGACTTCAGACAAAATATTTCTTTTTTGAAGCGTGGAATATAAATCCGCTATAATAAATGAGGATAATGAGAAAAAAAATTAATTTGGGCCACACAAGGTCCACCTGGGACACTGGGCCCACAATCTGAATACAGCCCTACATAGATCTTTAAAAATCATACAACTTTATCTGCACCACTTCTTCAGATTTTATGTTACAATTGTTTAAAATTGAGAAAAATACACTTTTCATTACAAAAACTTGCACCAATAGCGGTGGCGCATAAAATTGCAGAATTTTTTGGTTGTTTCCATTAAACAATAGATTAATCTACATTTTAAAACAAGTCTTGCCGTGGGACAACGAGGACCAACTGAACTTTTCTCTAAGTTGTTACAATTTTCCGTTGCAATTTTACGTTTATTTTCAGACAAATCATTGGTTTGTTGCTAGTACATACATCATCATTATAAATTTAGAATTTCATGATGATATTATACTCACTTTCCACTTTGGAATCCATTGTTTAGATTTTTTTAACGGAATTTTTCTGGGCTTGGTGACGTTCTAAACACAACAACGTAAGTTTGGTTCGGAGCGCGAAGTGGCTGGCTCGAGTGAAGGTCACTTTAGAACTGGAATACAATAGCAGGTATAAAGGATCGTCCCCTCCCCAGCCTGAAACTCGATCCTCGGATTATTACTCTACCTAAACCACCACTTCAAGACCCCGAAATCGACACTTCATTTGTCGACTTTTGGCCAGAGATTTGGGATTCCGTCCCACTGTGCGTCTCCATTTCGATGGTCCGACCTTTCGATACGTAGCAGAGAACTCCATGAACGGTCGTTTAGCCACGTACACAAATGCCAGTGAACTCATACTCTACGGCCTACCGCTCCATTTGGTGTCGATATGTTGACCTTTTGTAGCGTTTTTTTATACAAGGCTTCCCTTTGTTTCAAAATATGGGAGCAGATGCACATTTGTACATGGACGAGACACAATTCATGTAGAAAGTTGAGTCGGGAAAAAGGACTGCCGTTTATCTGCCTTTCCTAAGGGGGGTGACATTGCTAGCATATCGTGTCCACCTTATTGTCCCTATCCACGAGGGGCGCTAGAAGTCACTCGCGTTCCCCCCACTCCGGTCGCGCAGCGACGGCATTCGACGCGTTTGGATTAATGTATGCGTCTGTGCCGCGCGTTGGCCGACACAGGTTATCCTCAGTGGCCAGACTGTAGCGCCCTCTAGTCGTATGGGGTAGCGCTGCAATCGAATTGTAGAAGAAGAAGAAGAAGCATGCGTCTGTGCGTCCTAAGGCTTTTGCCTAATTCCAGGGCTTCTGTTTCACGAGGTACATTAAAAAGGTGGGACTTTTCCTTGTTTGATTTAAAACCCAACGTGCAGCCAAAAACCATGCACGCAGGTATTGTTAAATATGAAAACGAAAACCACCGAAAATGTTTTTTTATTTAATCACTGTTGACAAATCACCACACTACTCTTTTTTCACCAAACTGCAGAAAACCTCTTAAAAATTCGACACGTTTAAATAGAAAATCGAGATCGGGAAAATGGAGAAAACGGTGAAAACCAAAGAAAATGTCAAGGTTGCGGAGATTTGATTATGATGCGGCGAGGCCTTTTGCGGACTGGGGGTAAAGCGGGTGATTACTAGCGCTGCATGGTGGGCTGCTTTTCGTGGTGACAATAACAAGGACATCAATTGTTAAGAGAATATATACTAGTATCGCCCCCCGCATTCCTAGATTATAGCAGGTCATGGCCAAGCCTTCCAGCCTGGGTCAGGTTTGTCACACAACGGGTCTTAGGCCAGCCCCCGATTCGCCGTTTCCTTTGTGGGGAACAGACCAGGATCTGGCCGAAGAACAAGCGAAAAATGTCAGGGGAAGTCATAGGCAATAGATCGGGAAATAGTAGGGAACTGACAAGGAACGAGATCGAAAAATCGGCGAGAAATGACGAGAAACGTTATGGTGTACTGACAGAGCTCTGCACGGAAAGTAAACCGGCCACAGGGCAGGGTACTTATCAGGTAGGGTCAAAGTGGGAACAGTGAAAATAGTGGGTAGACTAAACCTGTTCTGTTTCTCGGAAGTGGACTTGTGCCTTAAGATAAAAGGCACAATGCCTTAGGATAAAAACATTTTAAGGGATGTTTGATGCTTGAATCGGAAACACGTCTCAACGTTCAAATATGTAAAGAAAGTATCAGACCTCTTTCATAAAATCGAAATATCTGGACAATCAAAATTTTAACTAATACTGTGATAAAAATGCGGAGAACTTTGCCGAGATTTCTTACTTTTATGTTGTGGGAACATTCAGCCAGAATTACGATTACGGAATTTAATCCCGTATATATTTATATATATATAGTCCATATCCGACATTGCTAAAATGCTTCCTCGTGGTACATAGATATAGTATATGCGTAATTGTATAGAATTAGCCAAGTTATGATGATGGTGGTAGATCTGAACGGGCGGGGAAACACATACCGTTTTGCATCGATGAAACATCCCGCAGCAGTCGCGAATATTCCGCGATATAACGACGAGCTTCATGACTCGAGATATTCCACAGACTATATCACGATTTACTGCCCCCTCTTCTTACGCTCCACTTTCTCCCTCTACATATGATTCTATATAATCCTCAATAATTTATATTCTATAATCGAATAAATCGGGGAAACCACCGAAGCGTATTATCCACCACGAATGAGTATTCCAACTTTTTTCTTCGTTGGTGAAAAGCGTCAAGCGCATACAGGTACATAGAGCGCAATATCAATAAAGTGTCCGTAATGTTTGCCGCGACAAATTATTAAGTTAACACATCTGATTTGACCAAGTTGTGATTGGATGTAAATATAACTCATTTTCTGTGTGCTCTCGTACGATTTTTTTGTCCACTATTATTCACTTGCTTAATCGTGTCAGTCGTATAATGGAAAAGTTTTTTTCAAGACGTGAAGTGTATTCGCAATAGGAGTCTTACGGAATTGCTACCATGACGATAAAAAATTGATGCATTATTACTTCCTTTGATCTGAGCCCGTATGCAAAATTGAGGCCTCATACGCCAGTGTTGAGCGTTAATCAATTAAATTTTCAATCAGTACATTAATTGACTAAAAAAGTAATTGAGATTAATTTAATTGCAATTAACATTAATTGCATGTTGCAATTAATTTATTTGGATTAATCTATGTTAATTGCAATTCGCAATTAAAACAATTGCAATTAACTTTTTTAATTGTTCTAAGAAACAATTAAAACTAACAATTAACCTGTTTAACTTTACAGACATCAGATACGACGTGTTTGTTTGGGTTTTGTAGGCTTATGCACGCCCTATACAAGAATCAATTTTAATTGTTAGTTTTTAATCAAATACACCAAAAAGATTGAAAATTGATTAGTTTCTAATTGTTAATCGTGAGTTTCCACAATTACAATTAATTCATTGTTAATTGTTATAGTCGTGATTAAGAATTAATTAATTGTTAATCTTCAGTTACCCTAGCAATTAAATCTTTTAAATTGTTAATCTTCAGTTACCCTAGCAAAAAAGTGTGGATTTTTCATGCAGTGGTCGAAGAGCATCGAATATCCCGAGCAGAAATTTGTTCAGGGTGAAATCCGGACCGGATCAGGCTGCCACAATAGCAAATCCGGGCCGGATCAGGCAAATTTAGTCCGGCCCTGATCAGGGATGTAACGCTTTTGCAAATTCAGGTCCGGATCAGGCACCTTATCAGGCTCTGATCAGGCGCTTTATCAGGCCCGGATCAGGCACCTTGCCAGGCTCGGATTAGGCACTATATCTGGCTCGGATCAAGCAACTTATCTGGCCCGGATCAGGTGCCTCATCCAGCCTGAGACATGCGTGTCATCTGGCTCAATCATTTGATTAATTTTTTGTTTAAAAATAGATCAACATTTATTAAATTATTATCGCAGTTACACGTTATCAAGTTTACTAACGTTATTAAAAATATGAAACATATGAAAACATTTTTTTAAAGTTTAAGTTTTTATTTTACTTGACTTGATCGTTTAGTTTTTGTTCCGGTTTTGGCGATGACCGTCCCAATCTTTCCGGCCCAATCTGTCCGGCGCAAATCATGCGTGCCTGATCAGGGCGCCTTATTGATACCTGATGAGGCTTCTATACGGCGCAAATCAGGCGTGCCTGATCAGGGCGCCTTATTGATCCCTGCTCAGGCCCCTGTCCGGCGCAAATCATGCGTGCCTGATCAGGGCGCCTTATTGATACCTGATAAGGCTTTTATCCGGCGCAAATCAGGCGTGCCTGATCAGGGCGCCTTATTGATCCCTGCTCAGGCCCCTGTCTGGCGCAAATCAGGCGTGCCTGATCAGGGCGCCTTATTGATCCCTGCTCAGGCCCCTGTCTGGCTCAAATCAGGCGTACTTGATCAGGGCGCCTTATTGATCCCTGATCCGGCCCTGATGGATCCTCAGGCAGCCTGATTAGATTTCTGCTCGGGATGAGCTTTTTCAGGTATCGAGGCGTCAAAAACATAGGTAAAGCTTGTAGCGATCGAAGACGACGAAAAATTCATGGTTTCAGGAATCGAGCAGTAAGAAATATGGTATCGGGAAACTACAAGTATGGATTTTTCTCTGATCGATCGAAGATAATCATTAAGTATATGAAAAGACAGCGAGGTCTCGACGCCGTGTACTGTACAAAAAATCTTTTACCGCAGACTACCGGATAACATTACGCGAATATACTAGAATAAGCTCCTTAGCCTGTCGATAATTTTAATCAACCATGTACGCCGCTTATCGCTAAAAAAACGAGTACGCCAAGTTTTTCTCATCTCAAAGACAGTTTGCCCCGTGCCATTTTACTTTTATTCAAATTATGTTTAAGAACAAACTTATAAGGGTAATGAGCAAAATAATAATCGACGGATTTTTAGTACTTACGTTAAATTTATTTAAAATTAATTTTTTTTTTTCAAAAATATACCTACCGTGTGTCCTATTTTACCTCCTTATTTCTACACATCTCAAAAGGGCCGCGTTTGTCATACTGAATTAAGTGACTCGGCCAATTTTTAAACCGTGATAGAATATGAAACCTATTGTTCCGGTTTTAATTCAAAAATCCTTAAATATCCATTGATCACTGTAAAAAATGTAATCAAAGTCGTTACGCAAAAAAAATCAAAGGAAATATATTTTTTATAAAATGTGAAAGAAGTCAATGTGGAAATTTTTTTTTACCAATTGGACGCTTCGTTAATTAGACCCTATGTGACAAGAAAGAGGTTGAAGGGAATGGTGAAACATTTCGAGAAGAGCACCCCTAAATAAAATATATTGTCCAACAAAAGTTGTTTCAAATGCAGATCACCTTGAGTTTTTTAAAAAAAAACTCTATATTCTTCATGATAGATCATTATACTCCATTTGGAGACAAGTGCAAAGAAGAAATCGGATTACATTTTTTATTTGGCAAAAACATACTGCACAGGATGACTGAAGAACGAAATGTGTTACAACAAAAAAACGGAAGTTGTAAACTTTTCCGAGCAAATATACGTATTTTTGTCTCGCAGAAAGTAGACTGGATAAGGAATAGTCCGTTGACACTACAGAAATGATCGTAAAGTATATTGTAAGGATCGATATAACCCGTCGTTGACTATTTATCCACGATTTAAATCTCGCGCGATAAACTAGATGGCGTAAGGGCTGAGAACGGAAATAAGAGAAGCAAGAGCGTTCACAAATAAGATGTAGAGAGCGTAAGGGTGAGGGCAAAAAGATCGAACGAGATCGAGGGCCTCCGTCATTCCGCCATTAACCACAAATGGAGATACACGTGTCGCGAAAGAAAATCCGTGTACATCGGACACAAGCCTTCTCCATCGACCAAGATATCGGGCAAAAGAGCTAAAGTTCAAACGTAAAAAGAAAGTGAGCTCAATATTTTTGCTTTTTGAAACAATTAATTTCCCGTAAATTAATGTGACGTTTCACGTGGAAAAATCCTGCCGCCAGTGGTGGTGCCGGTTCAATAAAACGTGCACGAAGCATCGTCGTCAATAATGGCTGATGCTATAAAGTTCTAACGACATAACGTTCCAAAAAACGATCGTGTAAAAATAACTGAAAATGGCACATAGTCGCCTCAGTACGTGAAATCACGAGATTCACGATGGGAAAATTCCCTCGTGGCATCCGGTAACACCTTGTCACCTGACACGGGGAAAAATGGGGATTCTCCTGAATATTTCGAACTACAAGAATAGCTTGACCACGGAGGAGCCTAAAAACAAAAAAAAACGAACGAACATCGACGGTTTCGTTCTTCCGGTCGGATCCGATGCACGAACATCAAGAAATCACCACAGCGGAAGTGATCGACAAATGTCGCCGATTCAAATTGGACTACAACGAAAATACAAATGGACGAATAAAGAATATAACATTGGTCTTGAGACTGTGAGTATCGGTAATATATATATAAAAGCGAAAACATAAGTAACGAAGCGTATTATTTTACAAAATTATCGAGTAACGTGAAAAGAGAGGATGGGAATGATCTTGTTGCATTTGTGATATAGAAAATACGATATTAATGAATATGTTAATTCAAATGGCGTAACGAAATTCGCACATGAAATTGATACATGTCAGCGTAGGGAAATTCACTCATGAATAAAATGAAAGGTAGCAAAATTCAGTGAGATTTATAGGAAATGAAAAGAGAAAATATGATATTTAACAAATGTGACATTTCATAGCTGGTGTGAACCGAAAATCAGTATGAAATAAAATGCGGGCGTAAGTAAATAAGTTGAATGTAATATTGGAAAAGGGTTGTAATCCCGGGGACAGCCGGTTCCTGAATATGTAATATAACCTAAAAATGACACAAAATAAGTATGAACTTTGAAATAAAAAATGAGAATATAAACGAAATTTGAGACTGATAATTGTTATTCAAATGAGAATTTGTTAATAAAAAGGTGGACGACATAAAGTATTCCATTAATATATATTACCCCCCCCCCCCCCCCCCCCCCCCCCCCTCCGCCGTGTTTATACCCTACCTGTATTTAAAAAGTTGTTTTCCTGTCGCTACTTGCGAATGATGGATAAGCACTTAAAATGGGCAAATTAACTGATGGCAAGGAAATTAAGGTACCGATCACGTTCTTACATACAGCGCTGGAAATAACGGTAGTAAAGGAAGGTTCGCTTAGCGTCCAATTTTTGCTTTAATTTTCGGCAGCATGGTGCGCATAGGAATAGGGGTGTCGTGTGCGAAGGAGACAGCAATATCATCTATCTCTGTCTTACCCACAGCAAGACAGACACTAAATATCAAACTACATAGAATATTTTAACAGACGTGAAAGCGATTTGCCGAAAGCGTTAAAACAAAAAAGTAAACTCACTTGAGTAATGATCCTTCCCTTATTATCGCGTTTTATTCACTCTTTAGAGGATAATTTTTTTTTCGAAATGTCTTTCGTAAACGTGCTGCGATGCGATGGTTTAAAATCCACGCCGGGAATCGCTGCTCACCACTTTTTTAATAGTTTGTTTATACTTTTTCAACAATGTTTTTTGGCCCTTTAAAAATACAGTATTTTTTTATTCGATTTGTACCGCATTTTACAGTGAGGTACCGCACAGGATTTTGGCATTTTCACTGAATTAAATTGTCAATAACAGTCATTCAGACATATCATACGTTTTTATATCGCGCGTGGATGATTTTCAATTGTTTTACGCACATACTCCTATACGACATAACAATTTATGATCGGTTTAGGTTAGTCTCATGACATCCTCCAACCATAACGACATACGGTGTCCGCGATAAGAAAAAAAAGCTTGGAAAATAGAAGACCCACCTGTATGTTAGACCATGGTACTGATAGTATCAGATAGTATCAGAGCACGGTCGTGCGTGCATAAACGCGCGTGCGTGTGTATATGAGAGAAAGGGGGGGGGGGGGGGGGGGGAGAGAGAGAGGGAGAGGGATAGATAGATAGATAGATTTATATATAGTGCGTTAGGACTAAGTGTCCTCTAGCACACAATCTTCGAGTACAAAATACTGCTGTTCAGATTTGATATAAACAAAAATCGATTCCACAAAAAATTGCAGGCTTACAATTAAACTCTGCGTACGCAGACACCCGAACAAATTATAAGCAAATGATTACAGTGCTATACAAATTACAAGCTAATAAATTACAATGCTATACAAATTACAAGCTAATAACTACAATGCTATACAAATTACAAGCTAGATAGCCCCCGGAAAGCTAGATTGAACCGTTTTTTAACAAGTCGATTATGTGCTTACTGAAAGTCTCTGTGTTTTGCTGAGAACAATTTGTAGGGATGGAATTGTATAGATAAGCTGATGTGACCGAAAAAGAATGCCTCAGGTACTCTGTTCGGAAGTGGGGCATTTCCAGTGGCCCTGTCTTTCCTCGCAGTGTCGCACCTTCTCTGGGTACATTACTTTTTAATAAGGACCGCAGATAAGCCGGGCGGCCTGAGCGGGGAACCTCGTGGGCTATTCGCAACGTATAATACTTCCGTCGAGCTTCAAGTCGCAACCATTCAAGTTTCTCCCAATACGGTGTGGTGTGGTTATACCACGGGGCGTCAAAGATGTACCGAATGCAGGAGTTTAATGCTACTTTTATGATCTTGTTGTATTCTTCCGGCATGCCGGAGGTCACTGCACAACAATAATCGATGACTGGCAGGATCAGGATCGTAACAAGCTTGATTCGTAGATGGCGAGGCAAGAAACTCCTGCAGATTTTAAGCTGATAAAGACGTGCATTGGCGGCTTTGGCAACATTACTCGCTTGATCCTTCCTGCTTAAGACGTCATGAATCTTCATGCCTAGTAGCTTGACCACGTTGCTGTCTTTTACAGTTGCTCGACCATTTTGGATGCACGGGATTTCTGACTGATTCAGTGCTCGTATGGTTCGTCTACTGCCAAGGATGATTGCCTGTGTGTTTTCGGCGTTTAGGGTCAGCCTATTAAGCGAGGCCCAGATTCGAATCAGGATGACATCGGTGTTGATTTTGGAAATAGCTCGGTTTAGCTGAGAGATAGGGCAGCGGTGGAGGATCTGTAGATCGTCTGCGTAAAAGTTGTAGTCGCACGTAGCCAGGGCATACCTTAAATCCGACACGTAGATGGTGAATAGCAGTGGGCCTAGTACAAATCCTTGTGGAATTCCTCTTTTGACTTCAGCCCAAGCGGAGCGGCCACCTTGAGGGCTCAGGACAGCCTGGAATCTGCCGCTAAAATAGGCTTCTACCCATCTAAGTGCTGATGATGAAAAACAGAGGTTCTTGAGCTTAATTAGTAATTTGCGGTGAATGACGTTGTCGAACGCTTTTGAAAAATCAAAGAGGGTCATAATGGTCACCATGCGCTTATCAATTCCTTCGCGTACATAGTCTCCGATTCGTAGAACAGCTGTATGGGTACTAAAGCCCTTACGATAGGCGGACTGATAAGGATCTAGGTGGTTGTTGGCCTCTAGAAATACAGAGTTCTGATCAGCTACAATTCTCTCAAGCAGCTTAGACAGTGGACAGAGGAGGGAAATAGGCCTATAATCCGCTGGAATGGACGGGGATTTGATTTTCGGAATTGGCTTAATGAGAGACTTTTTCCATATGAGAGGAAATACACCGTGCGAAAGTTAAAAATTAAAAATATGTACTGACATGGGTAGGATGACTGGTAAGGCCATCCTCACTAACTTAAGCGATATGCCGTCAGCACCATTGGCTTGGGATGAAGCATGGTTAAGAGCCTTAAGTAGAGTTTCTGGGGGAATATCCCCGAAATAAAAAATTAGCGTCATCGTAGTGACTACTCAATTCCGGTGAAAACCCGCTGGGAGTAGTATCCGTTGTCTCAAGACTAGAGGAGCAGAAATAGTCTTTGAGTTCGTTGACCGTTACGACTGGTGGATGAGTGTTGGTATTCGGACGGAGAATCCCCAGCTGTCTCATTCTATCCATGCCGCTCCGGCATTCTTGACGTTCTCGAAGGCCGTGCTATAGTAGTCCCGCTTTGCTTTTACAATCATCGTTCTAACTGTGTTCCGGAGTTCTCGAAATTTGGCGAGGATATGTTGATCGCCTTTATATGGATCGTCGTGTTTTTCCGAGCGTTGGGTCCTACGGCTGCATGTGAATCGTTTCCAGAGTTTGTCGCGTTCCTGCATTAGACATTTGATATCAGATGTTAACCAAGGCGCGGGGTTGCGCTTACTCTTAATCCGTTGGAGTGGGGCATGGTCGTCCAGGCAGTGTAGGAGTACTTGGTTCAAGAAGGATACTTTGTAGTCAATTGACTGCGATTTAAAGAGTGAAGTCCGGTCGATAGCAGCCAAGTCTGCTAGAAAGTGTTGCTCATTGAAATTGGTGAAGTTTCGCTTAATGATGTCGTTTTGGATATCTGCAGGTGCCTTATAGCTGTATGAGATCCAGATTCGATCGTGTCCTGAGAGCTCTTGTTGGCTCTTGTCCGAAATCAAGTACATTTGCCTCCCTCTCAACGATGCAGTGGTCTATACGGGTATTGGATCCTTCAGTGTGATGGGTTGGTCCAAAAGGGACTAGGAACATTTCGTTGACCATCAAGAATTGCGTAAGGAATCTGCTGTCATAAGAGATCGTGTCCATATTCAGGTTGAAGTCGCCAAAGGTAATGAAGTTGGAATAGAGTGGCAGTAGCCTACTACATGCTTGCGTGAAGGTGGATAGACCTTTTGTTTTTGGAGGCCTATATATGACGGCGATCAGTATTTTAGGTCCTTCTACGCTATTGATCTCGAGGAATAGGAATTCGGCTCCATCAGTGGAATGACCTGAGAATGAGTGAATTTCTTTGGCTTTTAGTCCCCTGTGAATGTAGCACGCGACTCCTCCTCCTGGGCGGCCTGCTCTATCTCGCCGGAATACCTTGTAATTATGAAGGTCTACCATAGAATCCGGTATGTCGGGGGTCAGGCAGGTTTCTGAGACGCAAATAACATGACATCGACGTTGAGAGAAGAGAACTCTGAAGGTGTCTAGATGATCCTTTGCTAGCAGTGACTGAGAGTATAACTTTTTCTTCGATGCGCCGCTTGAGGATTGGGCATTTTTTCGCGTCGAACCCCGAGTGGGTGTCGTCGATCTTGGCGGACTTGCAATTTGCGCAACAGGGTTGACCTCTCCTATTTGAGCACTCTCTCATCTCGTGGTTCCCCCCACATTGACCACACCGTGCATTACCCTGACAATTACCTGCCATGTGCCCGAAGCCAGAGCACTTAAAACATTGTAGGACCTTGATATAGTCTTCTACCGGAAAAGAGTTCCAGCTTGCGAAGACTCGTCCTCTGCTGAGGAGGATGTTTCGAACCTTGGCCGTAACTTCGATGACGACGTTTTGGGTTTGACGTCCCTCTCGTGGTTTGAAGACGTGGACAACCTTAATAGCACTTTCTGGTTCTTCAGGGACATTTAGGTTTCTAATTTCCTTAGCGAGTTTATCGGATCCAAGATCTTTTGAGACGAAATGGACGAGCATCCTTGGCTGCAGGCCTCGCTCATCTCTGATCTCGAGTCCCGATTTTTTCAGAGCTGTAAGTTGCTTTAGTTTATCGAGGTCGACTGTATCGACTTCTAACCTAATTCCCTTGTCTTGTGCTTTTTTTATGTTCACCACCTTCATACCGGCATCAGCCGGGTTGATAGCCTTGAAAACAGCGGCCTTTGTTGTATTGGAGTCAGCAAAATTGTCAGCCTTATTCGCTAGAGGTCCTATATATACGTTTTTGATTTTGGGGACGGGTACGGATGGACCGTTCGCTACTTTTATTCGATTTTTGATCAAATAGGTCGCAACATTGGCGTAGGTGTTAGAATCTTTTACGCTATCTTTGTAGCTCTCAGTGCATTTCGCAACTATTGTGTCGATAGCGGACCGTACCTCGTGCTTAACCGCGCTCTTAATGGAGTCTGCGGATTTTAGACGCGTAACAAGTTGGAGGTATGCTGAGGCGAGTGCATTTACAGCATCCGTGTGTTCATAAAGGACTTCCATTGTTACTTGCCTACGTTCCATACTATTTTTTGTCGAAAATAGTTCGCCTGTTAGCGATTGCATTCCTTCTTTGAGAGACATCTTCAGGTTTTCTATTTCCTTTTCGGTGAAAGGCAGTGAGAGAGTTGATGTCTCTTCATATATGGATTCATCGTCGCTTTGGTCGATATCGTGTCGGGTGTCCTGAGGCGAGATGACCAGTCGTCGCGAATTTATTGGTGGAAAGTCTTTCAGATCCGTTTTTGAACCTGCTTCCATCACCGGGCGCGAATGGCACCACGGCGAGGTGGTGACGTGGAACTCAAATTATATCTTATGTACCGAGAGTATTTCGGTGTTCCATTCGGACAGAGCGCGCGCGTTACAGCAGTTGGTAAGTTGCTAATGGACCTTACCGGCCGAGCAGCAAGCTGCGAGGCGGTGCTGTGGTTAATTCCCTAATCGATGGATTTTGGCATCGCGATCGATGACAGGAATGGTGCACTCACACTTGTTTGAAGATCGTGTAGCAGAGATTGTGGTTATGTTGCCGGAGAAAACTTTTCACCTGATTACTCGGTGATGATGGAAGCCCCAGGTAAGATTGATTAGGTGTGCAGGTGAAAAGCAGAATGGAGCATGCTTTTAGACTGAAACAAAGCGCCCGAGGGCAGCAAGGAACAGTACCAAGTGCAAACTATGCGGAGCGAAAATGACAGGTAGTTGCTGTACTTACTCACACACAGAGAGAGAGAGAGGGAGAGGGAGAGAGAGAGGGAGAGGGATTATGGCTCATCACGCCGCACACCAAAAATAAAACGTACACCAATATTGAACGCCCACTGTAATTTAACATTCAAATCGGCTGTGATATCTGTAAAAAGGAGGCAGCAATAATCCAGGTACGGCGTAACAAGGGCCGATACCAGCATTTTTCGCACATTCATGGGTAATTTTCCGTGACAGAGATTGAGTTGGTGAGGGGCGGCCCTCATTTAACGAGGAAACTCTTATGGTGTGGTCGGACTATGAGAGCGTACGATGAATGATGACGCCCAAACAGGTAACAGAGTCCGACCACGGAATTCTGTCTGGTCCCATGAAGATCGACGGGAGTGGTGTTGCATCCAGTTGCGTCAGATAACAAATAAGAGAGGGGGACAGAGAGAGAGAGAGAGAGAGAGAGAGAGAGAAATTGATTGTTTATTATGCCCTAGCAAACTTTGGGGCAAATGTGATGACAATATAATAACAATAAATGAAAATATACAAAACATATAAACTAAAAACTAAATATATGGAACAAATAAAAATAATACTAAATAATATTACATAATAATAAACATGGTATCAACAATAAAAACAATGTAAATGAATAACGAAGAACATAGAAATGCAGTTCATTTCTATTTGAAGAGTAAAGAAAAGGGAAAATATTACAAAACATAACAAAGTAATAATTTCTAAAGGCCATTGGGATTACAATTTTGCATGCAAACACGTATCGTAATACGGTGTTTGCACAATTCATTTTTAGAAATAATATTAATCCCATAGACGTACACTTAGTGTAATTATCTAAGTAAATAGCTCAAAACACTGGAAACTGCATCCCCCTCCCCCCCCCCCGAACGATAGACCAACTCACCAGTCCCAGTTTACAATAATAGACCCAAATAGAGTGTGGGTGAAACCAAGAATAAACTCTAAATATAACGAAATAAATAACTATAAAAAACTACAAAAATGGATAAAGTAAAGTATGGAAATTGACATAGGCATACGGCCTCGACACTCCTACCAGTCAAACGCAGTCATTTTGAGATGCGTAAACAGGCGGTTTTTGAACACATTTAGCGATTGAGAACTTGTAACGCCAGTCGGTAGGGCATGCCAAAAATAAGCAGCCGAAAGCCGGTAGTGTAGTGCTGCCGTGCGATGATTTGGAATTGCAAACGTTAGCGGTGCATTTCTAGTTGAACTAGGTAGAAGAGGGTTTGCAAGAGGTTAGAGTTCTTTGAGATAGGATGGGGTTTTCATGAACAGAATGCGATACGTGATGATGCCAAGAAAATACAACCTTCTATTTTTCACGGTGAGCCAGTTCAGTCGACGTCAATAGGTGGAAATATGCTCGCTTTGTCTCAGAGCAAAGACAAAGCGCACACAAGAATTTGCTAATCGCTGAAGCTTGTTGTTCAGTTCCTCAGTAATATCATGATAAACCAACCAGCAATAATTAATTTGCCGGAAAATAAGCGTTGTAATTAGTTTGGTACGAAGGCGTACTGAAAGAGATTTTTTTGTTAAATTTCAAGCGAAAAAGAGTATTGTTAACTTTTTGAAAATTAAATGAAACATGATGATGCCAGGAAAGATTCGAGTCGAAAAAAACACCAAGATTACGTGTGAGAGAGGTAAATGGTAATACAACTCTATTTACCATTACTGGTGGACATGATGATAGATCGAGTGATCGTGTAAAGGCCCTGCTGCCAAGATTCATTACTTTAGTTTTAGATGAATTGAGCACCAAGCCATTTGCTGACGCGAACTCGTGGATGACATTTGAGATCGAAGAGTATAAGGAGCATTATCATCCGTTGATGAATGCCACGTCGTATGTCGTCTGAAACTCACAAGCGTGCAGTCTGCGTGCTAAAATATTCCCTAAAACCCGACTAGTGGTCACTTAAGGAGGTAACGACTACTCCCTCAGGGTCAAAAAAGAGACTAAATTTATGTCACCCCACGGGTGTTCTGATTTATGTAAACTTATGTTGAATATTCGTATTGTCGATTCCAACGTGCCAAATTTGTGGTAAATATTTTATTTATTGCATATTTACTAATCAAAACTGAAAAATTATATCCTCAACGACTCCGGAGTCTTCACAACGATTCCCAAGCAGAACTGAGATTCTGAAACTCTGTAGCAACCGTTTTCGTTGTCGTTACCTAGCAACAGCCAATAAGAGGCTCCCTTTCTTCTGATCGTGCATGCGATTGGCTGTCGCTAGCCGGCGACAACGAAAACTGTCACTACAGAGCTAGGTTATGTTCGCCAAACGAATCAGCTGTTACGCCCGACGTCGGCAAGTCTATGGGTACTATTTCGTCATTATGATAATATTCAACCGGAAGTTGAAACTGTTTTGTAATCTAGTGCTTGAACTACATGGTGAAGTGTGATTTTTCGATTTTTTACAATATCTATTATGTCGAATTTATCAAATTTCAGTTTTCCAACGACCTTAGTTGGATACGTGAGTAGTAAAACCGTGATCACCGCACTTCCAGTCGACCATCTCCATAAGACGACGTGCTTCACTAGCTCAAAATGCTCGACTTTGCAATTTTATTACGAAAAAACTGGATGGTCAATATAGCTCAAATTTTTCCAAAGGGTGTATAACGTATTCGTCAACATCATATAAAAATTTCAGGCTCGAAAGTTGGATTCGACCCCATGATCGTACCTCCTTAAAACAGTCTGTTCACGGAAGAATCCAGTAATTTGAGCACGTAGGATACGCTCAAAAACTTTGGATAATACAGGCAAAGTAATACAGGAGAAGGAAAAAAATAGTAATTGATAGATCCCCCTAAAAAATTTTAACAAGTAAAAAAAACGCCAAGTAATAAAAAATGCCCTCGAAAAAATTATCGGTTGTTCCACAATCTACAAAATTCTAATTAACCTCGAAATATTTGTGATTTTTTTTTTTCAAACAATCGTTTTATTTAGATTTCAATTTTTCAATTCAAACGTACAAAAGGAGTGGAATAACTTTTTATGAAAAAGCCAAGTAAATTTACTAGAAACGGACAGAAAATTACCAAACCCTAGTAATACCATTTTTCTCAATATTTTATTTTCAAAAACCAGTTTACTATTATAATAAAAGTACGAATCACGATTATATCAAAGTACAACGTATGCATCACACAAGTACTCTATGTATGTATCCCTGGAAATGCTGGGCAACGACTTGGCCTGCATGGTTAAGAAAAAAAGCTCAGCGAAGGATGACGTTTTCTCAACAACTTGACCATCAGGTTAAGATAGACATAAATTGACGCAATGTATTATGTAACTGCAAACCAAGTTTCTGATTCCACAAAGTATAAATTAAAAAATCAGTGCCATACCGCTAGACCACACGGCTCTTGAAATTTCACTTTATTTGCATAATTTGAAAGGTTACGTGGAAGTATATACACTTTCTCTAATCTATTGCAGAACCACCATACATCTCATGAAATCTATTGCGTCGTATAAATTTTAGTGTAATGGACATAGTTTTGGCAGGCTGAAGGTTTTAATTACGGTCCGCACCACTTGCTGGTGGAAAAGGAATATCGATATTACTCTCGACACCTATCGCTCCATTTCCGATAGTCTGTCTAAGTACAGTCGAACATCTCACTTCTAATAATCCTGTATGCCTGATGCGATGTTACTATTTGAAATAATCTATGCAGATAAATTGTTGCAAAAGTTACTTTTGCAAGCGGTAGGGACGTTTCTGTAAGAAAATCGTGTATCTTCCCGAGCTTTTTTTCTTAACCATGCAGGCCAAGTCGTTGCCCAGCATTTCCAGTGATACATACATAAAGTACCTTGTGTGATGCATACGTTGTACTTCGATATAATCGTGATTCGTACTTTTATTATAATAGTAAACTGGCTTTTGAAAATGAAGTATTGAGAAAAATGGTATTACTAGAGTTTGGTAATTTTCTGTACGTTTCTAGTAAATTTGCTTGGCTTTTTCATAAAAAATTATTTCACTTCTTTTGTACGTTTTAAGGCAGTAGTCTGCTTTAGGAGCCGAAAAAAAAGCGTTTTTTCAACAATTTTTTTGAAAGGGAAGGAAATGATTGCGGTAAACGAAATTTTGAGACGATAGTATATTATATTCAAGCTTTAAAAAACAATTTTTATTATTACAAATTATTGAAATTTGCCAAAGTTGTAACGATTTTTCTGGGGCGCCTGGAGTGTGCACTCGTAAATCGGTGCCGGTGATGGAGGTCGTGCGATGCATCTGAAACAGTGGAACCAAATTTTTTTTTAGTTTTTATAAGTTCCTTTTCTATATGAACTAAAAAAATACCGAAGAAATGACGAAATTCCAAATTTTTTCGAAGTTTGAAAAAAAAATTCACTTTTTTGAAAAAAAAAATTCACTTTAAGTTGCAAAACAAGTAATTTAAATAGTACTTTTGTCCAACTTTTTTAGTTCAAATAGAAGATAATTCAATACTGAAGCTAGATCACTTTGGTTTTTTTCGATCGGACATATATTGTTTTTACTATCGCCGGCACCGTTTTCCAAAACTTGTGAAAATGAAAACTCGAGAAAACGGGCTGTAAAGTTCTGCCCGAGCATTCGCACCTGCTCGACGCTCGGCCACTAAAACTGATCTAGCTTCGAAAATATGTCGAATTGGCCTCTAAAATTTTGAACACATATTCTTGGATAGTTTTGGAATAGATTTAAGACAAAAACGAAAAATCGATTTTTTGAAGCCTGTAAAGCAGACTACTGCCTTAATTGAAAAAATAAAATCTAAATAAAACGATTGTTTGAAAAAAATTACAAATATTTCGAGGTTAATTAGAATTTTGTAGATAGTGAAACAACCGATAATTTTTTCGAGGGCATTTTTTATTACTTGGCGTTTTTTTTTTACTTGTTAAAGTTTTTTAGGGGGATTTCATATCTTTTTGAAACGGAAATACTTCATTTTCTATAGTTTGTAAGGATCGATATACCCGTCGTCGACAATTTGTTCACAATTTGAAATTCGCGCGATAATTGAGAAGCGAGAGCGTTAACAAATAAGATAGAATTGAGAGCGTTAACAAATAAGATATCGAGGGTGTAAGGATGAGGGAAGAAGATCGAACGAGATCGAAGGTATCGTCCATTCCGCCATTAACGCCAAAGGGAGATATACGTGTCGCGAAATAAAATCCGTGTATATCGAATACAAGTCTTGTCCATCGGCAAAAATATCGTGCAAAGAGTTATAACGCCAAAAGAAAGTGAGCCCAATATTTTTGCTTAATAAAACATTATTGACCCGAAAATCGTGAGTGTTGGTGCCGGTCGAATAACACGCGCACGAAGCATCATCGTCAGAAATGGCCAATGCGAGAACGTACGAAATATATAAAGTTCCAAAAAATATCGTTTAAAATCACTGAAACGACACGCAGTCGCCACAGTCAGTAAAATTTCGTGGTTGTCGATGGGAAAAGTTCCCGCGTGGCAGCCGGTGAAATCTTGTCCTATCACATCAATAAAAGGGGGATTCTCCTGATACTTCGAGCTACGAGAACAGCGCGACCACGGAGGAGCCTGAGAACGTGCAAAACGAACGAAGAACAAGGGTTGTGTTCTGCCAATCGGAACCCGCACGACCTCGAAGAGTCACCACGGCGGAAGTAAACGACAAATGTCGCTGATTCGACTGGGAATACAACGAATTTAAAAAAGGACGAATAACAAATCAAAAATTAGGACTTGAGACTGTGAGTATCGAAAAAATATAAATAACGGACATACTCGCTCGTTTTGCTCCACGACCGATTCAAATAATGGATGCCGTCAGAGGGTATTTGAACGTAAAAACGGAAGACATGTTGTCGACAAAATGGCGGCGTACAAAAAAATTAATAGGAAAGAAATGAACTGTACTATATTAGAAATTATCAAATCACGAATGTAACGGAAAAAAGGAATATGGAGAGTTTGTCTTGTTTCATATATAATACAGAGAATAAGGTATTAATGAATATGAAATTTATGGCGTACACGGAGAGAATTAAAAAGTAATATTTGTCGTGAATTTCACGGTAAAAATTACCGTGATATATTTCAATGTGGTGACAAGTGAGAAAAGCATAATAATTCGTATGCGACAAGTTTTTTTTAACTCACGTTACAGAAAATTTCAAATACGTAGCTAAAATTTTACTATACAAGATGGGTAGCGCGCACGATAATTTTTACCGAGAGCACAATACATTTTCCTATAACACTCATTAAATTTTATAATAAAACTTAAAATAACTGTTATAAAGACGATACTTTTTTATAGACATTTTTGAAAGGCATAAAATAATAAAATGCACAGTAAAATTTCGCTGATACTATATATTTTTTAAATTTAAGTTTTGCGTATTTTGTTACACATGAAAATTTACTAGAAAATCTGGTAAAATTTTCTATCTGAAGAAGAATTTTTATTTTATTTTCGTGAAAATCTGTGTTTTATTCAGTAATAATAAGCGAAGTTTCAGGGTTGTCATCTGGTTACCGTTACTGCACGGTAATTTTTAACATTTAATTCTCTCCGTGTAACGAAATTCGCACATGAAATTTATGGCATAACGAAATTCGCGCATGAAATTTGTATCGGCGTGATAAAATTCGCTCCTAAAAATGATATAAAATAAAAAGAAATCTGTTAATAAATAAAAAAGAAATCTGTTAATAAATAAAAAGGTGGATAATGAAAATTATTCCATTATAAGTTATAAACTTATCGTGGTTGCAGCGTCATTTGCTCACGCTAGCAGTTAGTGTGGTATATTTTTTTATTTGCATATCCATACGTTAAATTTATTAGGATGGTGGATTATTTCGCCGACGCTACTTAAGGTCACTGAACAAATATCACGTTTCTTATTGTCTTCGAATTTTTAATTCACCGTGCCCGAAAATGTATGTTTTTCCTATATTGAAAGAGATCAGTATGTTTATATCTTTTGATATAAATGCCTGAGGACGAACTACAGTAAAATTTTAGTTATGCATTTTTTAAGGGGTACAGCAAGTATGACGTATAAGAATAACGTAGAAGTGAAATACAATATGTACCTGTAACTCTTGAGCATTTGAAAATGGCAATTGATGCATAATTCACGATGTTTCTTCAATAGCAATACGTCTATTACGATAATGTTTGGTTTTCCCATTGAAAATTTGATTGGTAGTAAAGAAGTAATGAGCCAACTCAATTTTATTTTTCGTTTAGAATTTTTGTTTAATGCAAGTTTGTAACATCAAAGCTTTGCCGTTTTACTAGCAGATAACAGACATGTTCTTATTAATAAGAGATATGTAATCACAGTTAAGTACATGCATACATAGCAGTGTCCCAGAATTTTACAGTGGAAAAAATCAAGGTGGGGGTTGTAAAAATTGTTTCATACTAGTCTGTTTTTTGTATCGATGAACACTGATTGAGGAGTTTCGTGACAATTAGTAAAGTGTTAACATTTGATTCAATATTATACAGTTCTTTCAATAAATTTATACAAATTCTCTCTCATATACTGAATGCACCTTCCAAATTTTACATCGATCGTCTACACCGTTCCTATAAAGTTTACAATTAAAAAAAAACCCTTTTTAGCATAAGGCGGTATTTTAACTACCTTCACGTATCGCCGAATGGCAGTTTTACGCACGAAGTAGTGTGAAAAATGTTTAAAACGTTATGGAAAACGGTCAAACCACATTATGAGAAATTCGTCATCAGTGTCGTAATGTTAAATGTTCTATTTTTAAAAGTGTTTCTTCCATTGTAAATTTTATAGAAATGGTTGATTTAACATTTCGAGGGGATATTCAGTATATGACAAAGGATTTACTGTAGAAATTTGAATTTCTTTTATTTGAACTGACTAGTTTTTTCGTTAAATCAATTTTTTTCCTATTGCATTCCATTATTAAAATGATTTATTTATACAAATCAACATCTATTCAATATCGTCTAACAACTAAATATTTTATTTATTCCTAATAAATCTGTGATTTGGTTCCACCTGGTAGTACTATCGAGAATTTCTCCATGTAGTTCCGCGCTTCCCACCATTGCGTAGTCCTCGCTGTGTTCCAGATTAGAATCTGTCGTTTCGTTGGCTCTCTTCCCATCTTCTCTGAAAATTCACACTTTCCAGCCTGCTGTTCTTCTCGCTCCATTTCCAGCACCTTCCGTCGATAAATAGCTTCATGTAGCCCCTTCTCACACGATGTCCTCTTCTCTCTTCTTCCTTTGCCCGATCTGCTATGCTTCTCTGGATTCCTCGCTCGTTCTTTGTGAGATCGTCGTCGATGTAGATGTCCGTTCCTTTGAGCAATCCTCTCCTCTTCATTATGTCTTTTATCTCTTCTAGCGTCTCCAGGTGAACTAGTACGTTCCTAGTTCGGTAGTTGTTGTTTTCCCCCGTTGCTCTCCCAATTTTCGCAGCCTTCTTGATACGAATTTTCTTCTGGAGCCTCCTTTCGAAGAACTTCCACCTCTGCCTTTAGATTTTCCTCTCTGAACTCTTCTCCTTTTAGCATGAGGTTCTTTCTTCTCAACTCCCTCTCCTGCTTTTCCCATCTATAATCCAACTCGGCTATATGTTTTCCTGTTTCCTCTCTGCTTTTCTCTTGGACGAACGCTTCGACTCTTTTTTCAAAATTTTTCATCCAGTGTTCTTCTCTTTGTGCATTCGGAATGCTGCAGCTTTTATCGATTACTCTTCTTTCACCTTTGATTCGTCGCACCCACTTTTGGAATGTTGACTTTCTTCGAGTTTTCTTTCTATTGCTTCGATTCTTATTTTTTGTAGGTGTCTTTCTATTTCCCACTCTCTTTCTTTCTTCTTGAACTCCCCCCTCAAGTCCTCAAGCTTCTTTTGTATTTGATGCACTGCTTTGTTGCATTCCCTCTCGATTATTCGTTGGGTTTCTTGCTTGATATCTTGAAATGATTGTAACATGTTTGCTTGTAGGCTGTCAAATATTTCTCCTACCTGTACATTTGTATTCATGTCGATGTCATCCTGGACTTCTGTCCCTTCTCCCCCCCCTTCTGACTTGTTGCGACTGACGTCGACATTTGCATTATTTCGTCGGCGATTATTATCGGCCCACGATGCCTCGCCGGATGTTGCGATCTTTCCCCTTCTTGATTCTTACTTCCCTATTCGCTATAGATTAATGCCCGTGTTACTTCTTGAGCCCCTGTTGGCGATCTCAAGACTCTTCCACCTGTCGAGAAGGCCCCGATGTATTCGTCCATTTTTGTGATGCCTCTAGTGGCTCCTCCTTTTGGCTTATTTTTTGACGCCAGTGGTCTGCCTCTCTTCCGTTTGCTTTCTGTTCCCACTGTCTCCTCCGGTATAGCAGATTCCTCCTCCCTGGCTATTACCGTCTGGTCCAGTTCCGTTTCGGACTCTGCTCCGTAGCTGTCGCTCTCGTCGCTGCCTTTCCCGTGGTCCCAGCGTACTGCTTGTTCTCCCGTCATTTCGCGTCTTAACCTCTCACAAATTTCTCAACTTTCCTCGCTTCGATTACTCGTAGCCTCTCGATTTGCTCTCTGCCTTTATTTCCTCCACGTCTTATGTCTCACTACTTTCGTTTCGACTACCTGCTTTCCACTTATCTCACTTTACACTTGGAGATATTTCACTTCTTAGCAGGAGCTATTGCGTGGTCCAACCTTACGCTTCGGCCATCTTTCTCCTCTTCCACCTGGTAGTATAAGACAACAGAGACAGACGGATAAATAGTATAAGATTCAATCTCTTAGGAATCTCATGGCTTTGTTTTCATTAGAAGACTGTTGTAATATTCTGCAGATGAGGAAACGGGTTAGTATTTCTATGCATAAATAGCCGTGCTTGTTAATAAAAGGCACAACGATACCTTTCTTTTTTACAAGCTTTTATTTAATTACACTTGTTGTGAGATGCAAAACGGAAAATCGATATTTCATCCACTTCCCGACTACTTATAGCTCTGAAATTTTGCAAACACGCATCTAAGAGGTGCCAATGCATGGTTTAACTTTAAAAAAATAATAAAGAAAAATAAAATGAAAATAACACTTTCTGTGAGATGCAAAACGGAAAATAGATATTTCACCCATTTCCCGACTACTTAGAGCTCGGAAATTTTGCAAACATGCATCTAATAGGTGGCAATGCATGATTCAACTTTAAAAAAATAAAAAATAATTTTTTTTTTAAACAAGGTTTTATTTAATGTACTGAAAAGTAGAAAATAATATTTCTTACCAAGTCTTACTAATAGTTCCTACCAAGTATATGTGACTATAAATAAAAGCTTGGGGTGCTCAACTTTTTAAAAGTTGAATAAATTTGATTTGAATTCGAAATTTGAAATTGAATTTGGCACAATAGTAATTTGAGAAATTATTATCACACGTTTATACTCAGTTTGCCGATTTTTGTTTAAGAAATCTAAGGTTGTTTTACAATAAATTAAATACAGTTTATATGTTAACGGATTTATGTAAATTAAAGATTATATGTCTAAATTTTAAGCGCCCCAAGCTTTTATTTACAATCACATATAGATGACTTGGTAAGAAAAATTATTTTCTAATTTTCAGTACATTAAATAAAAGCTTGTTTGAAGAACATTATTTTCTTACATATAAATTATTTTCTACTTTTTAGTCTTTAATTTTTTTAAGTCAAATCATGCAATGTCACCTCTTAGAGACCGTTTGCAAAATTTCAGAGTTCGAATTCGTCGGGAAGTGGGTGAAATATCGATTTTCCGTTTTGCATCTCACAGAAAGTAGTTATTTGTTTTTATTTTTTATTTTTTAAAAGTCGAATCATGCATTGTCACCTCTTAGATGCATGCTTGCAAAATGTCAGTGCTCTCAGTAGTCGTGAAGTGGGTGAAATATCGATTTTCAGTTTTGCATCTCACAGAAAGTCGTTATTTTGTTTATTTTTTAATCTTTTTTAAGTTAAATCATGCATTGCCAGTTTTGCATCTCACAGAAATTTTGATTGATTAATCATTAATCATTATTTTGATTGATTTAATTATTTATTATTTTTTTTAAGTTGAATCATGCATTGTCACCTCTTAGATGTATGTTTGCAAAATTTCAGAGCTATAAGTAGTCGGGAAGTGGGTGGAATATCGATTTTCCGTTTTGCATCTCACAACAAATGAAGGTAAATAAAAGTTTGTAAAAAATAACAACTTTCTGTGGGATGCAAAACGGAAAATTGATATTTCACCCACTTCCCACTACTTAGAACTCTGAAATTTTGCAAACATGCCTCTAAGAGGTGACACTGCATGATTCGACTTTAAAAAATTACAGACTAAAAAGTAGAAAATAATTTATATGTAAAAAAATAATTTTTTAAAAACACGCTTTTATTTAATATACTGAAAAGTAGAAAATATTTTTTCTTACCAAGTCACCTGTATGTGCCTATAAATAAAAGCTTGGAGCGCTTAAAATTTTGACATATAATCTTTAATTTACATAAACCCTTTTGCATATAAACTGTATTTAATTAACTGTACAACGACCTTAGATTTCTTAAATAAAAATCGGTATACTGAGTATAAATATGTGATAATAATTTCTCAAATTACTATTGTGCCAAATTCAATTTCAAATTGCAAATTCAAATCAAATTTATTAAACATTTAAAAAGTTGAGCGCCCCTAGCTTTTATTTATAGTCACATGCAGGTGACTTGGTAAGAAAAATTATTTTCTAATTTTCAGTGCATTGAATAAAAGCTTGTTTTTAAAAAAATATTTTTTACATAACAATTATTTTCTACTTCTTAGTCTTTAATTTTTTTAAATCGAATCATGCAGTATCACCTTTTAGATGCATGTTTGCAAAATTTCAGAGTTCTAAGTAGTCGAGAAGTGGGTGAACTATCGATTTTCCGTTTTGCATCTCACAACAAGTGAAGTTAAATAAAAGCTTGTGAGAAATAACGACTTTCTGTGAGTTGCAAAACGGAAAATCGATATTTTACCCACTTCCCGACTACTTAGAACTCTGAAATTTTGCAAACCTGCCTCTAAGAGGTGATATCAAAAAGATCAAATATATAATAAAAACCTCAATTTTTATTTCTTTTCGCCTTAGTCGCCGTCGCATGACTTTTAAAAATTTGGGTCACGCCGCAGTCACCCATGAAATCGTGCTTCATTCTTTGCGTCGTCCTCCTCCGAATCCCAATCGGTGTTGCCGAATGCGTTTTGAATCCGCTGAAACACTTCGAACAACTATATTACAACAATTGTGGCGATACGTCGAACCGCTAGGAGTTCGTAAGGCCTGTTTTTGGGACCATATTTTTTTTATGAACGATGCGTCGTCCAAAACTTTAAAGGTACAGGAAAAAAGGACGATTCATAAAAGAATAATATGTTTTTTTTCCTCTAGGTGCTCTGAAATTCAGGAAAAGAGAGAGAGAGAAGCGGTTCAGGAGAAAAATAAGAACAGCTGTCTGTTCGATTTGGTAATAGTAATTTATGCTACAAGTGCGGGAAACAACGAATTCCATCGCGCGTGAAGTTGCCGCATGAGCCGAAGGCTTATGGTGCATTTCACACGAATACGAGTGTGATTTGCAGCACGAGCCGAAGGCGAGTGCTGTAACCACACGAGTACGAGTGAGAAATGCACCATAAGTCGATGTAATTCGTTTTTTTCGCACATGTCCCATACATTATTTTTTGCAATGACTGTCTCGAAAGTGGGATTTAAGATTCAACAAAACCAATAACCAATAACCATAACCAATTCTTATTTTTTCACATTTCAAACGTCAACTGTGATAAGTTGACGTTTCATATCACATGAATGTCGCTATATTCAAGTTTGTTCGATCGGTCCAAAATCGTAGAACAAAAAACTATCAACCGTGAAAAAAACCGTTTTTTCGTGAATCAATGCGGTAAAGTGAGCTATAAATAGATTTTTTTTCCGCACTAGTGCGGGAAAGTCTCGCATTCCCGCACTAGTGCGGGAAAGTAAGCATCGTTGAGAAGTAAGCCACTTTCCGCACGCTAAACACCAATCGAAAATCGCACTTTCGGGGCAGGCATTGCAAAAAAAATTTATCTTTGTTGGGATTGTTCAGTCTGTACTTACGATGGCATCAATGTCAGGAAATTTAGTAACCCCGTACCTCAGTTTCTTTTCCCTTTCTTTGGTCTCGTCGCCTTCCGAGTCGGCATCATTCGGCCTCCAGAGTTCTCAACGTCGCTGTCACTATCCTTGATCAGGTTGACGATTTTACATCGCATTTGAATTTCTTTGAACTTTTTTCTTCAATTTTGTCGCATAATTCGTTCGGTAGGAATTGCGGAAGAAGAATACACTCACACTGAGAGAAATGTATGGTAACTTCAACCATATCTAAACCATATTTTATATTTCCCTGAGGGGACAATAATATTTTATAGTCATGGTTACTGCCTAAAATATAGTACTACTTATGATATTTTAGCAGTTGTGTTAACTATGCTCATATGTTAACCGCAACCAACAATCTTACAAGCATACGTCGATTGTTCAATGCTATATAATATAGTAAGTTTTCATAAAATGGATATTACCTGACACTATCAAATTTTTTTACCATATTGAATGGTATGTCTACTGAATGTAGAAAATATTCATAAATTCAAAAATTCTCAATTGAGAGTACTACCTGTATGATTGTTTATCATAATTTGTCATTCCCTGACCTCCTGAAATGATTCCTATCGGAGAAAATATTTCGCCTGAACATGGATTCGAACCTACGACCTACCTATCTATACTACGCACGCTGTCACTATGCTACCGGGTACTTATGTTATTTTGATCGTAGATTTGGTATAAGAGATAAAAGTAATTCCAGCTGCAATTCCGAATAGCTGTTACCTCCGATATAGGTAGAATTTTGCACAGATCGTCTTTTTGATAATATATGTCACTGCTTTAATGGATTTTTGGCGCAATGCAATAGTTTTCGAAATATCGAATTTTAAAAACTGATAAATTAATGCGCTAATATATCTATATCGATTACAGCGTGCTACTGCTGTCTCTACTTTATTGACACGTTCCACAAATGATTTACGGCTTCACTATAAGATTACCATAATTGTGTTAGTATAGTCACTTTTCGTAAGATCTTGTAAAAATGCATACTCAACAAATGTTAATGTTAACCATATAAATAGTACAAACTTTCACTGAGAAAAATGTCCATAGTATATTCTAAAAAAACGCCCATGGTAAAAGTGGGCATAGTTAAATTCCCTATAGTTTATTGACACCGCAATCATAATATGGTTAACACAACTATAAGCGTCTATCTAATCACGCCGTTTTGGTAGTGTGTTTGATTATCTTGTATCCCCGAAATAACTATTAACTACTGTGAAAGGCTTTACAATATCGATATAGTTAATTCAGTTAATATTTTTACAATAGTTAGTAGTTATTTCGGGGATAATAGATAGTCGAGCACGCCACCAAAGTTGCATTTTTAGATATACTTTTCGCTTATAGTTGTGTTAACCGTATTATGATTACGGTACCAATAAACTATACGGGATTTTACTATCCGCTCTTTGGTCGTGGGCGTCTTTCATAAATACCATGTACTTTGCTCTCAGTGCAGCATTAGTATTTGTGCGCCGATTTTGTGATACAGCTGAATTAACCATATCGATATTGTAAAGCCTTTTACAATAGTGTATAGTAATTTCGGAGATACCAGATAGTCAAACACGCCACCAAAGTCGCATGTTTGCGTATACTTTTCGCTTATAGTTGTGTTAACCATATTATGATTCCGGTGACAATAAACTATAGGAAATTCGACTATACTCTCTTTTACCATGCGCGTTTTTTGTAAATACTATACACTTTTCTCTCAGTGCACACATGGTTGATTTGTATCGCCTTCTTTTCGTATACTCGACGGTCCCGAACAGGTGTAAATAAATAAAGGAGAATGTTCTTCCGCATACGTGCCGGGATCCGCGGCGAGAATCTACGAGTATAACTAAAAACGATGGAACTTTTCATTACAATATTATGACGTGTACGGGGGTCGTTTGTTTATAAATAAATTTTGTAACCGTAATTAGGGCTGTTTTTTTAATGAACTTATATCCACTTTCACTGCTTTTCCACTTTCGCGCTCTGACCCTACTTGGAGGTTGAAGCCGACAGAGGCCATACATTCGAAGAACCCGACTTTTGACGTTTCTAGCGCACCATCGTTTGTTTATAGTAGCTTTGCCCTGAAGTGCACAAACGGTGCACTTCAGGCTGAAACGCTGAGCGTTCCCCATGTTATCGCTTTCCCCAAAAGGACGTATGTAGTATAGCTTACGATGCGACCGAATAACTTTATTCCTCCAAAAAAACCGACGAGTCTGGAACGTTCTAAAGTGTTGAAGAATTTTTGTGGTAAAAAAGTCGCTCGGAAAATCGGTCAAATATTACGAGATCTCAAGTTTGAGTAGGCGGATCGAAAAATGGCCCAAACCAAATTGATAGGAAAAAATAACATTTCATTGGTAAAATGTCATTAGATTTTCGATTCGTCTCCGTGTTTTCGCGTAATGTCGATTATAAGTTAAAAAGTCGTCTGCTAAAGCCCATCTTGGTGTATGAAGAGTGCGCGGCGTGTCGTTGTTGTGACAGTCGTTTTTTTTTGTTACTTGGCGTCGAGACGCTGCCGCATCTCATGATAAATTAAAGATATTCGTCAGAATCTATACGATAGATAAAATTCTTTTCAATACTGAGACTGGCGAGAGACCATCCGACCCATCACGAATAGAGGAAGAAACTGTGAAGTTGAGCTAACGTGATACTGTGTCAGGAGAAATCGGTACGAAAGAAAAACTAGGAGGAGCGGGATCAGACTGTGACAATGCTGTAAGATAGTGTAGGAAGACAAAATAAAATAGTTGAGGATCCGTTCCAGAAATACGATTCAATTATTCAGAGCTGAAAAAAATAAATGGAGAAGAAAGATTAGGTTTGGTTACGCCCAGACTAGTGAGTTCCTTCCATAAGCGAGATGGTTCATTTATGGAATCAATTCTGACAAATAAATATTGTTCTCTCGCCTGACGAAGTCGCATGGTGAGATTGTCTCTGTATTGATGGTAAATAAAAAAATGAGCATCATTGCGAGAACGCTTTGCACGACGATAGAGGTTATTCTTTTCGCTTATCATACATTTTAATTCATTTGTAATCCACGGGGCGACATGTTTACGAGGCCGCAATACACGAAGTGGCGCCATATTATTAAATGCATTGGAAATTGCACCTGTTAATGCAGCAATTAATTCTTCAATTTCATCGGGATTTACATCAAGTAGTGTAAACGCATTGGTAATGTAAGAAAGAGAGGATGTGACCAAGCCCAACAATTTCTGCTCATCCAAAAATTGCATAGATCTTTTAGTGATTTTACAGAAAGTTGAAATGGAACCTAGATGATTACATTCGATGCTTAATAAATCATGACCTGCAATGAATGTTTCTTCAGACTGATTTTTACAAAACAATTTTTCTTCGGAATCAATTATAATTACGTCCAACCATGAATCGCTATGTGATGTGTGATGTGTTGCATTAAAAGGAACCAAGAAAAGTCCTTGAGAGAAAACGAGATCTCGAAGATTGAATGATTCGCGATTTTGTGCGAGAAGATTGCAATTTAAATCCCCTACAATAATTATGCTTCCGAACGCATGGCTAAATTTGAGATAATTGTTCAAAAAATCTGAGAATAAAGCTCCTTTTGGTCTTCTGTACATAGAAATGAATAACACTGGAGGACCATTTGGGATAGTTAATTCCAGGATTAAATATTCAGGAGAGTTTGTGAATGCAGATGGCGATGCGTATCTCTACGCATCGCCATCTGCATTCTTATGTAGAGCATGTAGTGAACAATTTATATAACAAGCAGTACCACCACCCATTATGTCCTCGCGATCATTTCTAATCAGGGTGTAACCCTCCAGAGCCACAAGCTCATCTGAAACGAATGATTTCAGCCAAGTTTCCGATACAGCTATAATATGGAATATATTGTCTTGTGTAAAAAGTCGAATGTGATCTATATGGGCAAGAATTGAGTTAGCATTAAGGCCTTATATACGCGAAAAATTTCAAAAATTTTCATTTTTTAAATTTTTGATTCCATTAGCCTGAACGGTTAGGAATATTTTAAGCTTTACAGAATTGAAAAATTCCAAAGGTAAGTCCACCATAAGGTAAGATTGCATTTATAATAGATACCGCGCGGCGCGCCCGACCGCCAACTTCAAAGCCGTTTTTCCACGATTCACTTTTTTGATCCTTGTGAAAGTTCTAACTCTTGAACGAAGGTTCAGATCACTTTGAAATTTTTACAACATATTCTTAGTATCATCGCCTATCTTCCGAACCACAGAAACAAAAATTTCAATGACACAAAAAAATATAAAAAATAAAATACCGACAGAAAATTGAGTAAAAAAATGTTAAGTTTCGAAATTTGATTGTAATAATGTTTTATAATATTGTTGGTTCACACTGAAGATACGTTCATTATGCAATTATAAATATGTTCATTTTCTTTTCAGACACCCACATCGATGCCGAGAACTTTCACCATCAACGCGCGCGCAAAAAAATACATTGCTTTATTATGTTATATCTCCGCCATTTGTTAATATTTCTGATTTTTTTTTACATATACTTAACCATATGCATAAATGATTTATAAAAAAAATGTCGTCAATATATGCGTCATTTTTTTTTAACCGCGTCTAGAAAAGTACCTTCGAAAATCGGCGAAATCGCGTATATAAGGCCTTAAAATGTGCTATGCGGAGCTTCGAAATTGGCAGAGGTGTGATTGAATTGTAACTATTTCCTGTAAACTGAGGTGATGTTGACTGTGATAGTCAGTTTAGATTTACAAGATCATCGGCGTTTCTGATCGAGAGAGTCGGCTCTCCGTCAGTTTTGCGAATAACTATTGTTTTTTCAAGATCTTCGGCACTTCTGATCGATAATATCGACTCTCCGTCGGTTTTGCGAAAAAAAATAGCATCACCACGAGACCAAACGTATTTGAAACCAGCTGAGCGAGCCTTAGCTTTGGTTTGGACAAGAAGCTTGCACAAATCTGAGGGAAGAAGCTCATTTACAAATATTTTCCCATTGGAGTTTCCCCCAAAAACGTCGCGCACTGATAGATCCCGCCGCTCACGCTTGGCTTTGATGACAATATTACGAACAACAGTTGATGACACCGTAACAATGATCGAGAACGTTGTGGGCACATTAGCCGTCGCTGGGCACATTAGCCGGAGGGAGCCAGGCCATCAACGGACCTTGACCCACGCATAAGTTTGCATACCGACAGTATGTGTGGAGCAAGATCAGCTAGATTGAGTACCTCCAAAATTTTGCACACAAGAACTTTTAGATTTTCAGAGGAATTTTCCGGTAGACCAGCAATTATAATGTGGCTAGAGCCTGCCAAGGTAGAACTAAGCTGCTTCTTAATTTCATTAAGTTCTGCTTTAACGTTGCCAGACTGTAGTGTAGCATTAGCTTTTTCAAGCTCATCTATTTTGCGCGTATTGTATGCAACACTTTCTATTAATTGCGGGAGTGAGCTTAATACATCGTTGGTGTTACTAAAAGCAGCACGCTGCTCTATAGCGAAACATTCAAACTGTAATTTTAAATCGCGTAACATATCGACAACCGTATCAATGGAAGCATTAGGTGATGGCGTGGCATCATTGATCTCATGTGATTGATTCGAAACTGGAGAAGTACAAAGTCGATTTGCCATTCTAATCTCGTGCTGCCAGGACAAACTGGTAGTGGTAGACCCAACACAACTATTACCACAACGCGGGTGAAAAGAGGAATTGCAGACCTGGCAAGTGATTGCTTCGCGTACAATAATTTTTTTGCAGAGAGAGAGAGAGAAAAAGAGAGAGAGAGAGAGAGAGAGAGAGAGAGTACCTCTATATTTATGTATGTATGTACACAGATATGAATCACCACAAACGACTGAAGGAGGGACCTCGATCAGAAGACAATAGACGAACGAGAAAATTGCCCAGGAAGCCTTAATAAAACGAGAGCGTGATAAAAAGCTTCGCCGCGAAAAGTGTTTACTCTTCGAGTTCAGCTTTATCCATCATGGACTCTTTCTCTCTATTCTCCTTATGGAATCTAATATTCGAGTCAACTTTCCGCAGATTGCTCTTCTTTGGTTATCCCGTTCGCCGTTTTTCTACTCTTTCTCTTTTTCTTTTCTACTACTCACCCTCTCCTGCATGAAAATTTGAGTCAGGGGAAAATACTGCCCTTATCTGCCTTCCCTAGATAATATCAGGCTATGGTCAGGCCGTCCAGCGTGGATCAAGTTCGCGATGTAGCAGGTCTTAGGCCAAGCCGGGATCCGCCGTTCCCTTTTTCGGGAACTGAACAGGGACTAGCCGAGAACTGACGAGGAAAGAGATCGGAAACTCGCCTCGAAATAACAAGGAAATAAACCGGCGGGCGGATAAAGTAATTATTATGTACTGGAGGGGCTTTAGTGATGTACTCGAGTAAAATCGACAGTATCAGGCCGTACTGACACTTATTATTTCACAAAACATAGCACTTCTATGCTTTAGCTTATGATGATCTATACGCTGTAAGCATAGCACTTCTGTACGTGATACAACAACGAGACGAAGTTTTATCGTTGATGATGGTATCTTGGTTGCGCGAAGCGCTTTGCTTAAAGCCACCTGACGGATTGTTGGCGAGATACATTCAGGAAGAGTCTTCCCGGTCGGAACATTTATATTTTCTGACAAGGCAACCTTGATTTCAGAAACCACGAATTACCTGCTTCACTTTTGTGTCTCATTAAAAAATTTAGTTATTCGTTATGTTCAAATTAATACTTGTTGTAATACCATTTGTAACCCTCGGTAAAAACTCCAGAGAACTATCCGAAAAAAATGCGGGGTACTTCTGGACTGGAATTCGAATCCGGGACCTTTCGATTGCCGGTCGAATGCTCTGACCACTAAGCTACGCTAGCCCGCTTACCACATCCTTTCCGGATAGTCTCGATATACTTTGTAACGTTACGATTCTGCAACGTTACACATTATTTATGATAAGTCTTTTTCTTCTCGTAGATTATCATTGCTGAAAAAGAGCTTATTATGTTATGTATTAGTTTCATCCTAATTAATTATGAATATCTTTGTTGGGTTAAAAAGCAAAGCAGCTTTACCCGGTTCTTTTAAGAACGGGTTCAACTTTTCAGGACATGCCACTGTTCTGGCCGGGTATACATTATGTGAAAGTGTAATATCCAAACATAGAGTGTAAGCCGTAATATAAATGATTGTGTGATCTTCCCCATCTGTTCCATGAAAGGGCCCGGTCTTGACCGGGATGATAAATGACCGGGAAAATGAATCGGGCGAGGCAAGCCTCGCTAGAGCCCGACACAAAGTAAAGGATGCCGGGTCACATTTCTACATGGGCTGTTATTTCACCTTCAGTATCGATCCATGGAATCATTGCCCGGCACATACACCCACCCACACGTACAAATATATGTATATATAAATATCCGCATACGTATGTCGATCAACCTAGAACCCTTTACCCAGAGTTGCTGTTTTCTCGCCCATCCATCCTTGCCATTCTTCGCGTAATTTCACCAACGTCGGTTGAGAAACGTTCGAGAAAGGAAACGGAAAAAACGAAGTATCTTTTTAAGCCTCTCTCAACAGTTATTTTTCCAGACGTCAACGCACGATCTAGAAAACATCGAGGCGTCAGAAGCGTCTGTTCTAGAAGGGAAAAAATGTAGAAGAGCTTCAGCGCATTTACTATAGCTGATAAAAAAACCGTTTAAGACTAAACGGTACCCCGGCTCCATCGGTATGACAGATCGGGATAGTAGATACCCATGGTTTTCCTAAACGGCTCTTCAGAATTTCACGAAATTTGACCAGACAATGTCAAATTGAGAGACGAACGGATGGCTTCTCATGAAATTTGTTGAATCAAAAAAAGTAGATTGTATTACCATGCTGAAGCCGTGATAGAAATGATGTGAAATAAAAAGTTTGGCTTATGTCACGACTTGGAGGGGAGAAGAGCTGCGTAGCCATATTCAAAACACACATTTTGGCACCTGAATCATTTGATTCCATCACATATTTCAGGAAATCCGTGGGTGTCTATAGTTAATTACCCGAGCAGAAATTTGTTCAGGGTGAAATCCGGACCGGATCAGGCTGCCACAATAGCAAATCCGGGCCGGATCAGGCAAATTTAGTCCGGCCCTGATCAGGGATGTAACGCTTTTGCAAATGCAGGTCCGGATCAGGCACCTTATCAGGCTCTGATCAGGCGCTTTATCAGGCCCGGATCAGGCACCTTACCAGGCTCGGATTAGGCACTATATCTGGCTCGGATCAAGCAACTCATCTGGCCCGGATCAGGTGCCTCATCCAACCTGCGACATGCGTGTCATCTGGCTCAATCATTTGATTAATTTTTTGTTTAAAAATAGATCAACATTTATTAAATTATTATCGCAGTTACGCGTTATCGAGTTTACTAACGTTATTAAAAATGTGAAACATATGAAAACATTTTTTTAAAGTTTAAGTTTTTATTTTACTTGACTTGATCGTTTAGTTTTTGTTCCGGTTTTGGCGATGACCGTCCCAATCTTTCCGGCCCAATCTGTCCGGCGCAAATCATGCGTGCCTGATCAGGGCGCCTTATTGATACCTGATAAGGCTTCTATCCGGTGCAAATCAGGCGTGCCTGATCAAGGCGCCTTATTGATCCCTGCTCAGGCCCCTGTCCGGCCCAAGTCATGCGTGCCTGATCAGGGCGCCCTATTGATACCTGATAAGGCTTCTATCCGGTGGAAATCAGGCGTGCCTGATCAGGGCGCCTTATTGATCCCTGCTCAGGCCCCTGTCCGGCACAAATCAGGCGTGCCTGATCAGGGCGCCTTATTGATCCCTGCTCAGGCCCCTGTCCGGCGCAAATCATGCGTGCCTGATCAGGGCGCCTTATTGATCCCTGCTCAGGCCCCTGTCCGGCACAAATCAGGCGTGCCTGATCAGGGCGCCTTATTGATCCCTGCTCAGGCCCCTGTCTGGCTCAAATCAGGCGTACCTGATCAGGGCGCCTTATTGATCCCTGATCCGGCCCTGATGGATCCTCAGGCAGCCTGATTAGATTTCTGCTCGGGTAGTACTTGTTGACGATTTCGAACATATGTCGTACGAACTTCGTAGAGTTTAGTTCCCGCGAATTCCGGCGCACATGAGTGGCTCATGACGAGCCAACTCGATGAGGCGAGAAACTGACAGCTGAGGTTCCGTGGGTAGAAAATGTGACAAATTTTCGTGTGTCTATATAACAATCGATTTTTTTGTCGTGAGAAGTCCGACGGGGACGCCGACACTTTCATCGTGCGAGTCATCTGAGTGACGTTTTCGTCGAGATACGTCGAGGTTAGGTTACTTATCAACATTTGACATTACTTATCAACATTTGACTAAGAATTTTTAATATCCATCCAGTAATACCTTAAATATATAAGTTATGAAAAGAATTAATATCTATTTAAGATTTTTTTTGTCCAATCCGGAAAATGAGGTTAAAGTTTGCATCGTTGGAACGTAACGATATATATTTTTCTTCATTTTTTTATTCCTTTATTTTCATCATTATCCAAAGCCTTTTTGGCAAATTAGAGGCATACATTTCTGAAAAGAATTCTGAAAGACTAAATGAAAACAATTCATTTTCGTTGCATTCCAACGATACAACGTCTTCAACGTCAAAACGATGTGTACAGTGAGTGTAGAAGCTACCTTTCGCAGCGGGTTGTCTGCGTTTTGTAAGACACACAAGCTCTTTGCGGATAATTTTGCGTCGCAGACAAATTCCTACACTGCATCAACCAAAGAAACTTTGTTCGCATATAAAAATCCGGAAAATCTTAACTTTGTTGTCCTCGCAATAGTGCCCCTGCGAAGAAGTAATGGAAAAAATGGATCGATAGACATTTTCCACAGTACTGTACATATGAAAAACTCTAACATTTTGTAATTTTCTTTACAGGGATTCATCATATTCATCAGGGATAAATCATCAAAATATTTAATCTCAGCGATAAACAAAATTACCAGTTTGACGAGCAGTAAAAAAGCAAATAACTTTCACAACTGCTTAGCAAACTTGTAAATTTGTTCATCTGCGAGATTAAATGTTTTGATGATTCACTGAATCCTTCTAAAGAAAATTACAAAATGTTATTCAGAGTTTTTCACATGTATATTACTGTCGAAAAAGTCTAACGATCCATTGTTTCCATTACTTCTTCGCAGGGACACCATTGCAAGGACTGCGAAAGGTAAGAGTTTCCACATTTTTATATGCGAACAAAGTTTCTTTGGTTTAAGCAGTGTAGAAAGTTGTCTGCGACACAAAATTGTCCGCGAAGAGCTTGCCTGTCTTACAAAGCGCAGACAACACACTGCGAAGGGTAGCTTACTCACTCGCTGTACACAACATTTTCTGGATTGGACCAAAAAAATCTTAAATAGATATCAATTCTTCTCATAACTTTTATATTTAAGATATTACTGGATAGATATTAAAAATCGTAAAAATTATTGAAAATTTGCGGAATGATAGTTCTTGATAGAATGATAATACATGAATTATTTCAGAATGTTTCACTAAATAATTTAGCAGTTATAAATATTTGAATTAAACACGGTCGCTTGTGGGAAAACAGCTTCTGCAGTCGTTAATGCTAGCAAAACAAATGGAACTAAATCGTCGTTAATTCTGAAAATACTATATCATCATGATTTAGGATCAAGCGATCAATTATGCGAAGTTTCAAATAAATCGACTGAGTAATTGTCGAGACATGAATTAAAGTAATAAAGAGTAACGCCTTTTTCAACAATTAATTAATAGCAATCATTGGAAAATTCAACACATATTGAGTATTTGGGCAATTATTGATAAAAATAAGATGATCCGAACGTATTCATTGAATTTACAAATTGAGATATTTTTTGTTGTCCAGTTGAAAAAGATGTACAGTCACTGACAAAACTTCAGTCAAGCACAAGCCAATATCGTCGAATTTGACTTCAATTGGTATTGAAAGTGGAAAATTGACATTCCTGAGTATTAATTTATTATTAAATTAGCTGCTTGTACGGCTAAACTTGTACGATATGATCTAGACTTGTATATTCACGATTTGCCCATTTTGGACTAACTTTTTGTCCGACGGTCCATCCAGTAATACCGTAAAATAAAAAAATGTATTGTTTTGAATAAATTATAAATAAGGGGAAATAAATATTCATGTGTTTAACAATTTTCATCAACAGTAAAGTAACGGAAACGTAACTTTATGAAAACTTTATTTTTTGAACCACCGGAACATATTTTTTCCATTTCTTTATTTTTATTATGGAGAGTAATCTTTTTGCAAATTTAACTCATCTAAGACTGTGTGAAAACGTTGTAACGATCTTTTCAGCATGAATACTAAAAAAAAATTTGATCTATTAAAATGAATAAGTTTTTGTTGCATCTTACAATACAAACTTCAACGTCATCAAGTTATTGTACACTATAGAAAGTACCGCACCTACCGATCACAATCGTGATCGAGAAGAAATGATTTAATTGTTTAAACAATTATTTTTGCATTTTTTCCGATGTTTTTGCACTGCGTAAGCAGCAATCATATTTACTAAAAAATGTGCAAAGTACCGCACCGACCGATCACAATTGTGGTCGAGAAAAAAAAGCAAAAATACTTGTTTAAACAATTATTTTTGCATTACTTTTACCGTTGATTTTTGCCGCGCGTACGCAACAATCAGATTTGCTGAGAGGTGTAGAAAATACCGCGCCTACCGATCACAATCGTGGTCGAGAAGAAATACTTTAATTGTTTAAACAATTTGTTATGCATTGTTTTTACCGTTATGTTTTGCAGCGCGCAAACCCCAATCACATTTGCTGAGCGGTACAGAAAGTACCGCACCTACCGATCACAATCGGAGTCGAGAAGAAATGCTTTAATTGTTTAAACAATTATTGTCGCATATTTTTACCGTTGAATTTTGCAACGCGTAAACAGCAATCATATTTACTGAGAGGTATAGGAAGTACTGTATCTACCGATCACAAACGTGGTCGAGAATAAACGAATTAATAATTCTTTAAACAATTATTTTTGCATTATTTTTTACCGTTATGCTTTGCAGCGTGCGAGCAGCAATCATATATGCTGAGTGGCAATATGCTCAAAGTACCGTATCTACCGATCACAATCGTGGTCGGGAATAAACGCCTTCATAATTGTTTAAACAGTTATGTTTGCATTATTTTTATCGTTGTGTTTTGCGGCTCGCAAGCAGCAATCTATTTGCTGAGAGGTACTGAAAGTACCGTATCTACCGATCACAATCGTGGTCGAGAATAAACGCATTCATAATTGTTTAAACAATTATGTTTGCATCATTTTTACCATTGGATTTTGCATAGCGTAAACAACAATCATAATTGCTGAGAGGTTTGAAAGTACCGTATCTGTCGATCACAATCGTGATTGAGGAAGAATGCAAAAATAATTTTTTAAACAATTATTTTTGCATTATTTTTACCGTAACGTTTTTTGGCTCGCAAACAGCAATCTATTTGCTGAGAGGTACTGAAAGTACCGTATCTACCGATCACAATCGTGGTCGAGAATAAACGCATTCATAATTGTTTAAACAATTATGTTTGCATTATTTTTATCGTTACGTTTTGCGGCTCGCAAGCAACAATCTATTTGCTGAGAGGTACTCAAAGTACCGCATCTACCGATTACAACCGTGGTCGAGAATAAACGCATTGATAATCGTTTAAACAATTATGTTTGCATTATTTTTATCGTTACGTTTTGCGGCTCGCAAACAACAATATATTTGCTGAGAGGTACTGAAACTACCGTATCTACCGATCACAATCGTGGTCGAGATTAAACGCATTCATAATTGTTTAAACAATTATGTTTTCATCATTTTGATCGTTACGTTTTGCGGCTCGCAAGCAGCAATCTATTTGCTGAGAGGTACTGAAAGTACCGTATCTATCGATCACAATCGTGGTCGAGAATAAACGCATTCATAATCATTTAAACAATTAGGTTTGCATTATTTTTACCGTAAATGTTTACTGAGCCAATCGCTACACTCAGTAAGGACTCGACGCTGACTGTGTTTATGTATGTACATGTATATACATACGCTTACGCAGTGTGTACGCACTACGAAGGGTCAGCCCGTGGGAAGATAACAATCTTCAACCGCGTGCGGCCGACGTAGTGACTGCGGCACTATGGCACGATGAGCAGCGCGTACGCGCGCTGTCCATCTCCCGGTAGATGGCAGAAGCTCGAACGAGTTCTGCCCTACCGACTCGAGCCGGGACTGCGTCGATGTTTTGCTTCGAGTACCGTTCCCTCTTAAGATAATTTAGCGTCCGAACTATTACGAATGGGTGGTAATTTCATTCCACAGGACATCTTCATGAAAAAAGTATCATACTAGTTCGGACGGTATATGAAAGTACTATTTGCGCTACATGTTACAACGGAATGACACAATATTTTGCCGATAAAGGAATTCATAAAAAAAAAACCGTATTTTCTTTAAAAACGGTTCGTTTGAATGGAGTGAAATTTGCACAGCCGACGTCTGATTACTAGAGGAAGGATCTTTAGCTTCCGAAAACTTGTGCGCTTAAAAAAAAATGACCGATCGATTTGTCGCGGAAAACTCTAAACAAAAAATATTCGAAGATGATCTTTCGGTTTAGCTAACTGCCACATTAGAAACAAGCATTTTAATATTTCAAACGTTGCATTCCGTTCAAAAATAACCGAAAAAGAATTCGCATACTATTGGGGACGTAACCTACCCATCTGTATACGATATATAAAAGGCAGTGTTGACTGACTGACTGGCTCATCACCACCCAGTCGAAACCGCTAAATGTAGAAACGTGAAATTTGGAGGGCATGTCAATTTAATTATGTAGGCACTTAAGAAGGGATTTTTCGAAATTCAACCCCCAAGGGGAGAAAAGGGGTGGCAAAGTTTGTATGGAAAATAAAAAAAATCGGGTCAAATTTACTTGGAACTTTGTATAACTACTCCTAGACACAATTAATGAAACTTCAACATTTTTTGAAAATTCAATCTTTAAGGGAAAAGGGCGTATCAAAGTTTGTATGGTAAAAGATAAAATAGTTCTGTGACTGACTGACTGACATGTAAACATGAAATTTGGAAGATTTGTTCCTCACAAGGTGTAGAGGTGTTTTAAGAGAGGATTTTTCGACAGTCAATTCTAAGGGGGTGAAACGGGGTGTGAAAGTTGGATGGAAAATTGCCTTCCTTGCATGTATCAACTTGAAACTTGGGCGATATTTCTTCCTTAGAAGGTGTAGAGGTACACTGAGAAAGGATTTTTCGAAAATCAACCTTTAAGGGGGTGAAATGAGGTGTAAAAGTTTCTAAGGAAAATTGCATTCCTTGTGTGTATGAACTTAAAAGTTGGTATATATATTCTTTAAAACAAATATTAAAACGCATATTTTAGGATTTTTTAAAACAACCCCTAATAGGGGTGCAGCTGTTAATGAAGTTCCTATAGGCCAAATTCCACGCGGGCGAAGCCGCGGGCGGAAGTAATTCTTGAAAATTGTGGAACAACGTGTACATGAGAGTCGAAAGAATGAGTAGATAAAGGATTAAAAAATGTCACATATCCAAAAGTCAATATAATATTATAACTCGTTCATGTGGCCAACGATCGGCAGAAGAGTGCAATTTAACTATTTCTGACAGAGGTTCGTAGCTTCGTTTACTAATGTCCTTATCTCCAAAACAGTTTCTTCATAACTTCTTTGTCTCTCTATCGCACCCGTCCTCCTCCCGCTGCCTGCTCTTCTTTCTCGTCTTCGAATGATTCATACAACCACCTGACTTCTGAAATTTCAGTATATCCACCTTCCCAATTTCACTAAGGATCTGTTCTTTGGGAATTGATTTTAAATTAGTTGTTTGCGGTTTGCTTGCCGATTGCGAAAGGCTCTTCTAGTAAGAAACAAGTAGAACCTTAACTTCCACTCAAAAACTCGAAAAGATCAAAGATTTCAAATCCTCCGAGGCTGCGTATGATAAATATCGCCGTTCACCGCAGCACGACTATATGTGCCAGGATTCGATAGTCATATACATATCTCTTTCCACGAAACAACATGGAGTTTGAAAAAGTTTCGATAGAGTTCGAGAGAAAAGAAAAAAAAAGCATTCGGTAAGTCCGCAACTTTCGTGCAATCATATGTAAATTCCTCTAACATAAGACCCGATTTGTTCGCATACAAAAAGTTTTTCTACTAAAAAAATCCTCAACAGCCGAAAGTCCTGACATATTTACGGTAGCGATATATAGTGTGGATGTGAATGAAAATAACCCAGCCCGATAGATACGAACGGTGTTTTTCAGAAATATACAGGTTGGACCACGCAACGTGTGCACCTCTTTTACGACCAAAATATGCGTTGCACAAAAAAATATTTTATACAAAAGTTACATGGTTTATAAGGCTACACTATGTGGTGCATTTATTTTTTTTATAGGTGGAGGCGCTTCGAAGATTTGAAGGTCAACTTTATTTTTTCAAATGGAATGCTATATTTTTTATAGCGTAATATGATAGAGTATCGAATTCTGAGTAAAACAGTATGGACCTTTATTAGCCCTAGAGTTAATAGCTAAGGAGTAATTTCACTTTATTACTTTAAAATTTTCTTCACGTAATATAAAGTTGGAGATTCAAATCTACTACAAATTTCTGAATGGCAGTGTTTACATCACAGTGTTTATCAATATGAACACATTTACCACATCACACACACTTATCATGATTCACAATCTTCTCAATGATTGTAATCCAGTATTAAAGTATCCTTCGGTGATTGTGCGTGATTATTATCAGAAAGATAAAAGTGAAAATGAATCTCCAACTTGATATTACGTGAAGAAAATTTTAAAGTAATAAAGTGAAATTACTCGTTAGCTCTTAACTCTAGAGCTAATAAAGGTCTATACGTTTTTTACTCAGAATTCGATACTCTATCATATTACGCTATAAAAAATAAAGCATTCCATTTGAAAAAATAAAGTTGACCTTCAAATCTTCGAAGCGCCTCCACCTATAAAAAAAATAAATGCACCACACAGTGTAGCCTTATAAACCATGTAACTTTTGTATAAAACATTTTTTTTGTGCAACGCATATTTTGGTCGTAAAAGAGGTGCACACGTTGCGTGGTCCACCCTGTATATTTCTAGAGCTGAAGGGAAAGGGCACAAGTGTTGACAAAAGTGGACAAAACTGTCGTAAATCTGTAAGAGATATGAGAATAGAACCGAATATTTCGATGGACGCCCGGACAGTGGGAGAAAGAGAACCGGAGAAAACATCATTCTACTGGAATAGAATGACAAGTGGCGGAACGAAATGCGGTTTGTACATAGTTGTTTTGGAGCCAGAGAAGATTTGCGAAAGAGCCAACGACTTTGTGGATTGCGTTGATCTCGGGTGATGCTTTTTTTTCCCGATAAAAGGAATACAAGAACATAATACAAATTTTCCCAAGTCTGCGTGTATTTTTATTTATACAATACTTATCTTGACCGTTATTATTCCTGACATGAAATTTAAAGACGAAAATGATTCCATGACAGACACGGTTCTAGATTTATATATTTAAAATCATAAGAACGATCTCGCGGTGCTCGCTCACCTCTCACACTTCGCACCGAACACATATACGTTAACATAGGTGTAGACAATCGCTCACAGCATAAAGATAACACGCGAAACAATCGAAATGCATAATATTTTCTAATTATCCTAAATGTTCAACGTATTCCAAATCTCCTTTCACAAAGAAGAGCCAACACTGTTAGTTCGGTTACGCTTACAGTATTCAATTTTTCAATTCACGTTCCATATCATGGTGATCGTTGTGCCCAAGGATAGGAGATCGATGGTATATGGTCGACATTATTCATTTGTCTGCGGATGCGATGCAATTAAGTAGCCAGACCAGATGCTCTCGAACCTTTTCCTTTTTCCCTCTTTACAAGTTACAAGGAACATCACTTAAGTGTCCGCCTTCGATTTTGTTGAAACTCATATATGAGATAAAGCTTTTAAAACTATTAGACACGTATTTTTTTTAATCTGCGGAAAAATGAGTTTAAGGGGAAAAACCGCCTTTCAAAAAAAAGGCGTGTTAAGGGGTGATTTTTCAGTTTCACCCACAAGCAATCCACCGAGCTGAATGAAACAAAAACAAAAACTCTTCTAAAGTAAAGCGATAAAATATCCACTATAGAAGTTTTGAGAACAAATGAAATTAAGGGGTAAAGCACCCCTCCATTTGCCCTTTTCTCACCCTACACTTAGAAGGGTTACATGAAAATGATTAAAAGGGTTATCATATTGAAGAGGGGTCAACATTCAAGTTTACGTGCTTTTACGTTTTTGCCGGACAGAAAATTAAAGGGGTAAACCACCCCTTACATAAATTTATTTATCACACTCGTGTTTTCTGTATTTAAGGCAGTAGTCTGCTTTAGGAGCCGAAAAAAAAGCGTTTTTTCAACAATTTTTTTGAAAGGGAAGGAAATGATTGCGGTAAACGAAATTTTGAGACGATAGTATATTATATTCAAGCTTTAAAAAACAATTTTTATTATTACAAATTATTGAAATTTGCCAAAGTTGTAACGATTTTTCTGGGGCGCCTGGAGTGTGCACTCGTAAATCGGTGCCGGTGATGGAGGTCGTGCGATGCATCTGAAACAGTGGAACCAAATTTTTTTTTAGTTTTTATAAGTTCCTTTTCTATATGAACTAAAAAAATACCGAAGAAATGACGAAATTCCAAATTTTTTCGAAGTTTGAAAAAAAAATTCACTTTTTTGAAAAAAAAAATTCACTTTAAGTTGCAAAACAAGTAATTTAAATAGTACTTTTGTCCAACTTTTTTAGTTCAAATAGAAGATAATTCAATACTGAAGCTAGATCACTTTGGTTTTTTTCGATCGGACATATATTGTTTTTACTATCGCCGGCACCGTTTTCCAAAACTTGTGAAAATGAAAACTCGAGAAAACGGGCTGTAAAGTTCTGCCCGAGCATTCGCACCTGCTCGACGCTCGGCCACTAAAACTGATCTAGCTTCGAAAATATGTCGAATTGGCCTCTAAAATTTTGAACACATATTCTTGGATAGTTTTGGAATCGATTTAAGACAAAAACGAAAAATCGATTTTTTGAAGCCTGTAAAGCAGACTACTGCCTTAAAGTGTATCCGCTGATACAAAATATTCCTATAAGTTAGAATTTAATGTTTTCTCGTGTTTTTAAATGATTACTTCCGTCTTAAGGGTAAAAGACAGCCTCTAATTTCTTTGCATTCGCAGTTCCAAAAAATGTTCCACTCATTTCGTTGAAACTGCTACCATTTCATCGGTAATAAATGAATTAATTTTATGTTTGGGTATGCATACATATTTGGATTGAACTTTAGGAGCGGTACGCGGGGGGATACCCTTTACTCATAAGACTCATATTTTCGTATCGAAATGTTTCTTCCTCTAATTCGAAATTTTAGATAAAAGCATCTTTCATGCAAAGATTTATGAATGTATTTGGATACAATACCGTTAATAAAATCCAAATGGTATATACAGGGTGTCACAAAAGTAACGGGACGGCTGAATATTTCCGCAGGTAAGACAATTTCCCAAAATGTTAAGGTCGTTCTTGAAGTAACTTTTCCCAAGGAATTCAATGGTGACCTTCATTTTGACCTTGGCGATGTCCTTCAAGGTTAACTTTTGTTTTTCAAATGGGAACCCCCTTTTTTGACATCGGCAATCGATAGAGCGGGAAATTTTACGTACAGATATGTACTTAAGTCACCGGTCCCCTTTGACATTTCCCCTTAAACACAGTATGGATACCTCGGACAAGAATAGAAGCTTCTTAATTAACCCTACAGTGACCTTCAAGGTCAAATTCGACCGATGACTTGAGTACATATCTGTACGTCGAATTTCTCGTTCTATCGATTGCGGATGTCAAAAAGGGAGTTTTCATTTTTTAAAAAAGTTGACCTTGAAATCACCTTGAAGTTCATGGTCAAGGTCACGATCGAGGTCACCACTAGATGCGCCTTGTTAAAATTGATAACTTTGGTCTTAACGATAGAATTTAAGAAGCTTCTATTCTTGTCCGAGGTATCCATACTGTGTTTAAGTTTAATTAACCCTGCAGTGACCTTCAAGGTCAAAGGGGACCGGTGACTTAAGTACATATCTATACGTAAAATTTCCCGCTCTATCGATTGCCGATGTCAAAAAAGGGGGTTCCCATTTGAAAAACAAAAGTTGACCTTGAAATAACCTTGAAGGACATCGCCAAGGTCAAAATGAAGGTCACCATTGAATTCCTTGGGAAAAGTTACTCCAAGAACTACCTTAACATTTTGGGAAATTGTCTTACCTGCGGAAATATTCAGCCGTCCCGTTATTTTTGTGACACCCTGCATAAATATATTTGTTTTGTTCGGTATTTCTTGATTCCGCGTTATAAATTTTCGTATACCGATTAAGGCATCAGTCTCCATCTATTGCACATATTTTCAAGAATTTTTTTTTCATAATAAAATGTGTCTCCATATTTTTTTCTTTTTATATGTAAAAATAGAAGTTTCAAAGTACAAGAGAAGAGAATTTTTTTTTATTTATCTTGGTGATCCGGCTGCCTGAAGTTACCCCTGCTTTCATCTTGTCGACACAAAATCTTAACTTTGGAGCATCTGAAAATAAAAAGTCGAGTATTTTATGATAAAGTGGAGTTGTAATTATGACCCCTACTAAAAACTTTCACCCGATAAAAAAAAAACAAAAAGGCGCACTATTGACTGTTTTTTACAAGTTGAATTGTTTAAACATAGGACTAAATATTAATGAAATATTCATACCGTTAGTAAGGGTCGAAGAGATACATGCATGGAATAATCCCAGCAAATTTAAGCCTAATCGGTGCAATGGTTTTTTTCAAAATCATGTCAACCAGATAGAAAAACGTTGGTTTGAGAAAAACACGATTAAAGTTCTCTTGTAAAAATGTACATAAAACTTAAAAAAAAAAGCCTCTTACCCTCAATCAGCGATGCCTGGTCCATAAATTATTCCTTCAGCTTCTTCGATAGCTTCATTTTCTTGAGATTTTTGGTTTCGGATCTCTATTCTGCGTGCTTTGGACGCTCGACACGGCGGTTGCGCGCTGAGCACGCAGAGCCGCTTCTATTGTATCACTCTTTTTAGCCCCTTATCGGTAATTCCGAACTAAATAACGTTCTCTACCGTATTTCTACAGGTATGTAGTATACGTAACTGATGTTTTTATAAAATCGAAAATTTTCGAAAATAGACTGATACCGATCCCTTAATGTCTGCGCTTCAATTCTTAAAGAAGTTATTATCTAAAGTGATCACGTACGGAAATTTTCCATCTGTGCATATAGGAAATAATACAATAAAAATACATACTTTATTCACCTACATATCACACTTCTCGAATAATTGCAATAATAAATTCTTCCAACGCGAATATTCTTATCACGTCTTGACGCGATAAAGATATTTGCGCAGAATAAAAACATTATCGGGTAATGTGTGATTAACCTCTCGCAGTTGAAGTTGACAATAGCTTGCAGTTTTATCGGTCGCTTTATAAAACGCTTAGCATTCGTATTCTTCCATTCCACGTTGACGCGAGCCACAAACAGTATTCTATGTGTTGTGAATAAAGATGACACCAGCAATGTAAGTAAACCCAATGAACATTATCAAACTTCTGCTAGCTACATTTGATGCTATGAATATTGCACAATGTACGGTTAGCAACGCGGAAATTGAACTTGTGTACAATTTCGAAAAAATGTTGATCAATTTCATTCAAGACTATAAATGAAGTTGAAATGATAGAGGAAGAAATGCTCGATTTTCAAGAACGATTCAAATAGTACGAAGCCAATGCTATAGAAGATACTACATAGCATAAGGATACTGGTGATGGTGATTCTGACGCCTGTTCCAGTGATGATGAGGTGAACTATGATTACAAATACAAAGCAGTTCAATACTGGAGGTTTGGTAAAATAAAAAACTCTAGCCTCAAAACCGTCCAACAAAAAAACAGATCTGTCAAATCTGAACGACAATTGCGGCGCTGGGCACATCAGCTGAATAAAGGTGGTACTTAGAGAGAAATCCTATCGCAAGTTTCTGCATATACATTGAAGAATGTGAAAATTGCTCTAGATGCTAGTGTTATTATACATGATATTGATCTTCAGAAGTGGTCGCTACACGCCTAAAGAAGGCTTGTAGCGACCTGAAGGCTTTGAAGGCCTGAAGAATGCTAGTGTTATTATACATGATATTGATCTTCAGAAGTGGTCGCTACAAGCCTAAAATGAGATAAGCTTGGAGGACGTACGATTTAAAGCCTCTCATAATTGACTATGAAAATTTCAAAGACAGCATCGCATTGTATCCAGAAAAATCAATAAATTTATAACGCGCACAACTGGAATGAGAAGAACTTGTAAGGAAAAATTCAGAAAAATTGTAGATGATATTGCACCACTGATCGAAAAGTACGGAACGGAAAATGTGTATAATTCACATCAAAGCGGTTTTGAACTGGAAATTCATTCGGTGCGAACTCTAACAACGGAAGGAACAAAGAAAGTTGAATGCGTTGTACAGTCAGTCTCTTCAACAACTCACAGCTATAAGCTCCAGCCTACTACAAGCGCTCCCGGAAAATTACTTTCCCCACTTCTCATTACTTTAAAGTAGACGAAGGGTGAATTCGAACTACGAGTAGAGAAAGAATTATTTCAAGCAGAAAATGTCTTTGTATCGGCATCCAAGTCTGAAAAACTTACTTCTGGTATGTATTGCCGCACACCACAATGAATCATCCATCGTTTTTTTTTTAATATAAAATGTGTTCAATGTCCATATTGCTTTTTTAAATATCCAATGTGTTTTATGTTAAGGCAGTAGTCTGCTTTAGGAGCCGAAAAAAAAGCGTTTTTTCAACAATTTTTTTGGAAGGGAAGGAAATGATTGCGGTAAACGAAATTTTGAGACGATAGTATATTATATTCAAGCTTTAAAAAACAATTTTTATTATTACAAATTATTGAAATTTGCCAAAGTTGTAACGATTTTTCTGGGGCGCCTGGAGTGTGCACTCGTAAATCGGTGCCGGTGATGGAGGTCGTGCGATGCATCTGAAACAGTGGAACCAAATTTTTTTTTAGTTTTTATAAGTTCCTTTTCTATATGAACTAAAAAAATACCGAAGAAATGACGAAATTCCAAATTTTTTCGAAGTTTGAAAAAAAAATTCACTTTTTTGAAAAAAAAAATTCACTTTAAGTTGCAAAACAAGTAATTTAAATAGTACTTTTGTCCAACTTTTTTAGTTCAAATAGAAGATAATTCAATACTGAAGCTAGATCACTTTGGTTTTTTTCGATCGGACATATATTGTTTTTACTATCGCCGGCACCGTTTTCCAAAACTTGTGAAAATGAAAACTCGAGAAAACGGGCTGTAAAGTTCTGCCCGAGCATTCGCACCTGCTCGACGCTCGGCCACTAAAACTGATCTAGCTTCGAAAATATGTCGAATTGGCCTCTGAAATTTTGAACACATATTCTTGGATAGTTTTGGAATAGATTTAAGACAAAAACGAAAAATCGATTTTTTGAAGCCTGTAAAGCAGACTACTGCCTTAAGAGAGCATTTTAAAACCTGGTTTTAAAAGGTTTGCTTTCCTAATGTCACGAGTAACAGCGTATTGTTAATAGAATCCTGGAGTGGACACTGCCCTAAGTTTGTTCATGAAGCGACACCTCTTGATGAGAAGATAATCCCAATGTATTTGGATTCTGGGTATGAAAAAATTTAGTCCGATATTTTTTAGACAGTGTAATATTATTAGATTCGGAAATAAAATTGCACTTGAGGAATAATATAATTAAATTGCAATCACTGACACACAATCAACTCACATCGCCGTGATATTCTTATCTTTTTAAATATTCGAGGTATAAAAGTAATTATATATCTAAAAAACCAGAACAATTTAAAAAGCTTATTACCTTTGGTTTTGGTGAATCGAAAACACATTGTGAAATACCCGGTTGCAATCATTTAGCCATTATAATATATGTCCATGGTGTAAAAGTCCGTTGTGTTAAAGGCATTTTTTGACAACTGCCATTATTGTAGGAACTATGAACCATAATTATTGATAATTAGTATATGAACAAAAATATATCCAACGAGAAAATGATTTGACGGCATATAACTGTAATAATTTTCACAAGTACTTAGCATTAATAAAATCGGCTGATATAACTACCGAATGAAATATGTCAAAATACAATTAAATAATGTTTATCCACTTACTATAAAACCGTCAGTTTGATTAATATGTTTAATTGAATAAACGGTAAAATAATCAAATAAACATTCCTCGAAAAACCATCTCGCTGGCTACGGAAATTATCGCTTCATCGAGGCGTATCATCATTCCGAAAAATACGCAGCCAGCCTTAAAACTTATTCTGTAAACTATTAAAATGAATGTTATAAACCCGGTACGTTGGCCTAGTGGTTAGCGTACTGGCCAGCGGATCGGGAAGTCGCAGGTTCGAATCCCAGTCGCGTCACTTTCGTCGTGAAATATTTTTCTTCGTTATTTCTCGGCGAAATACGACTAGTTCCGCGACTGGAAGGCGAACTTTTGGGACCGGCTGTATCGGCATAGGTTTTCCGCAGTTTCCCTATGCCCATGGCAGACATGTCATGGTGAATACGATACAGAGGGGGAAGTCGGCTGCGGCCGCATGGCGGGGTGATGGGAGGTAGACGGGGGAATTGTGGATGGGAGGTAGACGGGGGAATGGTGGAATGGGAGATATAGAGGGGGGGGGGGGGGGGTGGAATGGTTGACAGAAACGAAGTTGAGGTGAGTTAGGGCTCGTAAAAAGGGGGAAGACCCTGTACGGCTGGAACAAACCAATAAAAAAATGAAAGTTATAATAGAAGCGTATATTTATTTCTGTAGAGATGCTTAATGGAGTCGGAAGTGTTTCAACACGAAAATGTAAATCTTATGAGTAAGGGCCAGCCGCCCCCCGCCCCCCCCCGTGTACCGCTCCTAAAGTTCAAAACAAATATGCATGCATACACAAACATAAAATCCATATTAATGATGAAATGGTATCAGTTTCAACGAAATGCATGAAACATTTTTTTTCATGTGTCAAACATAAAATAATTGCGAATGAAAAGACATTAGAGGAGGTAGTTTACCTTTAAGATGAACGTAATAATTCCAAAACATGAGAAAACATTGAATCGTAGCTTTTAGGAATATTTTCAATCAGTGGATACATTTTAAGCACAGAAAACACGACGATGATAAACAAATTTATGTTAGGGGTGGTTTACTCCCTAAAGTTTGCCGTCCGGCAAAAACGGAAAAACAATGAACTTGAATTTTGATCCCTTTATTTTAATTCTTACACCCCTTAATTTAATTCTTTCTCAACACTCTTATAGTGGATTTTTCATCGCTTTACATTAAAGGGATTTTCGTTTTTGTTTCATACAGATCGGTGGAATCATTGTGGGTGAACTGCATAATTACCCCGCGACACGCTGTACTTTGAGGGGTGTTTTCCCCCTTTAAAACCGTTTTTATGCCGATACATCTGTAGTTTTCTGCCGATCATATCTAATAGTTTTCAATGCTTTATCACATATATGAGTTTCAACAAAATCGAAAGCGGATACTTCAGTGATGTTCCTCATCAGAGGGCGTAGTTAAGCCTTAAGACGAACGTAATAATTTCAAAACATGAGAAAACCTTAAATTGTAGTTTATAGGAATATTTTTAATCAATGGATACACTTTAAACAGCCGATCAGGCACGTTTCGCCTACAGAAGTGGAACGCGCAATTCATAAAGGCTTGGACTCGAGAAAATCTCCTGGCTACGCCTTGATCACGGCAACAATACTTAAGAAACTACCTAGGAAGGGAATAGTGTATCTAACCAACCTCTTCAACTCCGTTATCTATACATCGCACATACCCAGTCAATGGAAAATCGCACAAATTATAATGATTATAAAACCTGGCAAACCTCCGAATACTATCACCTCTTATAGGCCCATAAACTTGTTGCCTATCACTTCAAAATGGTTTAAAAAGTTGCTTCTAACAAGAATAAAAGACCTGATCAATGAGCACGGGATCATTCCGGAACGACAATTCGGTTTCAGCTCCAAACACTCAATGGTGGAACAGATCAACAGGGTATTTAATGTGCTAGCCAACACACTAGAAGAGAAAAAGTATTGTTCAGCGGTTTTCTTAGACATCCAGCAAGCTTTTGACAAAGTGTGGCACCCAGGTTTGCTGTATAAAATAAAATAAAAATACTACCAGGCTACTACATGCTGTTAAAATCATACCTGAGCAACCGAAAATTCCAGGTGAGACATGGTACAGAGCACTCACAATTATTCTCTGTACAATCAGGAGTTCCTCAAGGAAGTGTTATAGGCCCGATCCTTTACACCCTCTTCACAGCAGATCTTCCTCGGCATAGCAACACTACCGTGGCCATATTCGCTGATGACACAGCCATTCTTACTGTACACAAAAACCCGGAGACAGACTCACGAATACTCCAACGAAAACTCAACGATGTTCAAAGCTGGTTAGACAGTCACGTTAAACGACCAAACGTTGACGAAATAAAATACCTCAGCATGCATATGGATCGAAGTCTAACCTGGGCGAGCCACATCAAGAGCAAAAGGGAAGAACTGGACCGTCGCTTAAAAAAATTTACTGGCTTATAGGCAGGTCAAAGCTTTCTTTGAACAACAAGCTCATGTTATACAAAGCCATACTCAAGCCAATCTGGATCTTTGGCATACAACTCTGGGGAACCGCCAGTAACTCCAACAGCGAAATCCTCCAACGATTCCAAGCTAAGACTCCTTAGAGCCATAACAAACGCGCCCTAGTTCGTCTCCAATGCCAGGTTACATGAAGATCTCGGTATCGACACAGTCAGGCACGCAGCTAAAAAACTATGCACAAGATATGAAATGAGACTCAGAAGCCATCTAAACGCACTTGCATCATGTCTTCTAGATAGAAAAACCAACGCAAGGGGATTATAAAAATTGAAGCCATTGGATCTGCGTGCGCGATTTCGTAGCGAATGAGCAGAAACTGACTACATTACACGGCAAAAATTAGAACGGTGTACATCAGTGGATGTACTTTCTACATACGCAAACAGGCACGCGCAAGGACATACAAACTATTCATTGTTATGATAAACGATAGATCATAGTTTATAATAGACGCAAAAAAAAACTTTAAACACGGAAAACATGACTATGATAAATAAGTTTGTTAGGGGTGGTTTACCCCCGTAAATTTGCTGTCCGGAAAAAACGCGAAAACACGTGAACTTATATTTTGGCTCCTCTTCAAGATGATAACTGTTTTATTCATTTTTATGTAACCCTTCCAAGTGTTAGGTGAGAAACAGGCAAATAGAGGGGTGGTTTACCCCTCATTTTAATTTTTTCTCAACACTTCTATAGCGGTTTTTTTATTGCTTTACATTAGAAGAGTTTTCGTTTTTGTTTCATTCAGATCGGTGGATTAGTTGTGGATGGAACTGAAAAATCGCCCCGTAACACGCCTTTCTTTGAGGGGCGGTTTCCCCCCCTAAAAGCGTCTTTTCGCAGATAAAAAAATACGTGTCTAATAGTTTTCAATGCTTTATCACATATATGAGTTTCAACAAAATCGAAGGCAGACACTTAAGTGATGTTCCTTGTTAGTGGCAAATACCACAGATTTTGCCATGGTGGATAATGGAAAATGGTGGAAACTCTCAGCCCAAGTATTTAAGTGTGTTATTTTGCCTCAATAACTATGTTCATGTAGAATGTCTGTCCTAAAACTAACGTAGAAGCCCGTCATAAACCCGTTCTGTTCGATGGACTTCCTCTTTGAATAGGTGTGGCTTCCGTGCAATGGTTGACGGCGAAGGCAGTCTTACTAACACCCTGATGTTAACTAAAACACTGTAGCGTATAGCTTACCTGTATCGGCGCAGGTTTTGCAGTGTTGCCGTGCGCTCATACAATGTGAAGTGAAAATGGAAAGAGCCAAGCGACGTCCGTCGGGTAAATAGTGAAGGTAATAGGTAAATCTGCGATAAAAGCCTGTAAGGGGCTCAGGATATTAGAAATTAAGGCCTTATATACGCGATTTCGCCGATATTCGAAGGTACTTTTCTAGACGCGGTTAAAAAAAAATGACGCATATATTGACAACATTTTTTTCACAGATCATTTATGCACATGGTTAAGTATATGTAAAAAAAAATCAGAAATATTAACAAATGGCGGAGATATAACATAATAAAGCAATGTATTTTTTTTGCACGCGCGTTGATGGTGAAAGTTCTCGGCATCGATGTGGGTGTCTGAAAAAAAATGAACATATTTATAATTGCATAATGAATGTATTTTCAGTGTGAACCAACAATATTATTTTTTTTAAATTATTATAATAAAAATTCGAAACTTAAAATTTTTTCCTCAATTTTCTATCGGTATTTTATTTTTTATATTTTTTTGTGTCATTGAAATTTTTGTTTCTGTGGTTCACACGATAGGTGATGATACTAAGAATATGTTGTGAAAATTTCAAAGCGATCTGAACCTTCGTTCAAGAGTTAGAACTTTCACAAGGTTCAAAAAAGTGAATCATGGAAAAACGGCTTTGAAGTTGGCGGTCGGGTGCGCCGCGCGGTATCTATTATTACGCTCTAAATGCTGTAACTTCAACAATTTTTGGAATTTTTCAATTCTGTAAAGCTTAAAATATTCCTAACCGTCCAGGCTAATGGAATCAAAAATTTAAAAAATGAAAAATTTTGAAATTCCGTTCGCGCTGACCAGAAATGAGATGAAATCGAAAAAAAATTTGGGCGAATGATCTTAGCAATGTCTGGTAGAATATGCAAAAACCCTTCGAAGCATCGATTTCATCTTTACTCGTATTCTCTTGGTGCGAGCGGATAATGACTCAGACTCCGTTTCGGTAACGCACCTAACACGTCTCGGGATTTGTTTCTTCAAAATAAAATGAAATCGATAAATTCAATGATGAGTACGTTCGAAGAGGGTTACAACTGGTACCAAAACATCGAGCCAGACGTTGATTTCATCTTTGTACCGTAGAAAACAATTCCGGGATTAAATTCGTGTCTTCTAGCTCCGGTAGAACGCTCCGTTCGCGCTGACCAGAAATAAGATGAAACCGAAAATGAATTCGGGCGAATGATCTTAGGAATATCCGGTAGAATATACGAAAATCGTTCGAAGCTTCGATTTCATCTTTATTCTCTTGGTGCGAGCGGAAAATGACTCAGGCTCCGTTTGGGTAACGCACCTCAGACGTCTCGGGGCTTTTTACCGCAAAATAAAATGAAATCGATGAATTCAATGATGAGTACCCACGTAGAAATGCCAATGCTCAGCCGTTAGTGGACAATCGGCTGAGACTTGGCCCAGTACTGGATGCCAAGCGTTGGCATTCTAGACTGGCCCAAGCTTCAGCATGTCGATGGTACAGAACAGACCCAACGCTGGCTCAACGCCAGAGCCAACGCCAGAGCCAGCGCTGGCTCAACCGCTTGTGGACAATCGGCTTAGACTTGGCCCAGTACTGGTTGCCAAGCGTCGGCATTCTAGACTGGCCCAAGCGTCAGCATGTCGATGGTACAGAACCGGCCCAACGCTGGCTCAACACCAAAGCCAGCGCTGGCTTAACCGTTAATGGACAATCGGCTGAGACTTGGCCCAGTGTTGGATACCAAGCGTCGGTATTCTAGACTGCCCCAAGTGTCAGCATGTCGATGGTACAGAACAGGCCTAACGCTGGCGCAACACCAGAGCCAACGCCAGAGCCAGCGCTGGCTCAACCGCTTGTAGACAATCGGCTGAGACTTGGCCCAGTACTGGATACTAAGCGTCGGCATTCTAGACTGGCCCAAGCGTCAGCATGTCGATGGTACAGAACAGGCCCAACGCTGGCGCAATGCGAGAGCCAGCGCTGGCTCAACCGTTAGTGGACAATCGGCTGAGACTTGGCCCAGTACTGGATACCAAGCGTCGGCATTCTAGACTGACCCAAACGTCAGCATGTCGATGGTACAGAATAGACCCAACGCTGGCTCAACACCAGAGCCAGCGCTGGCTCAACCATTAATGGACAATCGGCTGAGACTTGGCCCAGTGCTGGATACCAAGCGTCGGCATTCTAGGCTGACCCAAGCGTCTGCATGTCGATGGTACAGAACAGACCCAACGCTGGCTCAACGCCAGCGCCAACGCCATAGCCGGCGCTGGCTCAACCGCTTGTGGACAATCGGCCGAGCTTGGCCCAGTACTGGATACCGAGCGTCGGTATTCTAGACTGGCCCAAGCGTAAGCATTTCGATGATACAGAACAGGCCGAACGGTGGCTCAACGCCAGAGCCAGCGCTGGCTCAACCATTAGTGGACAATCGGCTGAGACTTGGCCCAGTACTGGATACCAAGTGTCGGCATCCTAGACTGGCCCAAGCGTCAGCATGTCGATGGTACAGAACAGACCCAATGCTGGCTCAACGCCAGAGTCAGCGTTGGGAAAAGGCAAACATTGGACCGACAGCCAATCGCATGCACGAACACAGAAGAAAGGAAGCCTCTTATTGGCTGTCGTTAGCTATGACGAAAACGCTCGCCACCGAGTTACAGAATCCCGCTACTATACATGTGTGTACATCTACGTTCATGCAGCCATATTGTTCAGAGTTTTTAGTGTTGGAACAAGGAAGATCTCCTCGTGTTGTTTTAAACGACCAAGTGAAAAAAAGCATTTGTGTGATTGGTAATTACAAATATACAAACGAATTGACAGCTCAATATTCACGCCGAGTGTTTTCTGAATCGGGATTATCAATAGCCAATACTGTGTATCAATTTGTTTTCTGAAATTCAGTCGTAAACTTTAGCTTTAGATATAACGTAATAAAATGTTTTTTTTTCGTGAAGCAATATCCTATTTTTGAAAAATATGATTGTCGTGATATAAAAATATAAAACTTATAATTGTACCAAATCTTATGATAATCTCTGACGGTGAGACTCTTCAAGGACGAAAACTAACCTATAATTTGCTATCTTTTTCGTTTCTTTGGTGTTTATACCACATCACAATGGAGACCGTAAAATTTTCATAATTTCCATAATTATTTTCATAATTTGTATTTGCATAATTTTTATTTTCATAGTTTTCATTTTTTAAATTTGATTATCGGTTTGTTTATCCATTCATCATTATTATTTTGTTTTCAATTATTGGAGAAATTATGATTTTTTAAAAATAGATATAATGATTTTTTTGTTGTTGACTTTGCGACATCAAACTCGTTAATTTATTATAGTTTATTGAAGAAAAACTAATTGTTTGTAGCCCTATATGTCCTAGTTCGTCTAGTCGTTACTTTAGACTTAAAATACGAATAACTATAACATTTACGTCCTAGTCGTTACTTCAGACTTATAATACGAATGACTATAACAATCACAATAAAGACTGATTAATAAATATCCATGCACTTAAAAACTACTACTTCTTTCAATGTAGAGATCACATCAACTTGCCCGTGGTTAGCAACAGTTATAAAAAAGCTGGTTGACATATTAGCTCAGTATTCCGTTCGTATTAGAAAAAATCTATAGATATTACACAAAGTGCAGCTATTTCATGGCATTGAAAATGTTATCAGACTTTTCGGGTGATGAAAAAAAAAGGTACATGAAAATAATATGGGTTGCTCTCTCTCTCATATTATCACATGCTCACTCTGTCACTCTCCATCTATCCAACACATTTTCGCGTTTTCACATCTTCACATGTTCACATTTTCACATTTCTCACTTTTTCGCATTTTTCACATTTTCGCGTTTTCAATTTTTTTACATTTTCACAATTTCACGTTTTCACATTCTCGTCCATCCATCCACCCCTCCACCCGCCCTCTCTCTCTCTCTCTCTCTCTCTCATTCACTCACTCACTCTCCCACTCTCGCACTCTCTTACTCTCTCAAACTGTAAATATAATCGTAGCCAATATTTGGCTGCCAAGCGTCAGGCGTGCGTCAGATTTCCATGCCTGGGCCAAGCATTTTTGCCGAGCCTCGGCCAATGAAGTTCGACACTGAGCCAACGCTGGGCCAATGCTCAATTTATACGTGGGCCAGTCGTGGTCCTAGCATCTTAGCTAACACTCGGCTGCCGAGCGTCAGCCGTGTGTCACTTTTCCATGCCTGGACCAAGCATTTTTGCCGAGCCTCGTCCAATGAAGTTCGACACTGAGCCAACGCTGGGCCGATGCTCAATTTATACATGAGCCAGTCGTGGTCCTAGCATCGTAGCCAACCCTCGGCTGCCGAGCATCAGCCGTGTGTCACATTTCCATGCCAGGGCCAAGCATTTTTGCCGAGCCTCGGCCAATTAATTTCGACACTGAGCCACCGCTGGGCCGATGCTCAATGCATACATAGGCCAGTCGGGGTCCTGGCATCGTAGCCGGGTTGGCTATGTGCGGCGGACGCTCGGCAGCCGACGCTCGGCAGCCAGCGCTGGCCCATGTATGCATTGAGCATCGGCCCAGCGCTGGCTGCCGAGCGTCGGCTGCCGAGCGTCGGCTGCCGAGCGTCCGCCGCGCGTCACATTTCCATGCCTGGGCCAAGCATTTTTGCCGAGCCTCGGCCAATCAAGTTCGACACTGAGCCAGCGCAGGGCCGATGGTCAATTTCTACATGGGTACGTTCGAAGAGGGTTACAATTCGTATCGAAAAATCGAGCCAGACGTTGATTTCATCTTTGTCCCGTAGAGAACAATTCCGGGATTAGATTCGTGTCTTCTAGCACGGTGGAACATTTCATTCGCGTTGACCAGAAAAAAGATGAAATCGAAAAAAAATTTGGGCGATTGATCATAGCAATGTCTGGTAGAATATGCAAAAACCCTTCGAAGCATCGATTTCATCTTTATTCTCTTGGTGCGAGCGGATAATGACTCAGCCTCCGCTTCGGTAACGCACCTAACACGTCTCGGGATTTGTTTCTTCAAAATAAAATGAAATCGATAAATTCAATGATGAGTACGTTCGAAGAGGGTTACAACTGGTACCAAAACATCGAGCCAGACGTTGATTTCATCTTTGTACCGTAGAAAACAATTCCGGGATTAAATTCGTGTCTTCTAGCTCCGGTAGAACGCTCCGTTCGCGCTGACCAGAAATAAGATGAAACCGAAAATGAATTCGGGCGAATGATCTTAGGAATATCCGGTAGACTATACGAAAATCGTTCGAAGCTTCAATTTCATCTTTATTCTCTTGGTACGAGCGGAAAATGACTCAGGCTCCGTTTCGGTAACGCACCTCAGACGTCTCGGGGTTTATTTTTTCAACATAAAATGAAATCGATAAGTCAAATGATGAGTACGTTCGAAGAGGGTTACAACTCATGCCGAAACATCGAGCCAGGAGTTGATTTCCTTTTCGTCCCGTAGAGAACAATTCCGGGATTAAATTGGTGTCTTCTAGCACCGGTTAAACGCTCCGTTCGCTCCGACCGGAAATAAGGTGAAATCGAAAACAAATTTGGGCGAATGATCTTAGCAATGTCCGGTAGAATACGTTAAAACCGTTCAAAGCAGCGATTTCATCTTTATTCTCTTGGTGTCAGCGGATAATTACGCAGGCTCCATTTTAATAACGCATCTCACAAGTCTCGAGGCTTGTTACGTCAAAATAAAATTCATCTTATTTTGAGTCAATAAGCCCTACATAATAAATAAGTAAATAATTTTTATTTTCATATTTATTTTCAATCTTAATTCTAATTTTAATAACTGAAATTAGAATAAAAATTAAAAATTAACCTTGTCAGAGTCGACGAGAGAGAATAGACGGGAAAACAAAAAATTGCGCAAAAATAAAAGCGGATGAGAGAGGAGATAGGTATTGATTAATGGAAGATAGACGATAATAGACGCTAATTAAATCAAAGGGAATGAAAGTGCGACAAATAGGAATCGAAGACATCCAGAAAAGCGAACCACGCTCAGCCGCTCGATTTCGTGCCGCTCAACTCGCTCTCTGAACTTGCGTACCCGCGATGACAGAAAAAAATAGCAGACGATACACGAAACGTCAAATTCACCGGGCAAGCGAGACAGACGCCTATCTACTTTGCTCGTAGTCTGCTACGTTTCTCGCACTCAGACTCAGCGCTCGAGTGGCTTCGTCGTTAAGGGCAGACTACAACAATCCTTCGAACGCCAAAATTCTAATCGCTCCCATTTGAAAACCATTGGAAGGAAAAAAAAGCCTTGACAGTTAGACTCGGGGGACCCGTCTGAACCCGCCAGTTCCGGGTGTACAGGTTATTATGAATCGCCCTGTATAAGGCCTTAATACCGTGAGATAGAATTGTGAAACTACCCTCAGCATTTGAGCCAATTCGCTTATTACTTTTTCTTTCCACTGATTCATGGTAATTTAGTTTTATAAAATATTCTACGAATTTGCTACAAAGTAAATCTAGCACTTCATTTCATTTCAGGAAGTACTAATCGTTGTGATCACTTCGTTATCGAATGAAGGTTTTCATTCGCATAAAATGTCGGCGCACTCAATCAATACACTCAGCAAACAAATTAAAGGAACAAATTTAAAAATTTCTCAATTTTTTTAGTGATTTTTTAAAGGCCGTAACTTCGTGAAAAATGGTCGTATCGGGAGAAAGAAAAGCATTTTGAAGCTTGAAATCTCTAGTTTAAGAATCTCGCGGAAATTTTTTGTTGAGCATCCCGCTCGACGCTGTCATAAGAAATAGCGCGAGAAAAAAAATTTTGAATTTTTTTTTTTCGACATAGTCCATGGGCTAAACATTTTTTTTTCTGGCTGAATCAATTCTTGGGCCTTTGAGCCTGATTCTTTAGCTTCAATTTGGTATTTTTTTTTGCTTTCTGTACGACCATTTGTCGCTGAGATATCGCCGATTTAATGAAAAGTCAGCTTTTTTTCGATCATCGATATCTCATGAACTAATGATCGTACAGTAAACGGGAGGTGGGTTTCGGATACTTGAATAACTCCTCTATAAGACTTTTTATGCCGTTTCGGAAAATTCACCACAACTTTGCAAATATTGCGAAAATAACCAATGTTTCGAGGTTTGTTTAGCTCAATACATGTCCAAAACCCCGTAAAATTTTTAATGGATCGGTTAACCCGTTTTTTTAACCCGAATCGTCAAAGTTTCATAAAAAATTGAAGGAGCACTTTTATTGCTCCTTAAACGTCAATTGATGGTTAAGATGAAAAAAAAATTTCATTATTTTTCTCACAATTTGGCATTAACTACTCATCAAATGTCGAAAAAAAACACGAAATTTTGAAGAAAAAAAATTTTGTTCAAAATTTTGAAAAAAAAGTATCGTTATTTTTCTTAAAATTTCTCATAAACTATTCATCAAAGGTAAAAAAAATTCAAAATTTTGAAAAAAAAATGTTTAACCAATTTTTTACCTCCAACCTTAGCATTATCTAAACCATACCGCGTGGAGAATGCATGGTCGGATTTATGCTTCTTGTGTGCGTGCGTGCATGCGTGTGTGTGTGTGTGTGTGAGTGTGTGTGCGTGCGTGTGTGCGTGCGTGTGTGTATGTATGTGTGTGTGTGAGTGTGTGTGCGTGTGCGTGTGCGTGTGCGTGTGCGTGTACGTGTACGTGTGCGTGTGCGTGTGCGCGTGCGTGTGCGCGTGCGTGTGCGTGTGCGCGTGCGTGTGCGTGTGCGTGTGCGCGTGCGCGTGCGCGCGTGCGTGCGTGCGCGCGTGCGTGCGTGCGCGCGTGTGTGCGTGCGTGCGTGCGTGCGTGCGTGTGTGCGTGCGTGCGTGCGTGCGTATGTGTGTGTGTGTGTGTGTGTGTGTGCGCGCGCGGCCTCACCAGCCGAGCGACTTAAGGTTCGGACAAATACCGTCTCACCATGATTGGGTAGAAAAAAAAATCGGAAAAATTGGAACGTTTTTCTTTGAACAGAAAAATGCGTTGTTTTGAAAAAAATTAACTGTTTTATTTTATGACAAAATTTGATAGTTTTGAAAGAAACTGTTTATTTTAAATGCTTGAGAGCTTTCGAAAGAAGTGATTGAAAAATCGTATAGCGAGGCATGTAAAAAGGTGTATGAAGATTCGCTTGGGGGTATCAACTTAATTTGATGCAATTAATGTTAACTCGATAAATGATGGCATGCAAACAAAAAAAATCGCGTCAACATTGAATATTGATAATTTCATAAAATTTGCTACCCATTTTGAAATTAAATTTTTTTTTAATTTTGAATTTTTTTTTTACTTTGATGAATAGTTAATGAGAAATTGTAAGAAAAATAACGGATTTTTTTTTTTCGTTCGAAATTTTGATTTTTTTTTCAAAACTTTGAAGTTTTTTTTTCGTGATTTGATGTTAATGCAAAATTGTGAGAAAAATAACGAAACTTTTTTTTTCTCATCTTAACCATCATCAATTGACGTTTAAGGATCAATAAAAGTGCTCCTTTAATTTTTTACAAAACTTTGACGATTCCGGTAAAAAAAACGGCTTAACCGATCGATTAAAAATTTTACAGGGTCTTTGGGCATGCTTTGAGCTAAAAAAATCTGGAAACATTGGTCATTTTCGCAGTATTTGCAAAGTCGTGGTGGATTTTACAAAACGGCAGAAAAAGACATTTTTTTGTATTTTTTCAAATCAATATTAAGCTTAAAAAAAATTCCTCTAAAATATCGAAAGGAACTTATAGAGGAGTTATTCAAGTTTCCGAAACCCACCTTCCGTTCGCTGTACGATCATTAGTTCATGAGATATCGATGATCGAAAAAAAAGCTGGCTTTTCATTCAATTGGCGATATCTCAGCGAAAAATGGTCGTACAGAGAGCAAAAAAAATACCAGATTGAAGCTAAAGAATCAGGCTAACAGACCCAAGCATTGATTCAGCCAGGAAAATTTTTTCTCGCGCTATTTCCTATGAAAGCGCCAAGCGTAATGCGCAAAAAAAATTTCTCCGCGAGATTCTCAAAGTAGAGATATCAAACTTCAAAATGCGTTATTTTTTCTCCCGCTACGACCATTTTTTATAAAGTTACGGCCTTTAAAAAATCACTGAAAAAATTGTGAAATTTTTCTGCTCTTTTAATTGTTTTATTGATTGTATATATATATATATATATACGAAGTATCGTGCACGTATATATATATATATATATATATATATATAAAAGGAAAAGTCGTTACTGACTGATTCATCATCACCCAGCCTCAACCGCTAAATGTAAAAACGTGAAATTTAGAGGGCACGTTGATTTTATTATTTAAGCACAATTTAAGAACGGATTTTTCCAAATTCAACCCTTAATAAGGGGAGAAAAGAGGTGGCAAACTTTGTATAGAGATGTTTGAAAATTTGGTGCTACAGACCTGTCATCAGTATCTGTATATTCCCGTATTGCTCAACCCGTGTCATTACCTCCGTGGCCTCAATACCACCGAACGCTTGCAATATTTCGCAACCAGAAGGCATCAAATTCTGTTTTCCTTCTTCACGAAACGTACTTTGCCGGTTTCGAAATAGTGCAAGCTAAACGGGATTGCAACAATCGAACTCTTTACGAAAGTCTTCCTATAAAAATCGCCGATTGATTTTTGCAATCTACCCCCACGACAACCTACCCGCAGCTACTTGCCGAATTTCTCAAGGCAGTCATCCTCTTGGTGACTCCTTAGTCTTATTGCGACTTTCCGAACAATCGGTCGCGGGACCTTCACATCCTTAGTGGCAAGTCTGCTCACGTACTTAGGTTTTCGCGGGTACGACCAGTATTGTCCTTTTCGGCTGTTGAAATTAGGCATGTTCGATTCTTTGAAAAGAATCGATTCTCTAATCGATTCTGAATCGAATCCAGAAGAATCGATTCTGAATCGAATCCAGAAGAATCGATTCTCATCAAAAATCGAATCCAAAGAATCGATTTCGTAAGAATCGATTCTTAAGAATCGAAAAAAAAAAATTAATTGCTAATTAAAGCTAACGTAAGTGTTTAATAAGTTTTTGCTGTGGAAAATTACTAAATTGGATACATTTATTTTTAAGAGAAAATAATGAATTCAAAATAACAAATATAAAGCAGCTTTCATTCTGACTAAACGCTAAACATAGTTTGAGTCTTTTACATATTTGCACTTTTTAATATGATCTTAAAAATATTTTGAATGTATTTTACAAATCAGACTTTTTTTATTACATAAGTTTTTCTTTTAACCTTGGCATTGAGGTTTTCTAGACTTTTAACAATCTTTATTCAATTGCCAATCTTTAATAGACAACGAATTTAAAAACAGTAGCTGTTGCAGATGTTCAGGTGAAAGGCGACTTCGAGAATCGGTCAAAATATTTCCCGCTTTCGAAAACAATCTTTCCGAAGGCACCGATGTTCCAACAACTGCCATGTATTTTTTGGCAATGATCGCTAAAGTCGGATACACCGTTTTGACACTCAACCAATACCGAACTGGATCTTGCGTGCGATCTAGCATTGGTTGATTCAAGTAATGTCGAAAATCCGTTGGAATTTCGTCTTGGCACTGTTGGTCATTATCTATATTCTTCGTTTTCAATAAAACATCGTGGAATGACCATAGATCATCAGTTTGGCTCGATATTTCCACTGTCGGTCCAGGAATTTCATCATTGGACACGTTGGTTTGATTTAATTCCTTCATCCACTGAGCAATACGACTATTGCCTTTGCATACGCCATAGGCTGACAATGAGTGAAATGTAGTTTTTTAAACCTGGGATCCAATATTGTTGATGTCGCCATAATAGCGTTGTTTTCAATTTGCCCAAACCGCAATGAAATTGAGTTTTCGAGACGGTCGAGCAAAGACAGTGCCGTGTCCGTGTTGAGACTCCTACAAAGCTTCACAATTTTATTTTTTAAGCAATTAATCAACGGAATGATTTTGCTGGCCGTGACGAATCGTTCTCCACAAATTTCCCTGGTCACTTTTTCCAGTGGTTGCAGTACCTCGACAATTTCGTTAGCCAACTGCAATCCCGATGCTGTTAACATCTCAGGCGAACCCGGGTTACTTAATAAAATTGATCCAACTTCTTTTGAGATCAAAATAAATCTCGTCAACATAGCGAAGGTCGAGTTCCAACGTGTATCGATGCTTTGGATCAACTTGAGACGAGTAACCTTCCGTAATTCATCGGCAGCAATCGTAGACTGTTTGAAATATGTCACGATTCTTTTAATGTTCGTGCACAATGATGTAGCGTCCTTGAAGTTCATTGCGTCTTCAGCGACTAGATTGATGGAATAGGCAAAGCACGAAATATGTTTCGAAGGCCCAAAAACATCTCTCACGGCCTTTTTCATACTCGCTGCGTTGTCAGTTACGATGACGACAATTTTTTCAGTCTCGATTCGCCATTCTCGCAAAATGTTTTGCATCCATCTTCCAATAACTTCAGCGGTGTGTCGCTCAGTCATTTCGGTAACACCCACCGTGGTGGATTGCAATTCTCCGTCAAACTCGTAGTGAACTGTCACGCCTAAATAGCCGACGGTATTGTGAAGATCCGTCCAGATATCCGATGTAACCGAGAAATGATCAATTTTTTCCAATTTTTCTTTTTCACATTGCGCGAGGTACTCATATTTTTCTTCTAGCAGTTTCGTAATCGACTTTCTTCCAGGCACGACATATAAAGGTACCGTAGTTTTCATAAGGTTCCTGAATCCTTCATTATCAACTGTCTGAAAAGGCAAATTATCTTTGGCAATCATGAAGGGGATGGAATTGGTGATTTCTCCTGCTTTTCCACCTCCGGCTAAATAAAAGGAATACCACATTTTATTTTATTTTTCAATACAATATGAATGAAAGTATGAAGTAATAATTCGTAGCAAGGTACTTTTTTGTTTAAAGGATATAAATATTAGTTTAAGAACGACTAAAAACCATGATATAGACATGTGGATTTTTTCGTATCACAGGTAAGTGTGTTAGCACGTACGTTTTTTTAGGACATTAAAAATTCAAATCTTGATATCAGATAAGCTGCTGGAGCGGCCTAAATTTTTTTTTTCAACTTAAATTTTCAGTTAATCGACGTTTTATTCAATAGTTATTAACTTTTAAAGTTACATTTGTATAAAATTTTACTTTTTTCCAACCATTTCGGCGAAACTTTCAGTTTTACCATAATATTTCTTCAACAATATATATAGACATATATAAAAGAGTGTTTCGAAGACATTACCTGCAAATTATTGAATTTGCTTGAAAGAGTTGTCGATTTTGGGCTGAAGCGCCAATGGTCTTTGTCTAATCGCACTGGCGAATCCGCTACTTGTTTCTGAGAGTGCTGGTGAAGACGCTCGATTTGGTGAATCTGGTGAATCACAGTCAGATTCTGCGACGTCCATGGATATCAACGTTGATGTTGATGACGACATTGATCGTTTCTAAAGATAAATAAGAATAAGAAGAAGAAACATATTGCAGCCACTGATCCCTACAGCAGAGTAAAGAACGACCCAACAACAGTTTTTATTATTAAATGTTCACCGAATACAGCTTTATCATACACTTTGCTCTTCATTATTGAAAAAAACGAAAAGTGCGGTGTATAAGTGAACCATGCTGTTGCATATAAGGAATATTTTATGTTATAATGAAGATTAGGGCGTCTTTCGGTTGAGAATCACAAAGATATTTATTTAAAAAAATGTATATTTACCAATATATTTTGTTGTTCGACATAGTTTTTTTTTTTTGTAGAAATACTTTCACTTCAGGGTTCTCCGAATGATTGGGTTTCAAATGATTCTTTAAATTGGTTGTACAACCACCTTTGCCGCCAGACTTGACAGCTCTATTGCAAATTTTGCATCAAGAATCATCGTCGTTGCCAGTGAATTTGGCAAAAAATTTCCAAACAAAGGATTGCTTTACTTTAGGCACTGTAAAAAAATAAGAAAAATCATGAAGAAGTTCTTGTAAATGAAAAATATTAAAAAATCAAACAAAGCCTTATAGACCAAAACCAAACTGATTATTAAAAAAGTCAGGTTAAGTGTTAGGCGAGACTCGCGACGTATCGAAAACTTTTTTCCACAACGTAACTCAAAAATATACCCACTTTTTGGAGCGTTTGTCGTACAATCTCGATCGCCAGCGACATCAATGCACACAAAACCACAACCCAAAGATAATCAATAAATTCTGTGAGGAAAAGGAAAAGGAAAAAAAATAGTAACGCAAAAATGAAAAATTATCGGGTGAAAATAATACCATGAAGGGTGCGACAATTTTGTGGGAGTGAACGGAAATATTAGTGTAGTAAACATTTGAAAACTATGTACTTACCAAAATTCGATGGAAGAACCAGGTAGCGGGATATTACAAGATTTATGTTTAACACGTTTAATCGTTTAATGTTGAACGCCGGTAAAACTGTAGACTTAGCTACAGGTGTCAGGTGACGAAGAAGAATGGCTACAACGTGAAAATACTATGCTGACTTCATTGCGACGGCAGTATGGAAGAACGTGCTATCTCAAATTGTGATAGAAGAACGTGCTATCTCAAATTGTGATAGAAGAACGTACTATCTCAAATTATGAGAGAAGAACGTGCTATCTCAAATTGTGATAGAAGAACGTGCTATCTCAAATTGTGATAGAAGAACGTGCTATCTCGAATTGTGATAGAAGAACGTGCTATCTCGATCAGTCAACATATTTTCATTGATACAGCACTGGTATTTGGGGCACCTCAGTATACAGAGCACTTTTTCTGTTAGGTTATTTAATTTTCTAATATGATTTAGCTCGATAATAGAAAAAAATTAAGATATGTTTGAATAAACAACTTTATTTTAATCATCAATATAAATAAATATATTGATGATTAAAAAAAAGTTGTTTATTCAAACATATCTTAATGTTTATTATCGAGCTAAATCTTAATCTATTATTGAGCTAAATCATATTAGAAACTTTTTTTTAATCAATATATTTATGTATATGGAATTTTTAGAACGTACAGTAACTGCAGGTTCTAAAAACCCAAACAACTTTTTTTTAATCATCAATATATTTATTTATATGGAATTTTTAGAACGTACAGTTACTGTAGGTTGTAAAAATTCCATATAAATAAATATATTGATCATTAAAAAAAAGTTTCTAATATGATTTAGCTCAATAATAGATTAAGATTTAGCTCGGTAATAGATTACGATTTAGCTCGATAATAAAAAAAAGTTACTGTAGGTTCTAAAAATTCCATATAAATAAATATATTGATGATTTAAAAAAAGTTGTTTATTCAAACATATCTTAACTTTCTTCGATTATCGAGCTAAATCATATTAGAAAATTAAAAAACCTAACAGAAAAAGTGCTCTGTATACTGAGGTGCCCCAAATACCAGTGCTGTATCAATGAAAATATGTTGACTGATCGAGATAGCACGTTCTTCTATCACAATTCGAGATAGCACGTCTATCACAATTTGAGATAGCACGTTCTTCTATCACGATTTGAGATAGCACGTTCTTCTCTCATAATTTGAGATAGCTCGTTCTTCTATCACAATTTGAGATAGCACGTTCTTACATACTACCGTCGATTGTATCACTAACGCCTTACTTCATATTGATAACCCCGCAACATGAACGCTTACCGTGGCTGAATTTCGAACTAATATCTTTCATCACTTTACAGGCCACTTTTTTGATGATTCCGCCAAAAGCGTTCGGGCTCTCTTCGTGAGCGAACAGTCGCTTCGGTCGTGGTAAAAAAAAAAGGGAAATTATAAAGAATCGAATCTTCAATTCTTAGAGTAAAGAATCGATTTACCTAAAGATCGAAAAGGAAAGAATTGATTCAAAAGATCGATTTTTTTTGACAAAAGAATCGATCTTTCAAAGAATCGAATCGGAATCGAACATCCCTAATTGAAATCGTGATTGCGTAAGAGCTCATCGGATGAAGGCAATACCTTAGCGGCTCTTCATTCACCTTCGTTATATTCGTTCGCGACAATTACCTTATCGGTATTGCGTGTCGATTTATTTCGTAGTAGAATCATTCCCTAATAACCCCGATACAAATATTATATTTCATTTCGATATACAAGTAACATTATAAGAAACGTCCATGTAAGACCTTTTAAGTGACGAATGAAGTGAATTGTGAATTAGGTGAACTACTGATGACGTTGCAGATTATTCCCCTACATTCGAACACCGAACGTTTCGAGCGGCGTCAGCAAAAAAAGGTGAGGTGCGTTACATCGCTTTAATACAGACCAGTATCCATGTGTCGGTGATTTCAGCTCGCGCACAAAATAATATAATAATATTACAACCGGACGACAATCCGGCTTGTAACATTGGATGGATTTACTTGAAATATGTCATTGGTGCTTCTTGACACAATTAATGAAACACGTATTTTAGCGTTTTTAGAAATTCAACCCCTAAAGGGAGAAAGAAGGTGGCAAAGTTTGTATGAAAAATTAACAAATCGGGTTGAATTTACTCGAAACTTTGTATAACTGCTCCTAGACACAATTAATAAAATTTCAGCGTTTTTTGTTAAATTCAATCCTCAAGGGGAAAAGGAGGTATCGAAGTTTGTATAGTAAAAGATGAAAGAGTTCTGTGAGTGACTGACTGGCATATAGACAACGCTGAAGATAGAGACATGAAATTTGGAAGATATGTTCCTCACAAAGTGTAGAGGTGCATTGAGATTGAATTTTTCGAAAGTCAACTTTAAGCGGATGTAATGGGATGTAAAAGTTTGTATGGAAAATTTTAGTCCTTGTATGTATCAACTTGAAACTCGGTATAAATATTCTTCAAAACAAATAATAAAACGCATATTTCAGGATTTTTAAAACCACCCCTAATAAGAGGTGCAACTGTGAATGAAGATTCTATGGGCCAAGTTTCATTTGGGCGAAGCCGCGGGCCGAAACTAGTAACTAATACGTCGTGCGCAAAAGGAAAAACGTACAAATTAGAATTCCGCACATTAAGGGACAACACCACTGTGACGGCTTCAAAAAATCGATTTTTTGAAAACCATCTAGAAAAATCTATAATACATTTAAGATTAAGATGCCGTTGGACCCAGGTCGAAAAAATAATTATTTTCGGAGATATTGAATATTTTGTGGAGCGGTGCAGCGCTCCGTGACGCTCGGGGTCCCGCGCAGCTGCGCGCCTCAGGGTCGGCAGGTATACCGGGCCTTTCCCAGGTCCTGCGGGTCTTTCCCAGGTATTCTTTTGTCTCCCTTCACAAAAACCGGCTATTGTTATAAATATAGTTTCGAAAAAAAGCCATAGGTGGCGATAATTGAAAAAATGATGAGCGATGATGTTGAAAAAATGAGGAAGGCAATTTGGGCAACTATCAAACATAAAATATCCACAGATAGTGAGCCACAACATGACGATTGCCCAGAGGAAGCCGAGTCGTGGTGTTCGTGGCAGCGAACGGTCGCAAGCGGTAATATTTCTGAATATCGCCATAAGCCGCCTCTTCCTGAGGAAGTATTGGAGGCAATTACGCCAGTCTTCGAAAATTTGAGCAGAGACGATTTGCTGCAGCGTTGCTTGGGCGGCTTCACGCAAAACAACAACGAAAGCTACAACAAATCAGTTTGGGCAATAGCCCCCAAGTGTCAGTCCGGGAGCAAAAAAATCTTCGATATTGCAGCTGATATCGCGGTATTATTATTCAATGATGGCCTGAGAAGCCTCATGAAAGTTTTGGAGACGTTGGGGATAACTATCGGCCCAAATTGTTTCAATTTTTGCGTTGAAACCGACGCAGCGCGGATCGAGCTAGCGGAGCGCTCGCTCACAGACGCTGCAAAAGAGGCAAGAAGAGCCTCTACAAGTTCGACAAAAGATGCTAGGGACAATCATTTGCTTCTTGAAGGCCAGCTATATGGTGCCGGCATCGCTGATTAAAGGTAAAAATTGTTTTTTCCAATTTATCGCATAAATTAACAAACCTAAAACTTTGAACGCGTTTTTCTCAAAACCACTTTTTTGAGTGCGGCACGCAGCAGAACTCGAGCAATTTTTATCCGATCGACTTCAAATTTGGACTGCATCAATAAAACTAGATTATCTAAAGAAGTACATAGGATTTTTTCGATATCTCAATAATAAAAAAAGTTATAGCCTATTTTCGACGAGAAATATTGCTCGAAAATCGTCCTTTAATTTCAAAAGCGTGCCTATTTTTTAAAAATCAATATTTTTTCAAATCCCTATGTACTTCTCTTGAAAATATCATATTATTAACGAAAACACTCGTTATTTTTTTTCAGATCGACTTTGAAGAGAGTTCTGCTGCGTGCCGCGAACCACTGCAGAGGCAACAGTACCTGACACGGGAGCTTCCCCAGCGTCACCATGGGGCGTGAAAAATTTGAAATTTTTTTTTTATGTATCTTCAATGAACAACGAACAAAACAAAAAAAAAAATTTCGAATATCTCTTTTTTTCCCACAAAAAAAAATTCTTGAAAAATGGCAAAAAAACAGGGGGTCACAGTGGTGTTCTGCCTTAATTCTGTATCATTTTATTCAGTTCACAGAGTTGAGCAGAGGCTGTAAAACACTTTTCAAATGTTTCACATCATGACTATAAAAATAAGTTCTAAACGTCATTAATACGGTTGATGTAAAATGATTTAAAAATATATAAATATGAACTATGTTAACTTCCTTATAAAAACGATAATTAAAAACTAATACAGAACGCAAAAAACATGAACCTCGCACGTTTATGCTTCGCATTTTTTTATGACAAGGAAAGGTAGGTACAGCTTATGAATGTATGTATATGTGTGTGCGTATCTAAATATCCGTACAGTAGAACGAGCGGCATAACAACAAAAACGATAAATCATTCCTTTTCGTTTCGCGTAAAGTATGCTTACCCAGTATATCACATTTTTCGCATTTACACACTCGTTTCTCGTCTCTCTCTCTCTCTATATATATATATGTATATATATATATATTTGTACGATTTACCGCAAAAATTTCAGCGCCTCGATCCTCCTCTCGCACCGACGCGTATGAAAATTTATGTGAAATTTGTTTCATGAACATCTCAGTGCAAGCCTTAACTTCTCTTTCCTTTTACGTGCTACTCGAATTGTAACACCATGTGTATTTGTGTATACTATCATAAAATGCTTTTGCCTGCTACAAGATATATACAAGCCGAATAAATTTACTTCATACTTATTTACATTAGAATAAACTCGACGAACTTTTTACCATCGCCTTCTTCCTAGAAATGAGAATGTATTGGGTCTATGCATAATTTCATGGCGAAAATCAAATACATTTCAAACGCAAAATATGTACTAAAAAAAGTGATTGTAATCAACTAAGTGTTTCATTCTGTTCAATGAATTTCTGCCATCTCTCCACGAGCTTCATTATTCCTCTTTCACAGAAGTCCTGAGATCTTTGGGCAAAGAAGTTATCCAAGTGGTTTTTGAGGACGTCCAGAGAGGTAAAGATTTTATTCTTCAAACGATTTTGTCGCACCCGGAACAAGTAATAGTCTGAAACTGCAAGGTACGGACTATACGGTGGGTGTACTGAAACATCCCACCCAAGTCTCAATAACTTTTGCCGGGTCATCAGAGAAACCGAGAACCGTTTAGCGTTGTCGCCAATTCGGGCCGCTGCTGACTGGCCAGCTATAAGCAGCACTTGGTCGAATCATACGTTTTTCAGGTGGCAGCAGATCACAATAGACGATTCCTTTTTAATCCCACTAGATACAGAAAATAACTTTCTTCGGGTGTAATCCAGCTTTTACGATCGCCTGATCAGCCTCCCCAAGTTTCGATCATGATCTTTTTCGAATGACATTGTTGTAGGTAATCCACTTTTCATCGCCAGTAATCATTTGCTTTGAAAATGGTTCATTTTGATCGAGTTTGAGCATAAAATCGTAAGCTAAAATACGGTCCATTGAATTCTTTTCGCTCAGTTCGTACGGCGCCCAAACATCAAGCTGGTTCACCATCTCGAGCTCCGGTAAATTTTCCGAAACAGTTGATTGGTCAATGTTAAGGTTATGTCTGATCTATGCAGTCGTCAAATACCGGTCGGAGTCGATTAAAGCCTTCATTTTATTGACATCAGTAGTGACTGGCCGAACGGAGCGAAGAGCATCTTGGAGATCAAAATCTCCACGACGAAGTTTCGCAAAACATTTCCGACACACACTTTCGCTTGTGGCATTCTCTCCGTACATTTCGCATATCTTTCTGTGAGTTTGCGGTGCGTTTCTGCCTTTTTGCAAATAGAAAAAGCAAAATGCATCGAAAATACACGTTTTTTCCTTCCATGTTCAAAATATAATTAAACTTCTTATATGCCACGGAACTCGATGGATACTGTTTTAAAATTTCGGCACAAGTTTCAGCTTTCACTTAATATATGACACTTCATATGGTTAAGGCAAGTGCGAGCGGAGAAAGAACTGCGAGCGACATCTATCGGAATTTCGCTACGGAATTACGCATAGACCCAATACTGTTAATTTATTGAAGCGAAACTTCTTTGGGCGCGTCAAGGGTGAAATTTCACGGCCGCGATACATCAGAATCGTCACGCCGCGTGACACAATAGAGACAAAAGATATAACTTTGGGAGAGAGAGAATAAGAGAGCGTTATAAGTGATATAGCTCGTACATAGCGTTCCTTTTCTTCGTCTTCGCTTTGTGCGGTTCTTCGCTTTCCCCCTCCTAGCACGGAAAAACTAGACATATATACATATTGTATGTGTGCTCGCTAAGAAAAGAGCGGGAGCAAGAGAGACGGATCAAGTCCACGAAATGAGAGAAACGGCTACGCGCATGCACGTCCTGTTAGAAAGTGGGTTGATCAGCTGTGAGCGTCCTGCGTCCGGTGTCGCGTATCGAAACTCGTAAGTAATATTAATTAGGACCCTGCTGCAAATTCCCACACAGGAACCTGTATGGGATCCCGTACGGGATCCCACACGGGATCCCACGTGGTGTTTTCGTACAGGGAACCCGTACGGGTTCCTGTATGGGAACCCATACGGGTTCCTGTATGGGATCCCGTACGGGATCCCACGTGGTGTCCCGTACGGGTTCCCATACGGGATCCCATACAGGTTCCTGTGTGGGAATTTATCCCTGTGTGGGAATATTATTAATCATATAATATTATTGCAATTTTCTGTAAACACATTTTTGTAAGACGTAAAATGATAACATAATAAAAAAGTTTAATAAAAAAAACATTAAGATATTGCGTTTAATTAAGTTTAACTAAGAACTGTGTATTAAATATTTCACGCCATTTTGCGAGGCCGGGACTCACGTTGAAAAACAATACTTTTGACTTCAGATAACATTTTCAAAAAAACGTTGACAATAGTGATTAATGATTTATTTTCTCACGAAAGTGTAGATACAAATGAAAAAAATTAGAAGTTTCACATTGGTTTTGATTCAATCGTGATTAGCTTATTAAGGTCAAGTGTCACACCGACCGAGCGGCCATGAGTGCGAGAGAGATAGCTGATTTGCAGATTTCCAATGATTTCTGAAACGGTTGATTTTTGGGAAAAAAGAAAAGAAACACGTTCCGCTCTGTTGAACGACGAACAACGGCTTTCTCTTCTTTTGCCCGGAATATGTTGCGTCTAAGAGAAAACTTGGCAGTAGGATTTTTACCGACTGGACGTGTGACACATTGCCTTAAGCGCTGTCTCAAAAATTAAGCTACCCACATTGCCCCACACAGGTTCCCATGCAGGTTCCTGTACAGGAATTTATTTTCTGCATTCTCCCGTACAGGATCCCGTACAGGATTCAGCATCCCACGTTGCCCCACACCGGTTCCCATGCAGTTCCTGTACAGGAATTCATTTCCTGCGTTCTCCCGTACAGGATTCAGCTTCCCACGTTGCCCCACACAGGTTCCCATGCAGGTTCCCGTACAGGAATTTATTTCCTGCGTTCTCCCGTACAGGGTCCCGTACAGGATTCAGCTTCCACGTTGCCCCACACAGGTTCCCATGCAGGTTCTCGTACAGGAATTTATTTCCTGCGTTCTCCCGTACTGGATCCCGTACACGATTCAGCTTCCCACGTTGCCCCACACAGGTTCCCATGTAGGTTCCTGTACAAGAATTTATTTTCTGCATTCTCCCGTACAGGATCCCGTACAGGATTCAGCATCCCACGTTGCCCCACACCGGTTCCCATGCAGTTCCTGTACAGGAATTTATTTCCTGCGTTCTCCCGTACAGGATCTCGTACAGGATTCAGCTTCCCACGTTGCCCCACACAGGTTCCCATGCAGGTTCTCGTACAGGAATGTATTTCCTGCGTTCTCCCGTACTGGATCCCGTACAGGATTCAGCTTCCCACGTTGCCCCACACAGGTTCCCATGCAGATTCCCGTAGAGGAATTTATTTCCCGCGTTCTCCCGTACAGGATCCCGTACAGGATTCAGCTTCCCACGTTACCCCACACAGGTTCCCATGCAGGTTCCCGTACAGGAATTTATTTCCTGTGTTCTCCCGTACAGGATCCCGTACAGGATTCAGCTTCCCACGTTGCCCCACACAGGTTCCCATGTAGGTTCCTGTACAAGAATTTATTTTCTGCATTCTCCCGTACAGGATCCCGTACAGGATTCAGCATCCCACGTTGCCCCACACCGGTTCCCATGCAGTTCCTGTACAGGAATTTATTTCCTGCGTTCTCCCGTACAGGATCTCGTACAGGATTCAGCTTCCCACGTTGCCCCACACAGGTTCCCATGCAGGTTCTCGTACAGGAATTTATTTCCTGCGTTCTCCCGTACTGGATCCCGTACAGGATTCAGCTTCCCACGTTGCCCCACACAGGTTCCCATGCAGATTCCCGTAGAGGAATTTATTTCCCGCGTTCTCCCGTACAGGATCCCGTACAGGATTCAGCTTCCCACGTTGCCCCACACAGGTTCCCATGCAGGTTCCCGTACAGGAATTTATTTCCTGTGTTCTCCCGTAGAGGATCCCGTACAGGATTCAGCTTCCCACGTTGCCCCACACAGGTTCCCATACAGGAAACCGTACGGAATCCCACATTTTCCTTGGCTGTCCCATGCTTTCCCACACATTCCCACACTAAAACCCGTACGGGAATTTGCAGCAGGGGAGAGCTCTAAAGGTGCGTCCAGAGAAACAATTTCGTCAAATACAATGGTCCGCGAAAACTAATGCGAGCGTACAACATTTTGTATGAATTCGTCTTCACCTATATAATAAAAATAGTGATTAAATAATTATAAAAATAAATCCCATCGCAACTATCATACTTAAAAGTGTCATCTATATTCAAGTGGCTCGGTAGCCCATGACGGTAGCAGGTCAACGTGGTAAGCTAAAGTGTGTTCGAATCTCTTTACGGGCGCCAAATTTTTATCCAATTTTTTAATTCCTCATTTTAATCCGTTTAAAAAAATGTGGTCAATCTAATAATGATAATAATAGTGCATTATCAATTCATCATCTCGGGGATTAATTACATGAATATGATAATAATTATAACGACGATAGTAATAATAATTGGTAAATATAATTAACTTCAATTTATCTATGGATGTTTAGCCATTTCAACATCTATCAAAACAATGCACAAATTCATAATACATTTTCCGTGGGCTTTTATACCATAATACTTTTAATTCGGACTTTTGAAAAATTTGCATTCAAGTTATCACATACAACATATTTAGGCAATCTATATCTATATAAATGAATGTTTCTCTATTTGGCAATGTATCACATTGCCAACAAACGTCTGTAAAATCATAGCAACCACAGACAAACTCATTCACAAAGTTTTCCAAAATACCGCACAGAATTACAAAAAGCATCTGTGGCTAAGTGCACGTGCTATATTAGCAACCGAAAACAAAGATGTCAATGCCATCAATGTCAGCATTCATAACGAAATACCAGGCGAAGCAACAACGTATAAGTCCATGGATACTGTAATGATTCAAGACGAAGTTATCAATTATCCAAATAAATTCTTGAATTCATTTGATTTCCCAGGCATGCCGCCGCACGTTTTAACATTGAAAATTGTCGAGCCTATCATTCTTCTCCGAAACATCAATCCACCATGACTTTCCAGCGGTATCAGGCTTTCAGTGAAAAAGATGATGAGCAGTATCATCGAAGCTACAATTTTGAATGGAAAATTTAAAGCAGAAGATGTACTGTTACCACGCATCCCAATGATTCCGACAGGTATGCCATTCGAATTCAAGCGTTTGCAGTTTCTGGTGCGACTCGCATTTGCATGACCATCACCAAAGTACCGGGACAATGGCTAAAAGTGTATAGATTAAATTTGGAAAAGCCATGCTTCTCACATGGACAGCTGTATGTGGCCTGCTCACGCGATGGAAAACCTTCTGATTTATTCGCGTACGCACTAAACGGAAAAACAAAAAGTATTATGTATCCAAAAACACTGCAATAGACAGAATCAAAACACAGAAAAATTCATTTTTTGAATGGCATTGCAACGCATCCCGGGTACAGCTAATTATATGTATATAAAATATTGTAAGACTTTATTTTTATTTTTCAAATAAAAAAGTTAATGAATTATGACATGGCAAATCCATGCAAATGTTATTTTGGGAACGACGTAAAAACTTGTAATTAGATCGAGTTGACTATTGTGGACTGCGATCAAACAATTCAATGTAGTAGCGCTATTGGAGACGTCATTTATGCGGTTTGGTTAGTAAAAGAGCATGTGTAAATTTTTATTTAAATCGACAATAAAGATTTTCCTCCACAAATTGAATGCATCCTTTTCACGTGCAGAGGAGCGGTTAAGCTCAGCCGCAAATACCGGACCTCACTTAAGGAGTCAGATTGAAAAGTTCGATACGTGCTAATACTATTTCAAGTCGAGCGTATCGTTCTTATTGAGGTGTTATTAACGTTCCGTTTTTAGCTCCGATAAAGTTACACGTATTAATCTCGATGATGTGAAACTTCGTTGAGACGCTGAATCAGACGAAGAGTGAGTACACATCAGCCATTGCTTCATCTATTTCATGAATTCGGACAAATGTACAGTTATTGAGTGTGGGTTATGTAGTTGAGCCGGCTATTAATCGGCCATCTGCATTTAAGGGATTAAAGAAGTAAGTTTACGTTAATCTTTACATTTTATCGTAAAAGAAGTTTTGAGGCTTTTATCGAAATTTGGGGAATTTACCGCATTCGGGCACAAGAAAGTGATTTTGCTTGGTCGAGACATACGGGTGGATTTAAGGTGCGCTATTGAGGGTCCAATTTGAAGAAGGGGGAGTGAAAGCATTTTGCACAAACTCGACATGACGACTTTTATTACGGTGTACCTATTACTCGTGCAGCGACGTAACACACCCAAGTCTCGACTTTTCGAAAGCGCACTTGAGGGGTTAAATGAAAAAAAAATCATTGCGGATGTTCCGTTTCGAAATGCAAATTTCATTTTTGTTTAGTTTTTTGTAGTTTCGTTTTTTATAGAAATCTTTACGTTTTCGGGCGTGGAAAAAGTGCGTGGAAACGTGACAACAGTAAAATTCGATTAGAAGGTTCTATTAGAAAAGTGACATGCAACATTACACTAAATTGGTCGTGCGTACTTATGTGAATAATGGTAAATTAACTTTTTTTGTGCGGAGAAGCAGAATCCGCATTTCGGAACTTGCACTGAAGGGGTGGCCATGCTAAAGTGGCCATGCTACTGCAAGAACTGTCGGCGGCTGTATCCAATTTTATATTGGACTGTTATAATAGAAAATTAATTCAAAGGGTGAACCCATCGTCTCGAAATGAGGTGTAACCAAGGGCAATTTCGTAGTTCCATCGGTTTCTAGGGCTTCAAACAGACATTGGTACATCCAAATTTGTCATCGATTTCATCCCATTTTCGATGAAACCGAATGGATATTGTCGGCGGTGGAGCGCGAACGATGATAGTATCATCGTTTATATGAAAATGATAAATTTAGATTTTATCCTATTTTTGGTCAGAGCGAACGAAGCATTTCACCGGTGCTAGAAGACACCAGTTTAATCATGGAATCGTTCTCTACGTGACAAAGATGAAATCAACGTCAGTGTTTCGGCACGAGTTTGAACCCCTTCGACCATACTTATCATTGAATTTATCGATTTCATTTTATGTTGACGTAATACGCCCCGAGACGTGCGAAGTGCTTTACTGGAACGAAGCTTGAGTCATTATCCGCTGACACCAAGAGAATAAAGATGGAATCGATGCTCCGAAGGTTTTTCGCATATTCTACCAGACATTGCAAAGATCATTCGCCCAAATTCATTCTCGATTTCATCTTATTTCTGGTCAGAGCGAATGGATCATTTGACCGGAGCTCGAAGACACAAGTTTAATCATAGAATCATTCTTTGCGCAACAAAGACAAAATCGAGTCTGGCTCGATGTTCCGGCATGAGTTTTAACTCTCTTCGAATATACTCATCATTGAATTTATCCATTTAATTTTATTTTGAGGTAATAAGCCCCGAGATGAGTGAGGTGCGTTACTTCGACGGAGCCTGAGTCATTATCCGCTGAGACCAAGAGAATAAAGATGAAATCGATCCTCCGAACGATTTTCGCATATTCTATCAGACATTGTTTGAGTATCACAATATCATTGTTTGATATTCATTAAGAAGTTCCAACGTAGAATTATTACCTGGTCTCGAATCTATTCCAAAAAAATCAATAAAAACATTGAACTTACCTCGTAAAACCGAAATCAAAAACACAGAAACAATGACGACGTTAGGAACAAACCAGTTAATCTCCCTTAAAGATGCCATAAGTTGCGTCCCCGAATTCGATGGAAAAAATATCCCTTTGTCAGAATTTATCACTGGGTGCGAAGATGCAAAAGATATACTTCCTCCCGAAGCTGAAAAACATTTGGCTAAATTAGCTAGAAACAAACTAAAAGATCAAGCTAGAGAAGCGATACATGGGACAAAATTCGAAACGATAGAAGAACTCACAAAATGCCTAAAAAAATATATATTCACCGAACAAATCCGAAATGCAATTGTTAGGAGAACTCGGTACAATTTTTCGGACGAACAACGAAAATGTCGTAGATTTCATTTCAAAAATTAGAAAAAAGGCAAGAGAGATACTTGAGGCACGAAAATTAGTTAACAATGGCACAGATGATCCCGCTTTCAAGATCATGGTGAGCGATTATTGCCTAACATGTTTTAAACGGGGTTTAAAAGGGGAAATTGAACAAAGACTCCCCCAGTGTGACCAAATTGAAGTCGCTATCGAACACGCGATAAAAATCGAACGCGAGATTGATGCGCGCAAAGAATTGCAAACAACCACTGCTAAACTCAAAAAATCCATTCCAACACAACCAGTTAAAATATGCAATATTTGCAAGAAGGACAATCATTCAACCGAAGCTTGTCAATTCGGGTCCTTCACTTGGCAGATCTGCAAAAATCAAGGCCACAGTGCCATGAATGCCAAAAAGTATCAAATGAGCAAAGCTCTGTCTTCTGTCAAATTTGTAAAAAAGACCCGGTCACACCGCAGATCGATTTTATACCAACCAGAATTCCCGCTCCATAAATTGCCAATTGTGCAAAAATCCAGGACACACGGTCGATAAATGCAATTCGCAAGGCAGGTTCACAAGCTTCGCAACAGACTGGCAACGTCAGTCGGCCAGTCCTCAATGCCAAATTTGCAAAAAATCGAGCATACCGCTGATAAATGTTTCCAATTAAAAACCGAGCCGCCTAACCCCAACTCGAACATTTGTGGGTATTGCAAAAGGGTAGGGCACGTTAGCGAAAATTGTCGTACTCGCGAATTTAATAACTCGCGAAGTCAGCCGGGAAACGGCTTGAACACCCCTCGGGCGGACGCGCCGAGAGGTTCCACGATCCCAAAGCGCCCGGTGACCGCGATCTCGACATCCGCATCAAACGAAGATATCCTACCTATTCCATAGATTCGGAAAATTTCAATAAATTACCCTCGGTGTGTATCGGAGTGCTACCAGAAACGGGTAAAATATCGATGCTGTTAGACAGTGGCGCTATCCCAAATCTGATTAAAAAAAAATATACCAAAAATTTGCCAGGCACCGATGAAGAAGACATCATAAAATTAAAAGAAATATCCGAGCCACCAGTCTTCGCGTTAGGAAGCGTAATGCTGTGCATATTCGGTTTCGACACCTCATTCCATATCATACCTGACTAGGTACAAATCCCTCACCCCGGTTTATTGGGATCCCGATTCTTCTTCCAAACGAAATCCAAAGTAAACTTCGAAACGGAATGTTTCGAATGCGGAAACAAGGCATGGCCTTTCGAAATAGCAAACGAACCCAACGAGGTGATCGAAATCCCCGCGCGTTCGGAAACGACCTTCCATGTGAAAGTCGAAAACCGCACGTTAAAGGAAGGGTATATCCCGCCTCTGAAAATCCGGCAAGGGGGTGTACGCCGGCAACTGCCTTGTAACAAACACCCACGGAAAGGCCCATTTGAAGGTTTTTAATACCACAAATGATACCGTAATACTGCGCGTGCCAGTCATAAAACTACAGCAATTCGACATTGTCGGAGACCTGACAAAAATCGAATCAAATCCAGATTGCATGACAATCTCCAGTTCCAATCCTATTTCTCGCGATGCTATTCCAATTACTCACGATTCTAATCCTAATTCGGACGTAGATTGCATGACAACTACGCCGGTCCAGAGCCCAGTAGCGGCCAATCCAAAAAAATCGACAAAAAACGTCGAAATAAAACTTTGTCAACGCTCCAGCGAGAGCGATGACGAAGAAAAACCAAATAAAAACCAAAAATCAAAAACAAACCAAAACAAAAACAAATCAAAATCCGGTTGCACGACAACCTCCAGTTCTAGTTCCATCCCTCGTGATCCTTCTATTCCAGGCGTCGATTGCAAGACAATTACGTCAATCCAGAGCCCAATAGAGGCCAATCCAAAAATTTCGACGAAAAATGTCGAAATAAAACCTTGCCATCGCTTTAATGAAAGCGATGACCAAGGAAAATCAAATAAAAATTTCTGTAGCGAGGAAAGAACAAGAACAAAAACCCGCAAAAAATGAAAACAAAAACGGTCAAAATAAAAAATCAAAATCAAACAAAAACGAAAACGCGATAAGCAAAAAATCAAAATCAATCGAAAAATGAAATAATGAGAAAAACGAAAAATTGAAAACGAATCACAATCAAAACCAAAATCAAAACCTAAATGTAAAAACAATTTTAGAAACAAACGTAAATTGCGTTTCCACCTCTGAATCAACATCGCGTATAATCGAAAAAAATCCAGAGGGTCCAGAAGTAATCAAGAATCTCTTACGTCTAGACCACTTGGGAGACGAAGAATTAAAACATGTCGAAGAAATTATCGAAACGTATTCAGATCGGTTCCATATAAAAAACGAACACCTGGGAGCTACCTACGTACTCAAACATAAAATTCCTACAGTCGACGACCTCCCGATCAACACCAAACAGTATAGGTTTCCACAAGCCCTTAAAGGCGAAGTCCCGCGTCAGGTAGATGAGCTGTTAAAATCAAACATCATAAACCACTCGGAATCCCCAAATAACAGTCCTGTTTGGATAGTACCGAAAAAACCGGACTCTAACGGCAATAAACGTTGGCGGATGGTAATAGACTTCCGAGCCCTTAACGAAAAAACAATCGGCGATTCTTACCCTTCACCAAATATCACTGACATCCTGGACCAATTAGGACACGCGAACTATTTCTCCGTATTCGATTTAGCATCCAGTTTCCATCAAATAGAGATGAAGCTCGAAGATAACCAAAGACAGCCTTCTCCACGCCAAACGGGCATTACGAATTGACTCGAATGCCTTTCGGGCTCAAAAATGCTCCGGCAACCTTCCAACGCTTAATGGATGTTGTGCTCAACGGACTCCAAGAAGTATCCCTCTTTGTTTATCTTGACGATATCGTAGTTTACGCAAAAGACTTAGAAGAACACGGTGACAAAATCCACAAATTAATGGAACGATCGCGTAAAGCTAACCTCAAATTACAACCGGATAAATGCGAATTTCTCAGACCAGAAGTAAATTACCTCGGCCACATAATTGGAAAAGACGGATTAAAACCTGACCCAAATAAATTGTCAGCAGTAAAGGAATTTCCTATTCCAAAAAACGTTAAAAATATCCGCCTATTCTTGGGTTTAACAGGATATTATCGCAGGTTCATTAAGGACTTCTCAAAAATCGCAAAACCTCTAACCCATCTCTTAGAGGACAAAACCGACTTTCAATGGACGACCGAAACGCAAACAGCCTTCGAAATTCTTAAAAATAAATTATGCGAAGCTCCTATCCTCCAGTACCCCGATTTCGATAAATTATTTATTATTACGACAGGCGCTTCCGGGTACGCTTGAGGCGGAGTCCTATCGCAGGGTGAAATTGGAAAAGACAAACCCATAGCGTACACATCATGCGTATTACGCAGCGCAGCCCTTCGGTACGATACGTACGAGAAGGAAGCCATGGTAATCGTTCACGGCGTGAAGGCCTTCCGTCCTTATATCTATGGTAGAAGGTTCACGCTCGTTACCGATCATAAGCCCTTGGTTTGGTTCAGAACCGCTAAAGACGCTAACGCACGTGTGCTCAGATGGCGACTCAAACTTTCCGAATACGACTACGAACTCGTCTACAAACCCGGCCCACTTAACTCAAACGCTGACGCCCTATCGCGGAACCCGATAGGAAAATTAGAAGATGTCAAAAATATACCCAATTGTCAACAGGAACAAATCGAAAATTCAAAAACCACGTTACAAGATTTAGCACGCCAATCAGAAGAGACTAGCGATAGCGATGAGGAAAACGAAAATCCCACAACTTTCACAACTCAAGCTGAAGTCCATCCCATTCCCTGCGGAGAAAATATAAACGTTGTCACTCGCTCGCGAGCAAAAAACGATGCATCCCCGGAATTAGGAAAACCGTCACAACAAGAAAACGAAACATCTGGCAACAGCGCGATGACCAGGGTCGATGCACCTACCCCTAAACGGGTAGACGTGCACCCCAAACCCCGACACCTTGCGCGCCGCACTTGTAAACCTATAAACTACGAGGAGAGTAGCGACGAGGAAACAGAGGCCGAGATATTTGAGCCTACACGTGCCCGACGACCCAGAGAGGCTGTTCACCCCAAAACAACTGAGGGCTCTAGCCAGCACAAAGCACGTCCTATCCCTTAATCCAAAAAATACGCCGATCCTAACTCCGATGATTTGACAAATTCAGATACCAGTTCTCATGATCCATTAACTTCCGAAGACGAAGATCCTCCTGCAAAGGAACCAACAATGTCAAAATTTAAATTCGCCATTTGCATTGATACGAAATAATTATTCCATTTCCGTAATGACAATTTAGTCATTTGTGACCCTGGATCACAAAAACTACAAGAAATGAATAAACTACCGTCTTGGAAAAATTTGGCAGTAGGCTAAGCCTACAGTGCAAAAATCGGAAAAAAATATTACATTGCATTAACCATCCGTGGCGAACTTCCCGAATCATTATCCTCGTTATCCGAAAACGTCAATAAGAGCGTAAAAGAATTAAAAGAAAAATGCGAAACCCTAAAAATTGAATCATTTAGTCTTTGTCACTGCCAACATGTGGAACATTTGACTTGGGAAGACATGATTAATATCATGAACGAAATATTCAAAGCCAGTCCAATAAAAATATTGATTTGTTTGGGAACATTACAGTACGTACCGATCGAAAAACGCGATTCCATTTTTTACGAGATGCACAAGTCCGCAATAGGAGGACACAAAGGTGTCTCAAAAACGTACAATAGAATTAAACATGAATATTTCTGGGGAGATTTAAAATCTGACGTTCAAAGGAGAGTGCAACAATGTCTCGAATGTCAATTAAAGAAATTAGTCAGAGTCAAAACCAAGCAACCAATGATAATTACCGATACTCCAGGTACAGTTTTAGAAAAAAATCTCGATGGATATAGTAGGTCCGATGCAACGCACTTCCAATCAAAGCAAGTACATTCTCACAATCCAAGACCACATATTCAAAAACAAATTCAACAAAATTCAAAAACAAATTCAACAAAAACAAATGTAGAACGACATATTCAAAAACAAATTCAAACACCATACTATGATATACTTATTCAACAATGAAACCAAGAACGTCAAATTCTTCAACAAATCTTCAAAATCTCTTGCGATACAAGCACTAAACAAATTTGTATATACATCAATGAAAGCTCAAAGCTATATGACAGTACTAGCCAGTGAAATAATACACGTTATCAATGTATATCTATAAAAGTAAGCCTGATCAGGTTAAAAAAATTCTATAATGAATCACCTGTCACTCGTGCGAATGAAACATACTTCATTACCTCTCGAACTCACATATTATCGAAAAGGAACACAAACAACCTACAATTCCTTGGTCCTTCCCATACTACCTCTTCTGGACACCTGGTACAAGCTCATACCCATCGCAGTCGAAACCATACCACCTACGGTTAGAGAAACCGCCGACGAAACCTACTCGGCAGTATGTCCATTCAGCACCATTTGCGTCCAATGGAATCTACCCCAAAGAAGACATCGATAACCTAGGAGAATGTATAATAATCTCCATGCTTAAGGCAGAACACCACTGTGACCCCCCTGTTTTTTTGCCATTTTTCAAGAATTTTTTTTTGTGGGAAAAAAAAGAGATATTCGAATTTTTTTTTTTTGTTTTGTTCGTTGTTTATTGAAGATACATAAAAAAAAATTTCAAATTTTTCACGCCCCATGGTGACGCTGGGGAAGCTCCCGCGTCAGGTACTGTTGCCTCTGCAGTGGTTCGCGGCACGCAGCAGAACTCTCTTCAAAGTCGATCTGAAAAAAAATACCGAGTGTTTTCGTTAATAATATGATATTTTGAAGAGAAGTACACAGGGATTTGAAAAAATATTGATTTTTAAAAAATAGGCACGCTTTTGAAATTAAAGGACGATTTTCGAGCAAAATTTCTCGTCGAAAATAGGCTATAACTTTTTTTATTATTGAGATATCGAAAAAATCCTATGTGCTTCTTTAGATAATCTAGTTTTATTGATGCAGTCCAAATTTGAAGTCGATCGGATAAAAATTGCTCGAGTTCTGCTGCGTGCCGCACTCAAAAAAGTGGTTTTGAGAAAAACGCGTTCAAAGTTTTAGGTTTGTTAATTTATGCGATAAATTGGAAAAAAAATTGTTTACCTTTAATCAGCGATGCCGGCACCATATAGCTGGCCTTCGAGAAGCAAATGATTGTCCCTAGCATCTTTTCTCGAACTTGTAGAGGCTCTTCTTGCCTCTTTTGCAGCGTCTGTGAGCGAGCGCTCCGCCAGCTCGATCCGCGCTGCGTCGGTTTCAACGCAAAAATTGAAACAATTTGGGCCGATAGTTATCGCCAACGTCTCCAAAACTTTCATGAGGCTTCTCAGGCCATCATTCGATAATAATACCGCGATATCAGCTGCAATATCGACGATTTTTTTGCTCCCGGACTGACACTTGGGGGCTATTGCCCAAACTGATTTGTTGTAGCTTTCGTTGTTGTTTTGCGTGAAGCCGCCCAAACAACGCTGCAGCAAATCGTCTCTGCTCAAATTTTCGAAGACTGGCGTAATTGCCTCCAATACTTCCTCAGGAAGAGGCGGCTTATGGCGATATTCAGAAATATTACCGCTTGCGACCGTTCGCTGCCACGAACACCACGACTCGGCTCCCTCTGGGCAATCGTCATGTTGTGGCTCACTATCTGTGGATATTTTATATTTGATAGTTGCCCAAATTGCCTTCCTCATTTTTTCAACATCATCGCTGTTCCTCCGAATAGCCAAGCCGTAATATGTGCTCAACTCGTCAATCAATTTTCCAGTGAGCTTTCCTCTGCCAGACAATCCTTTTTGTTTTTTCACGATTTCGCGGATGCGCGTCCTCATACGTTTTTGGACATGATCGATGCACTCTTTTTTTTTATCTCGAAACCGTCGTATGGATCGCTATTCGATATGCCCGACCCTGAGGCGCGCAGCTGCGCGGGACCCCGAGCGTCACGGAGCGCTGCACCGCTCCACAAAATATTCAATATCTCCGAAAATAATTATTTTTTCGACCTGGGTCCAACGGCATCTTAATCTTAAATGTATTTTAGATTTTTCTAGATGGTTTTCAAAAAATCGATTTTTTGAAGCCGTCACAGTGGTGTTGTCCCTTAAGTACTAATAGCAGCATGCTTCAAGCAGCAATATACGAACTGTACCCTGATATCTCCACTTGTCCAGAACACGACTAATCCTCAAAATGGCGTTCCTTCCCTTAAGGGGGGGGGGACCAGTTTAGACGGTTCGAAAAATCGACTTTTTTATTTCATAAATTGTTAGTAAAACTATTCAAGAATATGTTGCCAAAGTTTCAAAACAAAATTCCGATTTGTTCCGATGCTATGAGCAAGGAAAGTGAACGCCCGTCGGTTCAGTGGCGAAGCGCGCGGTAGTTAGAACGGAGCGGTCGCTCAGGTAATGCCTTATTCAGTTACCTTGCTCAATACCCCTGTACTACGGGATATTCGAGAGAGAGGGGGATTTCGGCAGATGTTCTTGATTGTAAATTCTTACAATAGAGGCGTTGGGTAGAAAGTACTCGAAGCTTTGGAATATTTCGACAGAGCGTCGAGTTTGGTCAGTTTAGCTTCGGCCTTCCTAGCGTGTGTTGAAAGTTAGAAGTAAAAATGTCAGCGTATCCGAAAGGTAATCGTGAGAACAACGAAAGACGTAGTAAGCCACGTAAGAGATCCTTCCACGGAAATCGATACACCAGGAGTCAACCAAGTGTTAGTGAAGATAAAAGTGCCAGCGCAAAAAAACTTTCGAATACTACCAGTGACAATGTAACTGTAAATCATGTAACGACAGGTTTGTCGGACATTCTTATTTGTCGAAATTGCAAACAGAATGTGAAATTTCAAGAAACTGGAAAACGTGGCTTTGGTTTCAAGCTTGTTGTCGATTGTAATTGTGGATCGAGACAAATCAATTCAGGTCCTTTAGTCAACACTGGATTTGAGATAAATCGTAGGATGGTATTTGTCATGCGGCTCTTAGGTGTTGGCAGACAAGGAATAAATTTATTTTGCAATTACATGGACATCGGCAATGGTATAGCTGAAGAAACTTACAATGGAATTTGCGCTCACATCCACGCCGCTGCGAAGGAAGTGTATGAATTCTGCTGTAAGAAAGCTGTAGAAGAAGAAAAGAAAGAGAACGAGAAACGCGAGAGACCTATTTTGAATTTGAAAGAATCTGGTGATGGAACTTGGAAAAAACGAGGTTTCAAATCACTTTTTGGTGTTACAACGCATATAGGATATTACTCCGGAAAAGTCATCGATTTGGTTGTACGAAGTAGTTACTGCCAATCATGTGTATATTGGAACAACAAATCGAAAAATTCAGCAGAATATCTAGCATGGAAAGAGGATCATGACGAAAAAAAATTGCACGAAAACATATGAAGGCTCCGCGGGAAGCATGGAAGTGGAATCTGTGAAAATGATGTTCTTGAGATCGGAGGAACTATATGGTGTAAAATACGGCAATTATATCGGTGATGGAGATTCGAAAACGTTCACAGCAGTTGTTAATTTAAATCTTTACGGTGATGAACTGACAGTTATTAAGAGTGAATGCATAGGCCATGTGCAGAAAAGGATGGGAACTCGGTTCCGGAACATCAGGAAAGCTAAAAAACTGGGCGGAAAAGGAAAATTGACAGAGGCTTTGGTGAAAAATCTCAGCACGTATGACGGCTTAGCGATTCGAAGAAATCTAAAGAGTATCGAAAACATGAAGAAGGCCATAATGGCAACTTTTTAGCACATGATATCCACAGACGACAATCCGCAACACGACAACTGTCCAGAGGGAGATGACTGTTGGTGCAAGTGGCAGCAAGCCAAAACACTGGGAACGGAGCCTGAAGCGCACCCTGCTCCATTACACCCCGACGTTCAGAAAGAAATTCTTCCAATATACGAAGATTTATCGAAAGATGATTTGCTGACGAGATGTTTAGGCGGTCATACGCAGAATGCTAATGAAAGTTTCAATTTGACCGTTTGGCGATTGGCTCCAAAGCACCTACATTGTGGCCTGAAAGTAGTCGAGGTTGCAGCATTCTTGGCTACTGCGTTATTCAATGAAGGAAACTCAGCCCTTCTGAAGCTGATGAACGGACTAAAACTTGTAGTTGGCTCGCAGAGCTTCAATTTTGCCCAGGAAATGGATGAGCGGCGCGTGAAAATACAGAATAGACGCAGCGCGTTGGAGACCAAGGAAGCTCGGCAAGCTCCTCAAGAGGAGATGCAAGCGCGAAATGATGCGTTTGAAGAAGAAGAAGGGTTGCTATATGGTGCTGGAATAGCCGATTAATCGGTGAGCAGTTTATATCATTTATTAGTGCCCTGAATTTCTCGTTTTCGGTACTTTTTTTTCCAAATGCATTTTTCTCGAAACGACTTTTTTTCAACTCGTGGAAATTTTAGCTCGACAAGTTATTGACCAATCGTTCTGAAAATTTGTGTGAATATTCTTTATTCAATTGCAATCCATATGAACTAAACTCTGGGATGATATTATTATCTAAAATATTTTTTTTTATGCAAAAAAGGTGAAAAAACATGGTATAAAAACATGACATTTTGTTCAAACACCTCAAAAACATGCAATTTTCAACTTTTTCGATCAGAGTTTAGTTCATATTCTTAGAAAATATGTTGCTAACGAAAAAAAAAAAATTGAAATGATTCCAGATAAAAATTGTGACTTCCGGATTTCCCACGAGCAGCAAACTCTGATGGCGACCGTCCATGGACAGCAGCTTCTAACTCCACTATTTCCGGCGGAAATGACTTGAAAAAATTACAACGTGTACTTCAAAACATTAATAAAATATCCTCCAAGTTTAAACAAATTCTGATTATTCCTTCCCTGTTAAAAAATTCACGAAAAACACTAAAATGTCGGCCTCCTAAACTGGTTTTCCCCATTAAGTTCGCACGAGAAGACATATCCAGATACGAAAACGAAAATTCTAATCAAGCTTAATAATTTCCTATTTATTTGATTCTCCTTCTCATTACTATTGTTCTTTTAACCTTGTCAAGTTAGATAAGACGAACTAAGTAAATAAATATCTATGCATAAAAAAGGATATATTTTATAGCAAAAAATATATATATTTATATACATATATATACATATTAAAAAAAAACAAAAAGAGAAACATTCTCATAGAAAGATCTATATATATATAATTATAAGTAACACTTATCTTCGAATATGTTTAAGTCACATTGTACGTCGATCAATGACAATGCCAATTCATACTATCGTGCTAGTATACTGTTTGATCACCACGCTCAATGACTAATCAAGCAAGACGCTTAATCCTAAAGGGGGGAGGTGTCACGTCGCGAGCAAAAGCGCATAAAATACTTCTTTTTCTCTCTCCTACTTTGTTGAAATCCGGCGAGAACGCTGGCCTACGCGATTTCCCATGGAAATCGTGAATAACCATTAAACTGAGACGGCATTCTCATTTTTCGACGCATCCTTGTATTTTCTTAGGCGTAGACATACCACAGCCAAAACGTAACCTATCGATAATAAGGGAACGTCGCGCATACATTTCATCCGACCCTCCTTATTCACTCGAATTCGACGAGAACACAGTTTTAGGCACAACTCCTCCGTAAAGTCATAAAATAAGAATTTATATAACTGCGATTCCAATGATTCGGCGAATACCCATCAACGGACCCTTAGCGCAGTCCCGAATTTCAATCCATGTGGGAACCACGAATAGACCAAGACCGCCGGAAAACTCCAGTCGACCCGGCCATAAAACTGGGCCGCACCGAAAACCAAATGCACATGGGGGGGCTACGAGGCGCATAGCGGTTGCATTATCGCGAGGCGACTCGGCGCCACGCCTTGGACTTTACATAAACAAACACGAACCCATGCGCTTTCCTCACGAAAACTCGCACGGAATAGACTCATTCCGATTGGTCTATTCATAATTAATTTCAGCGCCCAGACTCCAAGATACAAAGAACAGTCTCCCACGTCGCCCGCTCCGATTGGCTAAAAGAGAGTTAAAAAAAACGAAAACCCCCTTTTTTCTCCTACTCTACCCAAAAAGGGAAATTTGGAGAAGGAAGGTGGAGAGGACGAAAGAAAAGGAGTTCAACATCATCATCCGAACAAGAAAGATCTCTTCTGTCGACTCCAACCTTGTATCGAAATTCGTACCTCTGTTCCGCGTCTAATAATCTAACTCTGTTTCTCGATCATTCATTTCCATTTCTATTTACTTCAAAAAGTATTGTGAATCTGTTCGGCGCTCTTCACTCTCGCGAATTGACCAACTGACCCATCTGCGGCAACATTGTAAACACAGCGTGTGTGCGGCCCATCGACTACCATTGTACAAGCGAGCGTAACAGGCCGAGAGCTAAGGCCCCTTCATCCGAGTCCGAAGGACCGTCATTCAGCAAACGTAAGCTAATTGCACCATTTTTTGTATCTTTTTCTTAATCCGCCGAACTGTATTCTTCCCATGTTTCCGACCGGCCAACTGGATGGTACTCGGTAATAAACGACAATTTGTAAATGGTAACTACATCTGTCGCAATCACTCACATAGCTCTTGACCATCTAGGCACTCGAGACCTAGAACACCCGTTCCACACATTCCCCTTTTTACCCTTATCCCGTGCTATTGCGCTTGGCGTAGGCAAGAAAGATGGAAACAAAAGTTTATGCTCTCATCCCTTCCAGATGTGACAATTGCTAAGATCATTCGCCCGAATTCGGTTTTGATTTCATCATTTCAGGTCAGAGCGAATGCTCGACCGGAAATAAGGATCAGAGCTCGAAGATACAATTTTAATCATAGAATCACTCTCTACGCGACCAAGATGAAATCAACGTCTGACTTGATGTTTCGGCATGAGTTGTAAGTCTCTTCGAACATATTCATGGAGCCTTAATAAATACAGATGAGGTCGATGCTCCGAACGGTTTTCGCATATTCTATTAGACATTGCTAAGATCATTCGCCCAAATTCGTTTTCGATCTTATCATCTTATTTCCGGTCAGAGCGAATGAATTATTTGACCGGTGCTCGAAGATACAAGTTTAATCATAAAATCATTCTTTACGCGACAAAGATGAAATTAACGTCTAGCTCGATGTTTCGGCATGAGTTTTAACCCTCTTCGAACATACTCATCATTGAATTTATCGTTTTCATTTTATTTTGGCGTAATACGCCCCGATAGGTGTGTGGTGCGTTATTGAAACGGAACCTTTATTGTCGATTCAAATAAAAAGTTACGCTTGCTCTTTTACTAACCAAACCTCTTAAATGACGTCTCCCAATACCGTTCTGACATTGAATTGTTTAATCGCAGACCAAAATAGTTAATCCAAATTTATTACAAGTTCTTACGTCGTTCACAAAATAAAATTGGAACACATTGCGCATCGAGTATGACCCCTTAAATAAAGCATTTAACCACCGCGTCATAAAGAAATCACTTTCACGTACGCGAGAAGGGTTGGTTCAGTCGATTTTTGGTCAATTCCCCGAATCCGTTCAGGTAAGACGCAAGTCGGCTACGTTTCAACTTGCCCCGTTAAATGGGGCTTTCGAAAGGCGAAACCTGGCCGCACTGCTTCAGAGGATTGGAAGATTAAGTCTAAGTGATATTGAGTCTATTTAAGTATAATTCCAAGATCGTCACTCGCTTACCTCCCAATTAAACCCCTTAAGCGTTGTTTTCGAAAGTCAAAATCTATCCTTTGCGCTTTCACTCCCCCAAAACCGAAAGATGCACCGCATTCATTTTTGATAAAAAAAAGACAAATTTAACAGAAATAGCCCACCACAATATTATACCTTAAATAAGCTTCCACGGTCGAAATAAAAGTTAAACCGCTGTTTTGCACGTAAAAAGAACATATCATTTCATGCATGCTTATTCCATTCTATACTCTCAGAAACTCTATTAAACTGTTCATTTGATAAACCGCAAATATTTTACCTTCCTTTATTTAGCCCCTGCAATTCGGTTCCCACCCCCCCCCCCCCCCCCCGCCCTAGTACCCTATTTCGTGAAAATACTGTAGTTCAATTCGAAATAAGATTCGCGCTTACTCTTCTCCTACTTGAACCCCTTGAATCATGTTGTCGATAATCAAGATCTAGCTAAGGAGCTTTCTCGCACCCTAAAATGGAACGTCCACCGCGTTGGACGAAGTTGTCGGATTCGTTTTCAGCCAAAAAATCTGTACGCGTTCCTTCTTGCAATTTAACCCCTTAAACCATGTCCTAAATCGCTTTCTCTTGGTGAGAAACTTTAAGATGACCTCACTTCCTGAGAATTTTTAAGGACGCATGAATTTTTTTATCGACACGCATTCTTTGTTTTCGCATTTGACCCCTTAAATCAAGTTTCGAAAAATAGCGAACCGGTTTTTAAGTTCCGCAAACGGTACATCCACCCAGCGCGGTTCGAGGCCAGTCGTCGGTGAAAGGTGCACAAGATGTGCACCTTTGGATCCCTTGTGTCTTTCGCTTCACGTCTCAGTGCCTTCGCCACTTCCCCTTTGTCTGTCACGCAGTCCAGGTCGAGTATGTTCACCTGTACGTTGGAGGTCCGACCCCATACCTGTGCATCCCCTCCCAGGACTCGCCATAGTTCTATCTGTCGTCCGCCCCGCTTTTTACACGGAGCAGAACACCTCCGCCCTTCGTCATTCGATAGCCGTTGACCTGCACCTTTTCGATACCCGGGTCAACGACTTTCAACACCGGGTCCCCAGGTCCACCTCAACACCGGGTCCCCGGGTTCTTCGGCCCCCATCTTCCCTCATTGCTGTCGCTGCCGTGGGCGTTTTTGTCTGCTGTAGGTCCTGTTCGTCAGCCGGCTTTGCCTTGGCCTTCTGTTTCCGCTTCACTGTCTGCCACGGGGTAAGCTCAGCTCCCTCCGTCGCCTTTTGGGTGTCTGCGTAAAATCCGGACTTGAGCCTGTGGTTTAGCGTCTGTGGCGCCGCCAGTCTATCCACGCCAGATTCGCGTTCAACAGTCCCGAGCACATGCATTCTGTAGCATTCGTCTCCTTCCTCGTCCACCGCCTCCCTGATCTTTGTCATATTTGTAGTGATGACGACGCTTATGTTTCTCTGAACACACGCCTTCTCCTCCATCAACACTATGCACTCTCAGATCCGCCGCAGCTGCGCCCGCAGCGCCCGCATTTTCGACGGAAGGCAGCTTGGATATACCAAAGTGCCCTGCTCACTCTGTCGCGCCTCTACTCTCGGGCTACGACATAGTTTCCTCAACTAATATTGCCAGAGCCTAGCGGAGACAGCCTCTATAAACTTTACAAAAGTATCGAGAATTTCGTCTAAAGTATGCACGCTACATAACAGAATGTAAGAGATCGAAGGAGTTGGGGTAGATTTTTTAAGAGACTCGCGAAGGCATTTCTGATAGTACAAACTCCTTCTTCATTCTTCAACGCTGTACTCGTCATTGCAGAATATTGAGTATTCGGCAATGAGTATTCGGCATGAGCGTACAATCTTTTATCTTCACTGACTGACGGATTAATCACGAAATCTCAGAAACTATAAAGCCTACAAACTTGAAATTTAGCAAGTAAGTTTTTTTAAGGTGTAGACATCTATTAGGAAAGTATTTTACGAAAGGACGAATTAAGGAGGTGAAATGGGAGGTGAAAGTTAGTATGGAAATTTAAAAAAATCTGATCGATTTACATGAAATTTGTTACCCGTACTCCTTGACACAGTGAATGAAACACGCATTTCAGCGTTTTTAGAAATTCAACCCCTAAGGGAAGAAAGGGAATGTCAAAGTTTATATGGAATTTTTTTTAGGAAATTCAATCCTTAAGAGGGAAAGGAGGTAGCAGAGTTTGTATGGTAAAAGATAAAACAGTTTTGTGACTGACTGACTGATATATATACAACGCACACTTAAAACCGCTGAAGATAGAAACATGAAATCTGGAAGATATGTTCCGCATAAGGTGTAGAGGTGCATTAAGTGAGGATTTTTCGAAAGTCAACTCAAACGGGGTGAAATGGGGTATAAAAGTTTGTATGGAAAATTGTAATCCTTGCGTGTATCAACTTGAAACTTGGACCATATGTTCGTTAGAAGGTGTAGAGGTGACTAAGAAAGGATTTTTCGATAATCCATCCTTAAGTGCATGAAATGGGGTGTAAAAGTTTATATGGAAAATTGTATTCTTTGCGTGTATGAACTTGAAACTTGGTATATGCAATATATTCTTTAAACCAAATAATAAAACGCATATTTTAGGATTTAAAAAAACAACCGGCAATTAGGGGTGCAACGGGGTGTTGAAGTTTGTATGGAAAAATCGAATTCCTTGCTTTTATCTCAATGAAATTCAGATAAAAGGCCAATGAAATTCCTTGGCCTTATATACGCGATTTCGCCGATTTTCGAACGTACTTTTCTAGACGCGGTTAAAAAAAAATGACGCATATATTGACAACATTTTTTTTACAGATCATTTATGCACATGGTTAAGTATATGTAAAAAAAATCAGAAATATTAACAAATAGCGGAGATATAACATAATGAAGCAATGTATTTTTTTTGCGCGCGCGTTAATGGTGAAAGTTCTCGGCATCGATGTGGGTGTCTGAAAAAAATGAACATTTTTATAATTGCATAATGAATGTATCTTCAGTGTGAACCAACAATATTATTTTTTTTTTAATTATTACAATAAAAATTCGAAACTTAAAATTTTTTACTCAATTTTCTGTCGGTATTTTATTTTTTTAATTTTTTTGTGTCATTGAAATTTTTGTTTCTGTGGTTCACACGATAGGTGATGATACGAAGAATATGTTGTAAAAATTTCAAAGCGCTCTGAACCTTCGTTCAAGAGTTAGAACTTTCACAAGGTTCAAAAAAGTGAATCGTGGAAAAACGGCTTTGAAGTTGGCGGTCGGGCGCGCCGCGCCGTATCTATTATAAATGCAATCTTCCCTTATTTAATAGCATAATGGAATTTTTCAATTCTGTAAAGCTTAAAATATTCCTAACCGTTCAGGCTAATGGAATCAAAAATAATTAAAAAAAATGAAAAATTTTGAAATTTTTGCGTACACAAGGCCTGAAGGCCTTCTTTGATGAGAAAAGTTTTTGGAGAGAGTTGGTCTCCATGCCAAATTTTAAAGGTTTTGCCAGTTATCATATCCTAGACTAAGTGGATAAGCCATATGGGGAATTTTTTTTATTTAGTTTATAAATGAGTCCTTTTAACCATATAGAGTCGAACGCTCTTTCCAAATCGAGGAGGGCAGCGCCTACCAGATTTCCGTTATGGATTTGGGTGTTAAGGTCAGAGGTAAATTTATGGATAGCGTGGGTAGTGGAGTGCCCGTACTTGAATCCGAATTGATTGTCCAGGATTATGTCGTGTAAATTAACGAAGAAATTAATGCGTTGGTTGATGACGGCCTCGTACACCTTGCTTAGGCTAGGCGTGAGGCTGATCGGTCGGTAACTAGTGGGATCAGATAGAATTTTGTCTTCTTTTGTGGATCGGGAAGACTTTTGCGTTTTTCCAGATTTGCGGGAAGTATGAGTTGTTCAGCGCGTTGTTCATGAGGGTTAGTATCGCGCTTGTGATGTTGACAGGTACATGCTTTTGGACTATTGGAGCTAAGCGGTCGAGGCCCGACGATGTTTTGTTGGGCAGAGAGTGTAGTATTTTTTTAGTTGTGGGAGCGTGCAGAATATTGGTGGTTCGCCTTCAGGGGTGTGGGTGTTATTCGGGTTGTGAGCTGGGTTGTCGTCATTGAAGCGCATATGGGTGGTGGTGTTTGCGCGTTGGGTGTCAAAATTAGCGAGTATTTGATCAGTTTTGGTTTCGACTATGTGTCTTAATCTGGATCCCTGGTTGACGTGACGTAGAGTTGATAGTTTCGTAGTAGGCGCCAAGGATGTTAAGTTTGTGCTGTTGGGTATAAGCCGAGTATATTTCGCGAGATGAGATTATCCAGGGCTATATCACTATTTCTTAAGGCGGTGACATTATTGGCGTGAACTGTTAATTTTTCGATTTTAGTGTATTGACGTTGCCTGAAGAGCTGATTAATTTTCGGGAAGAAGGAATCAGTTTTGCGATGGTCTATGGACTTTAATTTGGATGACCAAAAGGATTGGGTGGCTTTGTTGAACTCTAGTTGTAATATTTTCTTGACTTGATGGAGAAGGGTTTTAATCTTGATCGAATATGGACGGCTAGTTGTGGGGTCAGTTTTGCGGGCTCGGTGGAGCAGCGAGATGAGGCAGGTTTTGTGTTTTTGGAATTTCTTTATTTTTGATTTTGATAGATACGGTCGATTCAATGGTCTTGTATATGGTGTCAGTGAGGTTAGAGAGGGAATCGTCAATTTCTTGGAATGTAAGGTTGCGGTTGCTGGGTATTGGGGTTTGGAAGTTGCGTTTGAGGTTTGACTGGAATGTTTTCCATTTTGTACATTTATATCGAAAGATTTTGGTGTCACTGGGTGGATTGAGGGCGGGAGCCGCGGTGTCGGTAAGGCTTAGCTTGAACTTGAGCGCGTCGTGGTCGCTATCGTATGGGGCTGTATCAATGTGGGTACCACCTGATCCTGAGATGTTGAGTGTCTACGAGGCATACATCAAGAAACGTATTTGCTGATTTTAATGTTGGGGTTAGTGGGACGAAGAGCTTAAGGCGGTACGTGAGATTTTCCTTGGTCTCCCATTGTGTGAAGTATCTACCGCGTTGATTATTTGCTCAGTCGCCCTAAGTTTTTCGTCTTGTGTTGAGATCTCCGGCTAGGATATAATAGTTATTGGGATGATGAAGATTTAGGGCCTCAAAAAGAGAGTTGAGTTCTTTAGGGAAGAGATTTCTGTTGTCATTTGTGGCGTAAGCGCTGATGAAGTAAAGCTTCGGATAATTAGGTAGGTAGAGATTAATAATGGTGAACTCTAATATTTCATTTTTGATCGAAGATGGGTGAGAGATTAGGGAGAATGAGAGGTTCCTTTTGATAATAATGCTGTGCCCCAGGCTTGGCTGTAATTGGGTCGGTCGGTTCGGAGGATGGTGAGCTGTTTAAGTGTAAACCTGTGATTATTACTAAGTTTAGTTTCTGAGATGAAGGCAATATCTATGTGGTGATGGTTAATGAATTCGGATAATTCGTACCGCTTGTGGTTGGCAATTAACGAGTTAACGTTGATTACCGTAATATTGAGGGAGTGTGGATTTTTATGGTTTGAGGCCATTGTTGGGAAAGTCAGGGAAGACTGCAGACATCATAAAATCAATTTTGGGTGAGTTAGAGGTAACTTGCGTGGAAATAAGCTTAAGTTGGGATGATATGATGCCGGCGATCTCGTTCTTCAGGTCAATGGCCCAATCAGGAGGTTGGAGCGGCGGTGGGCTGGCTTGATTGAAGAGATGGTTCGTGTGAGGCTGCGAGATGTTAGGCGGTTGGCGTGGCTCGGCTCCTGGTGCTGATGGCGCGGCCCAGTCTCTTTGGGGCAGTCTGGGTGGTAGCTGAGTGCCTGCTGCTTGTGCGTATGAAGAGTGCTCGTTGATGTAACGAGAGATGCTCGTTATTTTTTATATGTTCGCGGCGTTCTGTTGGTTGGCCAGATCCTTTTTTGTTTTGAGGGCGAATTTGAGATAACCGGCCACCCGGCGTCATATAAAGGGTGCCCTTTATATGACGCCAGATGCCCGGTTTGGTTGCAATTGGCGCATTTAAGGGTGTCTTTATCGGCGCCTTTGGCTATTGAGCATTTTCCAGGCTCGTGATTGGCGGCGCATTAGACGCAGCGAAACTCTAGCATGCAGTTTTTGCTCGCGTGTTCTGCTCGTTGGCACTTTTTGTACTGGAATAGATTGGGTTTGATTAATTTTTCCCACCTGATTTTTTGATATGCCAGGTACTTTATTTTGAGTAATTCAGATGTGTTGCTGCTGGGCGACACTTGCACCAGATGGTGGTACTTTTCCGGGTGGGTGGCGCTGTAGTGGAGCCGCGAGACCCGGCTGATCTCGAGGTTCTGCAAGTTGAGGGATTTCATTTCCTCGGAGATTTCGTTGACGTCGAAGGGCCCCTTGATCCCTTTTATTATAAAGGATTTGTCCGGCAGTAGCGCTCGTATTGCTGAGAAGGAAGGGATGGAATTCGCCTCGATGGTATGGTTGTTGTGGTGTACTCACGAAGTACGCCAAATACATATATAATTGGTCGTTTATTAACAATGGTAAATACAGACTAAGAGAGTCACGATACGATCGATAGAAGCATAGACAACGGAATGATCTTGTGAGCCGGGAGCGTGATACGCTGAACCGTCGCATGAACGCGCGTAGCGCCATCTATAACGCGTTTATACGCATAGCTTAACAGACATTACATTCCTCCAACCATAATTTATTACACCCGCGATTACTAATGATCAAAGATCCAAAATTTTTCGCGGTTTCACCATGCGCGTAATACGCCTCAATATTGGAGAAACACATGTCGACGCATTATTGTCCATTTCGCTAGTATTAGCGTTTCCACAACTGAATCTTTTCGTTGGTTCATTTGCGATGAGATTATCATTGGTTTCCGCCAATGGCATTGCGTCACTTTTGTCCACACAAGGAAACACCCTATCCGGCTCCTTTATATTATTTGGTACCACCGCTAACTCATTAGTTACGGGAAATGCAGGGAATGCTTTAGGCGCAGTGATATTGTTATTACTAACTCCATTGGCCAACGATTGAACGATCGAACTCCGAAAACTATTCCCAAAGCTTCGCGATCTAGCTGTGAATAGTCCCGTTCCGCGGACGTTAATGTCCTTGACGCAAAAGAAATCGGCTTTCCGTCACCATTCGGAAACGTATGCGATAAGACTGCACCGAGTCCCACCGGGGACGCGTCGCACGCAATCTTAACTGGCAATTCCGGATTATAATGTGCCAGTATCTCGTGTGAAACCAGCAGTTGCTTTGCCAATTTAAAAGCTTTTTCTCGATCGCTCGTCCATTTCCAAGGAGTCGATTGTTTCAACAATTCGTACAATGGGTTGATTACCGTAGCATAGTCTTTTATAAATTTCGAATAGTAATTTATCATACCTAGAAATGATTTTAACTGCAACACATATATGGGTGTAGACACGTCCAAAATCGCCTGGAATTTTTTCCTATCGGCTCTGATGCCTTGTGCATCGATGACAAATCCCAAAAATTGCACACTTTTGCAAAAAATTCGCATTTTTTCTTTTTGAACAGTCAGTCCGCATTCTTTAAAACGACTCAAGACCGCTCTAAGTCTTTCGAGATGTTCTCTGTTTGTCGAACCTGAAATCAAAATATCGTCAAAAAAAGATACAACTCCTTCTACGCCGTGCAATATACTCTCTATCTCTCGTTGAAAAAGTCCTGGTGCTGACGCCAAACCAAAACACATACGCTTGTACATAAAAAGGCCCTTGTGCGTCGAAATACTTGTTAAAGATTGAGAGTTTGCATCGAGCTCCACTTGTTGATAGGCACTAGATAAATCTAGTTTCGAAAAGATTTTACCTCCATTTAGAGTAGCTAACAGGTATTGAACACGAGGGATCGGATGTCGATCGATCAAAAAATTCGGATTCACTGTAATTTTATAATCTCCACAAATTCGAATTTCCCCATTTCTTTTTAAAACTGGCACAATCGGAGTAGCCCATTGGCTTGATTCGACCGGTATAAGAATTTGTTCCGACACCAATCTCTCGAGTTCTTTCTCCTGCTCGTAGAATTCATGGTCAAACTGGCAATATTTTTAAATTTGTTAAAATCGCGAAAAGAAATTGCAGAAATTGGAGTGCCCGTGTCAAGTTCAAAATGTATGTTCTCGTCTTGTACGACGACGTAAATTATTATAGGCTCATCATCTACCAATTCCTCACTCGTATCCCGTACCGATTCGACACTCTCGTTCAAACAAAACAGGCAATCAAAACCCCCTTCAAGGTCTTGAATTTCGTCAACACAATTGTGTCTCTCTTTTCCTTTGCTCGGATTGTACGGCTTGCGATTATTATGATTTTCATTCGAGCTTGGTTTGCTTACCTTATTTCTAAAAACCCGTGCCAAATGACCTTCCCTATCACACAAGTTACATTTATACGACTTATAAATACATTCCGCTGATACGTGGTTTAGCTTGCCGCAACAAAAACATTTCTTTTTTTTATTACTCTTAACAGGAAGTTTACTTATCACATTTTTTTTCTTGTCGCCTACGAAGTTTAGAGCTACGCTACTCCCAGATGACGACCCCATCACTGCGGCATCCCTTGACGCAGATTCAATAGCACCGGCTCGTTCGATACACCTGGCGTAGCTGACATCTTGCTCTCCGAGAAGACGTTTCTTAATGGCGTCACTCCGTAGACCCCAAACGAATTGATCCCGGAGCGAACTCTCGAGATTTGCTCCGAACTCGCAATACGTAGATAGCTGCTTCAATTGTGCGAGGTATTGTTTAAAATCCTCCCCTTCCTTCTGACGACATTCCTTGAATTAGTACCGCGCCGTTATCACACTCGGCTTCGGTTGAAGGTGGTCCTTCATGACCCGCCTTAGCTCGTCCAATGTCTTCGAACTAGGCAATTCCGGTGTACAGAGGTCTCGCAATAGTGAATACCCTTCCTTACCCAGCAGCGTAATGAGTAGAGCGATCGCTTTATTAGCCGGAACCTCGTTGGCTATAATATATTGGTCGAGGCGCTCACTCCATAGCGACCAATCGTCCGACAAGTTAAATTCTTTCAGGTTGCCAAATCCACCCGAGCGTACCTGGCTACCGCCCGTGGCTGACGACTGTGAGGCTGTTGCCAATGACTGTGATCTGCTTAGCAATCCTTCCATTTGCTGGTTTTGCTGTTCCAGGAGATCGTACTGCTTCCGCTGCTCAACTAATTGCTGTTTCAACTGCGTCATCTCATCCGACTGCTTTTGTTGCTCAAACACAATTTGTTGGCCCTGATGGTGCAACTGTTTTTGCATCTCGATCATCGTATGTCTCATTTTCTCAATTTCCTCCCTGTCTGATTTTCCTTTACCACCATCCGCCATGATGATATACGATTAAACGACCACGTGTTGCGTTACCCCTCTCTCTTTTTCTTTTATACTATCAGGGACCCTTTGTCCACTTTACCAAAGAAAAAGAACGCACACTTTCTTTATCCATTGTCCTCGTCGCCAATTGTGGTGTACTCCCGAAGTACGCCAAATACTTATATAATTGGTCGTTTATTAACAATGGTAAATACAGACTAAAAGAGTCACGATACGATCGATAGAAGCGTAGACAACGGAATGATCTTGTGAGCCGGGAGCGTGGTACGCTGAACCATCGCATGAACGCGCGTAGCGCCATCTATAACGCGTTTATACGCTTAGCTTAACAGACATTACAATTGTGATCGTCACTCTGGTAAATGGTGAAGGCGTTTTTTTCGATGTTATTGGCCGTGAGCAATTTTATTATTTCCATGACATTGGAGCCTTGGGTAAATAATGGCGGGGGCCTGACATGTTTGGGCCTGGGTGGCCCGATTGGGTCAGCATGGGTGCTGATTGCCGCATCGTCCATGTCGCTGGCTTCGCTGAGAGCAACGAATTGATTCTTCGTGTTGGTCATGAAGTTCTCATTTATATCGATCTGTTGCTTCGGTCGGTAAGTTTTTTTTTTTTTGGTCTTAGCCAATTTCGTGGATTCGTTGGATAATTTGGATGCTTGCGCCTCGGCGCTGGTGGATGGCATTGAAGCGCTCGGTGTAGATAAGCGCGCTCGCGCTAAGTTGGGTGCCACTGACATAGCTGAGTGGATTCGGTTTTCTTGAATTTCTTTCATGGACCCTTTGTAGAGCCTGTCGAGTTGCGCCGAATTTAATTTCGGCACTTTTCTATTCTGCTGGAACGCGGGTGATGCGCTTGCGAGGGCGTTGATCGAGTCCACGGGGGAGATGCCGCATTTTTTACGATTCAACATGGCGGTGCATCGCTTTTTACTCGATGCGCGATGGCCACTTTTTTTTCATTCCGCACAGCACGAACACTGGCACTGGAAATCGCGCTCACTTATAGTCTTCGGATGCAAGATGCCACTTTTTTGTAACCGAAACGCTTCGATAAAAATCGCCTGGTTTGAGATGGCGGACCGTAATGTCTTACACAAAAGTGCGTCGATGCGGGACCGATTCCGGTACGTGCGCCTTCGGTCGCTGTTGCCAGGAGACTCCAGCTGAGCGCGCTACCTACCTAACCATCCTATCACTTGTGTAAATTTCCCTTTTTTTGCTCCTTACTTTTATCATTTAAAAAAATGTCAATAAGTGAGCAAACCTTGAAGTTGCATTGTTGCAATGCAACGAAAATTAATTCCCTTAGACTACTGATTTTTTTGCCCACTTAGGCATTAAAAATAACTGACACGTTTTTACGTATTCTTATTATAGTTTTACGACTTCAAGGCTTTTGATGATGATAAAAATAAACGAATGAACTGCAGTTATTATTAAAATGATAAAAATCATTAAAATGATCAAAATAAACGAACGAACTGCAGTTATTACATGTATCATATACAATGAATACCTTGTTGTCCTTGCTCAATATTTTAGTGATGTAAGAAAGACATCCGGATTAATTAAAAGGAATGATGAAAAGATGTTCAATTTTTTAAGAAGGTATAATACATCCATTTGAATTAAAAAAAACACCAAATTCTTAGAAATTAATTTTTATTGAAATATTATTTCATTATATCGTACTTACTATCGCTGTCGTATGGCGCTGTCGTATGGCGCTTATATTGAAGTCATGTGTAGATATTTTGGTGTGTATTCACTATGGTAACATCAATTCGACGGCAGTATGGAAGAACGTGCTATCTCAAATTGTGATAGAAGAACGTGCTATCCCAAATTGTGATAGAAGAACGTGCTATCTCAAATTGTGATAGAAGAACGTGCTATCTCAAACTGTGATAGAAGAACGTGCTATCTCAAATTATGAGAGAAGAACGTGCTATCTCAAATTGTGATAGAAGAACGTGCTATCTCAAATTGTGATAGAAGAACGTGCTATCTTGTATTATGAGAGAAGAACGTGCTATGTCAAATTGTGATAGAAGAACGTGCTATCTCAAATTGTGATAGAAGAACGTGCTATCTCGAATTGTGATAGAAGAACGTGCTACCTCGATCAGTCAACATATTTTCATTGATATAGCACTGGTATTTGGGGAACCTCAGTATACAGAGAACTTTTTTTGTTAAGTTATTTAATTTTCTAATATGATTTAGCTCGATAACAGAAAAAAATTAAGATATGTTTGAATAAACAACTTTTTTTTAATCATCAATATATTTATTTATATGGAATTTTTAGAACCTACAGTAACTGTAGGTTCTAAAAATTGCATATAAATAAATATATTGATGATTAAAAAAAAGTTGCTTATTCAAACATATCTTAATTTTTTTCTATTATCGAGCTAAATAATATTAGAAAATTAAATAACCTTACAGAAAAAGTGCTCTGTATACTGAGGTGCCCCAAATACCAGTGCTGTATCAATGAAAATATGTTGACTGATCGAAATAGCACGTTCTTCTATCACAGTTTGAGATAGCACGTTCTTCTATCACAATTTGAGATAGCACGTTCTTCTATCACAATTTGAGATAGCACGTTCTTCTCTCATAATATGAGATAGCACGTTCTTCTATCACAATTTGAGATAGCACGTTCTTCTATCACAATTTGAGATAGCACGTTCTTCTCTCATAATTTGAGATAGCACGTTCTTCTATCACAATTTGAGATAGCACGTTCTTCTATCACAATTTGAGATAGCACGTTCTTCTATCACAATTTGGGATAGCACGTTCTTCTATCACAATTTGAGATAGCACGTTCTTCCATACTGCCGTCGAATTGATGTTACCATAGTGAATACACACCAAAATATCTACACATGACTTCAATATAACGTAAAATTTGCGGATATTAATTGCGGACACTTGAGCACAGCGATATGAGTTCGACGTGCTCTAAACGCACGATGCATTTGTAAACGACATATTAAGGCGTCTTCTCACTTTACGATTTTGAAAAAATCGATTTTTTTAATAATATTTTTCGAAAGTATACATTTTCAAAAGTATCATACTAAAATTTTATGAAGATCGGAGGAGTCTAACTGTATTTTTGTGTGACCTTTACTTTACTACCTGAGCACGTTCATCTGCTCCGCTCGGAGGAGTGCCGCGTACCTGGCTTTATACACTTGAGCAGTTACGACCTTTTATGAATCTAGTACCCCTGCTTAGATCTATTCATTTATCGTCCTTTATTCTTCGAATTGAACCTTTACACGTGCATTTTTGGAGGGAAAAGTAAATGAAAACGACGCGATACTGCTCTTCCAATTCTTAATGAAAGAATTGTCAACAAACTATGGATTAGCAATTCGAAGACACCCAAATTCTGTGGAAGATATGCGCAAAGAGATTTGGGCAGGATACTATCACAAAATTTCAACTGATAGCAATCCACAGCTTTCATACTGTTTGCTCTCCAAGTGTAAATATAAGAAAGCCGTGAAAGATAACACAGTTAAAACTTTCAAACATCCTCCTGCTCTCGCTAAAGATGTTGAACACATTTTGAAACCGATCTACGAAGATTTGACTAACAAGAGGACCTTACAGGCTGTCACTCACGGATTTTGATGAGTCTCAGATATGTTGTAGAGGGACCTACCCTGAGTACCTGAGTAAAGGGATTTTATACAACGCTCTTTAGTTTTCGAGAAAAAGCGTTCGAAAGTTTAGCTCATAGCTATCATACCGGTACGGTTGCACCTTTGTCGAACCAGCGGGCGTGGCCCAGTGGGCAAGGTTCCCGGCTCTGACGCTCGAGGTCCAGGGTTCGAGTCCCGTGATGGCGTTTTTTTTTCACAACATATAAATAAATTCGATGGATGATGCAAAACCGTCTAATTATTTATTTATTTATTTATTTAATTTTTTTATTCATTTTTTAAATTTTTTACTTTCCACTTTTTTTAAAATTATTTATTATTATTAACGTTATACCGCCCAAGTGCACGCCGATTTGCCAACCGTGCGATGTATATTTTTACCGGTAAGTGAAAATTTTCACAAAAAAAATACAAAATACTCCCGATTTGTTAAAAAATAGAGAGAAATTGCGTCAAGGGAAGATTCCATAAAAATTCATTCTTTGATTCTTCATCAATTAAGCGCACCTGCTTCCGCGCCGATGATTAAATACGCGTGGTTTGCATCGAAGTTAATTGAGGAAAGACCGCTGTTTTTAAATGTCAATCAATTATGCTTTCCAATAACGCTGCTCAAAACTCCGTGCGCCTGCAAAGCCATAGCTTTTATACAATGTGCGCGTTGCTCTTTGGTCTTGTGTTTTGCTTGCTTTTACGACAAATGCCACCCGCAATATTGTTCTGATGTAACAAGCGACCACAGTGATAGCGAGTAAGAAAAACCTGTATATTGTAATGAAAAATAATGAACTGCAGTTTCTTGTGAAAGATGTTATAATTTCTTCCTCTCTTTTTTTCTGCGTGAAAAATAAAATAATAATAAATAATTTAAAAAATGAATAAAATTTTTTTTTAAATAAATAAATAAATAAAATATTAATAAACAATTAGACGGTTTTGCATAATCCATCGAATTTATTTATATTTTGTGAAAAAAAACGCCATCACGGGACTCGAACCCTGGACCTAGAGCGTCAGAGCCGGAAACCTTGCCCACTGGGCCACGCCCGCTGGTTCGACAAAGGTGCAACCGTACAGGTATGATAGCTACGAGCAAAACTTTCGAACGTTTTTTCTCGAAAACTAAAGAGCGTTGTATAAAATCCCTCTACTCAGGTACTCAGGGTAGGTCCCTCTACAACATATCTGAGACTTATCAAAATCCGTGAGTGACAGCCTGTAAGGTCCCCTTGTAAGGAAGAATTACTTGACCGATGCCTCGGAGGAAATACTCAAAACAACAACGAGAGTTTTAATAACTGCGTGCGGGCAATGGCACCTTAACAAATTTTCAGTGGAAAAAAAATAGTTAAAATTGCTTGCCAAACGGCTGCTTGCATTTTCAGCGAAAGTTTACAACCGGTTTTAAAGATTTTGAAGATGATGGGCGTCAAACTTGGTCCGATCGCCGCACAGTACGTCGCTAAACGTGATAGTGAGCGTATACACATAGCGAACCGCCTCAGCTCCGGTGCCTCAAAAGAAGGCAAAACAAAAAGCAGAAACGCTATTTTAGATGAAAATGAACACTATGAAGAAGTAGAAGGCATACTCTATGGTGCAGGCATCGCTGATTAAGCACAGGTACGATTTTTTTACGATTTTTCATTTAAAAAAAAACTTTAAACGCGTTTTTCTCGAAACAACGTTTTTCGACGGCTTGTTGATAAAATCTTCGAAACTATTGAACCGATCCTTATGAAATTCTAACCACATATTCTTCACAGCTATAGCTATAGCGCATTTCAAGGATTTTTTAAATTTTGATATTTACTATTTTTTTTTGCCAAAAACGGTGAAAAGAACACGTTTTTTTTGTTTTTTCGAAAAATGTCCGCCATTTTGTTATTTTTGCATATATCAAAAATCACATAATATGCGACATAGCCATTAACATACTGAATCTTAAACCGTTTGATTTTTTTGTTTCAGATGATCCATCTCCGAAATTTCATCAACAGCACAGACCTACAATTTTTTAGGACATATTTTTAACTACCAATAAATAGTGACTTAAATAAATAAACATTTTTTTTCTGTATTTCGAAAGTGTATTTATTAAGTGTAACAACTTTTATATCAAGATCATCTATAATATAAACCTATCAAAAAAATTCATGAAAAAAGCCCTTTTTAGCGTCTAAAGTGAGAAGACGCCTTAAGATCAAAATGTTTTGTAAATGCATGAAACTAAGTGAGCTCATGGCTTTGCATCACAACATGTAGTCAATATGCTTTAGAATTTGCTTCATCAATAGTATGCATGCCGTGATAATCATGACTGTCTATCTGGGTATGGAAACGAAAAATACTACCAGCATTTTTTTATTCATGATTTGTAGACTTATTAATTTTTTCATTTCAGGCACAGATCCGGCAGCCTATACAGTGTCGTAGTACGGGATACGCCCTCTAGCGTCCATATAAGCACAACAATTGTATCATGTTATGATGCCAATATGAGCTTCATATGAGCACTACAATTTTTCCATATGAACACAACATTTACGTCACCCTGTGACACCAATATGAACCCCATATGCACTCCCTTATTGTTGGACATTCGTGAGCCGATGTTGCTAGTGCTGATGAACTCACTGCATGCATACTTGCGTGAGAACAACTTTGCTTCAATTGGATATGTTATTATGAATCGTCATGTGATGCAAATATGACTTGAAGGTGAGCACTTATAAGCGACCCATAGCTGTTTTAATTTCTATGCCTCATAGATAATGTCCATATGATGCCAATATGAGCTAAATGTGTCTATCTGGGTACTGTATTGAATTTGCACGACGGCGCGGAGAACCATGTACCATCTATGATGATACTAGGAATTGGAACTAATGTCACACATTAAAAAAAATTCAGTGTATCTTTCAACAAATTCATGATCCCTCATTTCACTCCCTATTCGTATAGAAAAGAATATGAGCCGACGTTTAGAACCCTGCAGAACCTATGTCCATTTTTTTTCAAGAAATCGAAAAAATGCCATTCTGTCGGTCAAATGGGACAATCAATTAGGAAGCCAGCAAAGAAGCAAACGCAGGGTCCTATCAATTCACTTGTCAATGCGTACTATACAGCAGTTCACATATTTGTTTGTAAATGTATGTACAAGTACGTGTATTATCTCGACAAGTTCTTCTGAACTTGTCGAATACGTCGATGGCATTGACCAAAGACAAAAATGGAAAGTCCCACGAAAGCCCCCCAAAATCCAAGCCTGAGGCAGGATCATGCCGAATGTTGAACGACTTTCTATTTAGAATTTAGGCAAACCCTTCTTCGGTCTGATGGATTGAAGCTCCCATTCAAGGATACACACACACACATTCAAGGATACACATACACACACAAGTGTGTGTATATATATATATATATATATATATACATATGTCGAAGAGCCTGAGAGAACCTGCCAATCTCGTTGAATCGGGTTATAACCGCATAGAACACGATTGCCGCTTTTGATCCGCATAATCAAGAATATTGATTCTTCCCGTATCCTACTGCTTCCTTCCCTTACCCTATTTCTGAAGCAGCCTTTCACTAACCGTATGCGATCGTCATCGTCCATGCCCACCGTCCTCCCCCTCCCCTCTCTCTCTCACTCTCGCTCTCTCTCGCACTCTCTCATTCTCTCACTCTCTCACTCTCTCACTCTCTCACTCTCTCACTCTCTCACTCTCTCACTCTCTCACTCTCTCTCTCACTCTCTCACTTTCTCTCACTCTCTCTCACTTTCTCTCACTCTCTCTCACTCTCTCTCACTCTCTCTCACTGTCTCTCACTCTCTCTCACTCTCTGTCACTCTCTGTCACTCCCTCACTCTTTCTCTCTCTCTCTCTCTCTCTCTCTCTACTCTCTCTCTCTCTCTCTCTCTCTCTCTCTCTCACTCTCTGTCACTCTCTGTCACTCCCTCACTCTTTCTCTCTCTCTGTCACTCCCTCACTCTTTCTCTCTCTCTCTCTCTCTCTCTCTCTCTCTCTCTCTCTCTCTCTCTCTCTCTCTCTCTCTCTCTCTCTCTCTCTCTCTCTCTCTCTCTCTCTCTCTCTCTCTCTCTCTCTCTCTCTCTATCTCTATCTCTATCTCTATCTCTATCTCTATCTCTATCTCTATCTCTATCTCTATCTCTATCTCTATCTCTATCTCTATCTCTATCTCTATCTCTATCTCTATCTCTATCTCTATCTCTATCTCTATCTCTATCTCTACTCTATCTCTATCTCTATCTCTATCTCTATCTCTATCTCTATCTCTATCTCTATCTCTATCTCTATCTCTATCTCTATCTCTATCTCTATCTCTATCTCTATCTCTATCTCTATCTCTATCTCTATCTCTATCTCTATCTCTATCTCTATCACTATCTCTCTCTATCTCTATCTCTATCTCTATCTCTATCTCTATCTCTATCTCTATCTCTATCTCTATCTCTATCTCTATCTCTATCTCTATCTCTATCTCTATCTCTATCTCTATCTCTATCTCTATCTCTATCTCTATCTCTATCTCTATCTCTATCTCTATCTCTATCTCTATCTCTATCTCTATCTCTATCTCTATCTCTATCTCTATCTCTATCTCTATCTCTATCTCTATCTCTCTCTCTCTCTATCTCTCTCTCTATCTCTATCTCTATCTCTATCTCTATCTCTATCTCTATCTCTATCTCTATCTCTATCTCTATCTCTATCTCTATCTCTATCTCTATCTCTATCTCTATCTCTATCTCTATCTCTATTTCTATCTCTATCTCTATCTCTATCTCTATCTCTATCTCTATCTCTATCTCTATCTCTATCTCTATCTCTATCTCTATCTCTATCTCTATCTCTATCTCTATCTCTATCTCTATCTCTATCTCTATCTCTACCTCTACCTCTATCTCTATCTCTATCTCTATCTCTATCTCTACCTCTACCTCTATCTCTATCTCTACCTCTACCTCTATCTCTATCTCTACCTCTATCTCTATCTCTATCTCTATCTCTATCTCTAGCTCTAGCTCTAGCTCTAGCTCTAGCTCTAGCTCTAGCTCTAGCTCTATCTCTAGCTCTATCTCTATCTCTATCTCTATCTCTATCTCTATCTCTCTCTCTCTCGCTCTCCCCCCCCCCCTCTCCCTCTCCTCATTACCGTGTCGATCATATACAGCGGCACTATTCGGAACTCCGCATATACACACATAATACCCTAGCAAAACTCGTGAGGCTTTCAGAAAATGGAAAAGCTGACACTTGCAAATGCCGATAAGGTCCTGTCGATTCGGCTTGTAAACACTACGTTTGGCAGAGCGAATACTAAACGACTTACAATTGGATAACACGCCCCCTTCGACAAGAACTGTCTATACCGCAAGCCCAATAATAAAACTCTTTGTATGACAAACCTTTATCAATAAGAATCGTTTAATAATATTATCGCCAATTCCTCTCATAAGTTTCATCATCTAGGATATTCTACACCACACTAATTTAAGGCGGGTAACCACTTTAGGAGACCGAAAGTTAGATGATTTTTTGGATTTTTTTATTGTGAAAAAAAAACGGAAATTTCTGTAACTCCGAAATAATGTATTCATATTTTCATACATCTCTGGTAATTTTTTCAATTTATTTCATACATTAATTAAGGTGTAATCCGCTGTGTCCCATGGCGTATCCTCAACGTCGTTATCGATTTGCGGGAATTGTGCAGCTCGAAATTCGCATCTGAAATAGTACAACAAATTTTTATACGTTCTGGAGATGTTTTTTAAGAACATGAACATTGAATAAAATAGCAGCAAGAAATGCCGCTACCTCGATTATTTTGTACCCAGAATGGAGATGTTTTGAAGCTAATCGCCAAACGGTCGAGTTTAGGTTTGTTTGGGTTATGAAAACCTAAATTTGGGTTATGAAAACCCAAACAAACCCAAACAAATAAACAAACTACTTAACTGAGCGCTCATGGATACCTGACCGCGCTTGGGAGTCGAGCGGAGAGTCTTTATCATTTATATACATACCGTTAGAAGGAATCCGAATATCGTTTTGAATTTTTGTGAGTGTATACTTAAGATATTTTACTAACGATTTATGAAATTAACAAAAAACTGATTTTTTGAAGCATCTAAAGTGGTTGCCCGCCTTAAAGGACCAAGGAATCATCAGTATCTAAGATTCAACACATGCGGAGGTTTTGTCTTTATGTGCCGAAGTACCGATTTGTGCATGTGCTGAATCAACATAATAGATTTTATTCTATCCGGTACGATAATGGACGTTTTACGTACGCATCGCGTGCGGAAAAAGCCCTATTTTCACATCTCGGAAAATAAAATTTACGATGGCAACACTCGCCTTTGGCTCGTGCTGCAAACTCACACTCGTTAGAATTTTTTTTCTCGTACTCGTATCATAGTTTATTATTTTCGCGTTTTAGCAAAAGGTGCTTATACGCTTTGCGAAATTAACGTGACTTTCCATCCACTGGTCACTCACGTCAAAAGTTCTGCTCAATAAGTTGTTGTACAGACGCCCGTCTTCCCGATTGGACTTAATACTTCCGTTATGTATTTATTCTAGGCCCTAAGTTTTCTGATTTTCCTCGGACATTACAGTTTCTGGAATTTTCGCAGCCTCTTCAACACCGACCTAGTGCACATATAGAAAGGACCTACAATTTTTATAGTGGGTTCCGCAATACCGACGTCGCTGAAAGAGTATTTGGAAAAATACCTTGATGCTGGCTGGAATGAAATCCAGGAATGAGGAAATGTCAGTCCAGGACTCAATACACCGGACCACTGCTTGCTCTAACTTCCACTTACTATAATGGCTACATCATGCAGTGGATATGAAAAATGGAATTTTCCATCATTAGACTAAAAGATATGTTCCACCAGAGTTTTTGTATCGGTACTCTATTAGATTGTATACCCGCAGTTAATGGCTGGGGAGTATATGTACACCTTTTACGTTTTTTCCCGCAATGGACAGCATCGAATGTAGTGGCGGACAACCGACACACATGTTTTACAGGACAAAATCTCTCGATCTCTCTCTCTCTCTCTCTCTCTCTCTCTCTCTCTCCCGCCCTCCGGCTCGTCTTCGAGTTTTCGATGACGCGCGACTAGCTATTGACAGAAGGATGGTGACTGTGCTTGTTCTTTTTGATCTCTCTAAAGCCTTCGTTAGAGTCCCACATGACAAATTGCTTAGTAAAATGGCTGACTTACACTTTTCCTGGAGCACTCTACAATGGTTCCGGGCCTACTTAGCTGCACGAACTCAGGCGGTGCACGTTCAAGATGGCAATACTTCGTCTTGGAGATACTTATGCTCGGGTGTGCCCCAAGGATCGGTTCTTGGACCGCTCCTCACCTCAATCGTCGTGAATGATCTCCGTTTTTCCATAAGAGACTGTCATTATAGCCTTGATGCAGACGATCTGAAAATTTATTTTCATTGCCACCCGGCGAAGATCGAAGACGCGATTGCTAAGGTAAATGGTGATATCGAGGCGATCCGTTCTTGGGCAAGGAAATCCTGCCTAAAACTAAACGCGGCAAAAACCTAGGCAATAATCATTGGCTCATCACGTCATCAGACACACCTGGATTCAATGCCTTTTTCGCCAATTAGAGTTGGCCCTGATAAAATTGAGTAGTCAACCTCAGTCACGTGTCTTGGAGTACATATCGAGCGAACACTCTTGGAGGAAGCACATCATGGGGGTCACTGGGAAAATGAGTGCGACCTTTTTTCAACTCAAACGGTGTCGAGGAAAACTCAGTTTTCCAGTCCGTCTATTGTTGGTTCAGGCACTTGTCTTGCCACATCTTGATCACTGCACTCTACTCTTCACGGATATCACTGATGGCCTAAATCTCCTGTTGCAGCGTGCGTTAAACGCTAGCGTGCGCTTCATATTTGGTTTGCGCCGATACGAGCACATCACCCAGTTCTTCTTAAGACTGGGATGGCTGAACACAACTGAGCGACGCAAACTTTTACTTGCGTCGTTCATTCACGCAATGTGTGTCCATAAGCAACCTTCCTACCTATTCCAACGCTTTGGGCGGCCTTCGACCGGCCTCCCACGTAGTCTTCGTCGGCCACTGAGGAGTAGCGATTTTATAATACCTAGCTGTCGAACTAACTATGATTTCAAGTCGTTCTGCACCACCTCATGCTATCTGTGGAATGCGTTAGAGCCTCAAGTAAGGGCTAGCAAAACCCGCGGTGCTTTCAAGCGTATTCTAACCGAGAAACTGCTAAAAAAATATGTAAGACTACGCGCCTGTAAGAAGTTATAGCCTAAGTGTCACTTACCACCTTCGTTTTCGTTTTAATTTTAATTCTATTCTTATTATTATTTTATTTTTATTATAGTTTAAATATGTTGTTATTATTAGTATAATTAATATTAGTTGCATAGCCTATATTTTAACGATTATCACTTGCAGATTCCGAAATGTAGTGCTTTGCACTCTGTATTATGTAGCACGGTACTCCTAGGAAGCAGATGCTCTAGAGTACGAAATAGATATATATATATCTCTCTCTCTCTCTCTCCCTCCCTCCCACGTTGTGCGACCCCACGATAAAAATATATATGTATTATTTATATCGTTTTTGATGTTTAGCTGGAGAACCTGGAATATCTTACACTTTTACTTAAATATAAATTACATTACATCGGTAATGATTAAAATAAACAAATTTGCGATATTTATTATTTTTATTTCGAGGATCGAAAAATACTTACGTTGAAATTCTGTAAATACCTATTTCTGGCAATGGGTGATTAATGAAGTAAATACTGATTACCTGAATTTCATGTTGCATTCTCTTATATCAATAACACTAAAAATAAATGTAAAATATAAAATTTCGCTGAAAAACTTTACTGGCTTAAACTTTTTAGATCTGCAGCATGAAGAAAAGTCTACATTTTAATATTACAAAAATTTCTTGATTAATATTCAATGCAGGTACGAGGCGACCCTGTCATCCGCATCAAGCAGATTACACTGCAATTGCGTCGTTGCATTTCTGTATTGATGAAAAAAGCACATGTATTTGAAAAGGTGAAAATAGACAATCCGTGTATTCTAAGTATTTGCATCGTGACGCAAAATATCTTATTATTTCTCGTTCCGTAACTATCTAATACGCGCGGCCACTGTGAGGATACGGCGATCTCCTATGCTACGTGGCATTAAGCTAGGGTCCCACAGCCAGTCACATCACAGGCCGCGACAAACCTTGGCACGCCTGTCGTGGCCTGCGTGAACGATCGCGCCCCGCGCCGAGCAATTCCCACGGCGTGTATCGGCCCCAATCGGCCTGTTGTTTTCGCCATTCCAACATGTCTAGTGATATGGAGCGCATGGCTGCGTGTACAGCCGCTGTGGTTTTATTCAATGGTCAACAATTGATAAACCAAGCAAAACGAAAGCAGAGGCCATAATGTTGTAGAGCGGATATTCCGGTTCATAAATCGACGGCAGTATGGAAGAACGTGCTATCTCAAATTGTGATAGAAGAACGTGCTAGCCCAAATTGTGATAGAAGAACGTGCTATCTCAAATTGTGATAGAAGAACGTGCTATCTCAAACTGTGATAGAAGAACGTGCTATCTCAAATTATGAGAGAAGAACGTGCTATCTCAAATTGTGATAGAAGAACGTGCTATCTCAAATTGTGATAGAAGAACGTGCTATCTCGTATTATCAGAGAAGAACGTGCTATGTCAAATTGTGATAGAAGAACGTGCTATCTCAAATTGTGATAGAAGAACGTGCTATCTCGAATTGTGATAGAAGAACGTGCTATCTCGATTAGTCAACATATTTTCATTGATACAGCACTGGTATTTGGGGAACCTCAGTATACAGAGCACTTTTTTTGTTAAGTTATTTAATTTTCTAATATGATTTAGCTCGATAACAGAAAAAAATTAAGATATGTTTGAATAAACAACTTTTTTTTAATCATCAATATATTTATTTATATGGAATTTACCAGTTACCTACAGTAACTGTAGGTTCTAAAAATTGCATATAAATAAATATATTGATGATTGACAAAAAGTTGTTTATTCAAACATATCTTCATTTTTTCTATTATCGAGCTAAATAATATTAGAAAATTAAATAACCTTACAGAAAAAGTGCTCTGTATACTGAGGTGCCCCAAATACCAGTGCTGTATCAATGAAAATATGTTGACTGATCGAAATAGCACGTTCTTCTATCACAGTTTTAGATAGCACGTTCTTCTATCACAATTTGAGATAGCACGTTCTTCTATCACAATTTGAGATAGCACGTTCTTCTCTCATAATATGAGATAGCACGTTCTTCTATCACAATTTGAGATAGCACGTTCTTCTATCACAATTTGAGATAGCACGTTCTTCTCTCATAATATGAGATAGCACGTTCTTCTATCACAATTTGAGATAGCACGTTCTTCTATCACAATTTGAGATAGCACGTTCTTCTATCACAATTTGGGATAGCACGTTCTTCTATCACAATTTGAGATAGCACGTTCTTCCATACTGCCGTCGAAATATAATCGGTGCCACTATCCGTTTTCATAGAATCCTTCAATTTCCCTTTTAATTTCCTGTATCAAGTCGACATCAAGTACACTTTTCTCTTTTTTAATTCCGTGATAGATATTGTTTCATCTTTTAAATTACTTTTTATCCGTAACCACGCATCATGGACATCGTTCTTATTTTTATATTGGAGCGAGGAGCCATTCTAAAGCGCTTGTTCATTTTCGTAAAGATTTAAAAACGAAACGAAATTAACGAGAATCGATGCGCCCGTACAGGCAACGACAAGTCCCTCGTGCCACGCCGCGCCACGCCTTTGAACTTACCGACTACCGATGGATCGGACGGGCGACGGCAGTCCAGCACAGGCCACAACAGGCGTGACCGTTACCAGGGCCTGCCAGCCTGTCCTGGCGCGGCCTGGCCTATCAGAAAACGAGTCGTGGGACCCTAGCTTTAGTCTGGGCGACTGCTGTGATGGTGAACCGTTTGACTGCTGGTTTGCACGCGGATTATTGATCAAGAGGAAATTTTATTGAGTTTACAATAGTCACGCAACTAATACTCAGTAAAATATCGCCGCCTGTATCAGTCGGTACAGGTTTTTAACAGGTTTAGCCTCATAAAAATGGAATGCGTTAAGTAAGGGTCGCTGTGATCACCACTTTGTGGGGCCCTTTCAAGAACAGAAAAAAGTCAAGTCACATATATGAGGTAAAAGTGCAAGGGATGGAAACCGGGACCGTAAAAGCCCGAAATGGCATACACAAGAACATTAGATGAGTAAAAAATATTTTTAAAACTCACGAATTATCAATATTCAAATTATTTCATAATAAATGGTTTTAGAAGACTGGATGTAAGCAATCTATGTGAGAAATTGCAAAGACCGGCCTTCGGCAGTTTCACATTAAAGGCTTACCCGCACTTCAAAACATAGCGGTTTTCAAATATTAAAAATGTTTTTCGGCATATTTTCAATCGATTTTATCGTCATCGCTTCTCATATATAGTCGATACGTCATCGTTTGTTCATGCGACGTTGAGTACGTTGCCATAACTTATAACTATGATACGGCACAGAAGTTGAAATAGGGAGAGCCATAAAAGCGCAAACAGAAATGTGTCATCATTTATCAATTTTGTCACGTGCGCGCAGCTCATAGACATGTGGCAAAAACACAACCGCCCATCGGAACATATTGTGGGGGATGATACAGGGCATAATATACAGGATGTCACAAAAGTAACGGGACGGCTGAATATTTCCGCAGGTAAGACAATTTCCCAAAATGTTAAGGTCGTTCTTGGAGTAACTTTTCCCAAGGAATTCAATGGTGACTTTCATTTTGACCTTGGCGATGTCCTTCAAGATTATTTCAAGGTCAACTTTTGTTTTTCAAATGGGAACCCTCTTTTTGACATCGGCAATCGATAGAGCGGGAAATTTTACGTACAGATATGTACTTAAGTCACCGGTCCCCTTTGACCTTGAAAGGACACTGCAGGGTTAATTAAACTTAAACACAGTATGGATACCTCGGACAAGAATAGAAGCTTCTTAAATTCTATCGTTAAGACCAAAGTTATCGATTTTAACAAGGCGCATCTAGTGGTGACCTCGATCGTGACCTTGACCATGACCTTCAAGGTGATTTCAAGGTCAACTTTTTTAAAAAATGAAAACTCCCTTTTTGACATCCACAATCGATAGAACGGGAAATTCGACGTACAGATATGTACTCAAGTTATCGGTCGAATTTGACCGTGAAGGTTACTGTAGGGTTAATTAAGAAGCTTCTATTCTTGTCCGAGGTATCCATACTGTGCTTAAGTTTAATTAACCCTGCAGTGAGCTTCAAGGTCAAAAGGGGACCGGTGACTTAAGTACACATCTGTACGTAAAATTTCCCGCTCTATCGATTGCCGATGTCAAAAAAGGGGGTTCCCATTTGAAAAACAAAAGTTGACCTTGAAATAACCTTGAAAAACATCGCCAAGGTCAAAATGAAGGTCACCATTGAATACCTTGCGAAAAGTTACTTCAAGAACAACCTTAACATTTTGGGAAATTGTCTTACCTGCGGAAATATTCAGCCGTCCCGTTACTTTTGTGACACCCTGTATACGCATATAAGCGTGGATACGTACTGTATATAATCGTGACAATCCGCCATGTGCAACACAGCACACTTTTCTTTTATTATTTTTTAACCAATGCTTCCACACCTCGCTGTGTTAACCCAAAACCCGTCCAATGGACTTTTGAATACGCGACTGAAAAACTTGACGCTGCATCCATTTCCGCGACATTGCGTTAATTGGTTTCCTCATTTTCAACTACAATTTGTCCTCGTTTTGTGAACACTGCGCATCAATGTTCTAACAAAATCATTATTAGTCGCAAAAAAAAATAATTGTGTTTATCCAACACATACCGAAAGAAAAAAAAATATACTTTTCATTAACCTTGTTATTTTCTCTGTTGCAGAAATACGTGAGCGAAGGCTCAACTGTAAGGGATTGCGTGCCGACCTGCGTGGAAAAGGGTAAGTCGTGATTTTTTTCTAGCCTTTGCAAGTATCAAAAGTTTTTGAAGACATCAATGTTTTTACGAAAAATCGCATGTAAATGCACGATACAAAATGCAACGTATACTTGTCCTAACAATAAACATATCTACATATAATATAGAAGTAAGGGGCGCTTTGTCTGTAATTTTTTTTACTTTCACAAAATTTCTTTACAGATCGTTTATATTAATTAAAGCAAGTAGAAAAATCGTATATTGAAAACAAATTGTCTCTGTGTCTGTCTGTACATTTCTTCATTAATAACTCGAGAACTACTGAATCGATTTCGATGAACCTTTCACAGAAATACTGCTTGAAGCATGAAATATGATTTAGGCTATTGAGTATTACGCTGTGTACTCGATTGTAATTACGATAAACAAGATAAACACTAGAATTTATAACAAACACTAGAATTTACGTACAATCAAGGGTTGGGGGTAATTGGTGTATTTTATAAAATTGTATTTATGGATCATTTTTTTTTTTTTGCTGAAGGGGAAGGAGAAAGGAAGAGAGAGGGAGGGAGAAAGAGTTTTGGAGGATACGAATCTTATGCACAGGGGTAGTAAGAAAAAAAAACGTATGAAACTACAAACGTGAAACCGAACGAACAAATAAATATACATTTAAAGATAATTCAACTTAATAATTGGAGGAGGGATAACTCCGATTTTTATGGAATTCGGCATGTAGAGTAGGAAAAAAATAGTTGACACGTATTTTTTTATATCCGCGGAACTTCATTTTTAGGGGGTGAAATGCAACTTTGAAAATGGGAATGTTTTTCGTTTTTCGGCGATAACTAAAAACGGGAACGAGATACGAAGGAATTTCAAATTGCAATAATGTCTCATTTTTCGAGTACTAAACAATAAAGATGAGAACGGTACAAATAACAACAAATTTCATATTGTTTATTGCAAAACAGCCATTTTTAATGCGTATCACCGAAAGTTGTTATCTAATTGCACATGTATGGAGGATGGAAAAGTAGCGAATACGTGTTTTTTTATTTTTCCAATATTTCGCAATTAAGGGGTTGGAACCACCTTTTGATTTTTTGGTCAACTCCCACGTATAGTAGACTAACCTTTTGGGGCACTCGGTTAAATTTGTGTCAATGCAAGCTCGTTCTATGACTGAACTATTTATGTAAAATACACTCGCTCGACTCCTCCACCCCCTCTGACAAGGAAACCACCCAAAGGTTTCACCCTCGAGTATCGAAAAAAATATAACAGAAATTATAGTGCGTCAAAATGAGAGTAGCGTAAATTAAAAAAAAATAAAGTGAGTAAAAATATTTCATACGATTTTTTTTGTTCCGGTGGAACGCCATTTCTGAGGGGTTAAGCGGAATCTTCAAAATTTGTGCTTTTTTCGCTTCTTGGCCATAACTTGTGAACGGGACAAGATTAAAATAAAGTTCAAATGAAACAAATGTAGTATTAGAATACTACGTAGACGATTACTATGCATTCATGATGATAACGATAAATATTGCAACAAATGCCGTATTATTTATTCCGATAATTCGTTTTCGTCTATTAGGAATCTAACTTTGCATGCGTGCAGAAGGTGGAATATAGCCGACACCTTTTTTTATAAATTTATTTAACTGACATCTGGCAATCAACGGAGGCAAACCACCCTTAAAATGTTCACTAATATGGGCACGGAAATAGCACAAATATTTTTTTTTCATAGGCTTTTACCACACCCGGCTAACTTTGTGCTTCAGAAAACTTCTGGATTAGAATCGTATATTTACACA